>CM053770.1:32334831-32396330 GCA_028658325.1 Potorous gilbertii | reverse complement strand
TTTTTTTCAGTAAGTTCTTGTGTTATTACAAAGTTCCAAGTGTACCAGAAAAAACTCTCGCACACTTTGGTCGTTGCTGTGCACAAAGTTTTCCTGGTTCTGCTCCTTTCGCTCAGCATCAGATCATATAAGTCTTTCCAGGCCTCTGACAGCTGTGTTCTTCAGACTTTCTTGGGGTTTTCTACATTTTGATGTGATGAATGAGTAAAGTTTGTTTAAAATCCAAAAGTTCATAAACCAACTGCAAATGTGTGTTCAGTGAGAACTGAGATAGCACAGTGTTGTTGTTGTTAAGGGGATGGAATCTGGAAGGTCAGAGGGAATTTATTTTTAAAATCTTTTAAGAAGAATCCTTGGAACTTGTAGTTCAGTATGGGATCCTATACTTTGAAGCAAGTGCGGGCACAAACATAAGCGATATAGTTGTGAACCTGATTGTGAAACAAATGATCCAGTGGTCACAGTTCTGTTAAGTAACTAAATAAGAGAATAGAAAGAGTTGATATGTTACCTGAAAATTATGTGAATTTCAATGAATCAAACACACTTTTGTATTTTATATCCTCTACTAAAATCTTACTCCACATATATGTGTATATGGGTATGTGTTTACATATAATGATTTATGTATGTGTGCATATGTACAGAGGGCAGCTGGGTAGTACATTGGATAGAGCTCTGGGTCTGGAGTCAGGAAGGCCTGGGTTCAAATCTCTCCTCAGATAATTTTCTACTTGTGTGACCTTGGGCAAGTCACTGCCTCAGTTTGCTCATCTGGAGCTGGAGAAGGAAATAGCAAACCAGTCCAGTGTCTGCAGAGAAAGCCTCAAATGGAGTCACAAGGAGATGAATGAACAACGTGTCTACACGTATACACTTGCATATCACCATGCATGTCTCTCTCTGTATATATATGTATACATACACATGTATCTATACATATTCACACACATGTTGATAATATCTCTAATTATCTTTTTGAAAAGAAAACAAAAAATAAATTCTCTAATACACAGATCCAGTATACAATGTCCAGTTTTTAGTATGTCTTAGCAGCTACAGAGAGGAAGCAAAAGAACCTAATAATAACATCACCAACAACCCTTCCTATGCCAGGTGTACCTAGATCATGAATACAGCAGGCTGAGTGGAAGGGGACCCATATGCAGGTCATTGCAGATTATTGTAATTTGAATTTCCTCTTTTGGTATTTCAACAAAAACAGTTGTAAGAAGTGGAATAGTATAATTCACAGCGCTTGCATAGTCATGCATGGATGTGAGAGGTCTGGTTTTTTTAACTGATTCACAAGAACATGCTAAAATGAGCAAATTAAGTTTTAAAATCACATTCAGAGCAATTAGAAAAGAGCTTATAAGCACAGGAAATTCCTCTTGTATTTTAAAAAACAGTCTTCATTTGTTAAAAGTCAGAGCAGTTGCCTTTGAATACTGCAGAATACAGTGAATATATATTCATTAGTACCAAGAAGATTTTTAAAGTTCCATAAACAAAACATTTGGAGATGAATTTAGGAATAAAGGGTCAAGGGGTAGCTAGGTGGTGCAGTGGATAGAGCATCAGCCTTGGAGTCAGGAGGCCTCAGACGTTTGACACTTACTAGCTGTGTGTCCCTGGGCAAATCACTAAACCCCAATTGCCTCGCCAAAAAAAAGAAGGGAGGGGAATGAATGGTCAAAGCAAATTACAAAGATGTCTGTTCACCACTTCAACAGGAAAAGGCCAAAGCCGAGGGGCTCTGGAACCTCTTTCTGCCAGCTATCAGTGGCCTCAGCCAGGTGGATTATGCTTTGATTGCTGAAGAAACAGGAAAATGCTTTTTGGCTCCAGAAATTTTCAACTGCCAAGCACCAGGTTATAAAATTATTTCATAAATGTAGTTTTATCTGATATTCTAAGCAGTGTTTTTAAATGATGGATAGACATGAGGGATAGAAATGATATTTTATAGTCTGGAAACATGAGAATTTTCCCTTTTTATGGTCATATGTCAACTCCCAGACCTGCCTGTAATTAGACTCATCTTGCAGGTCTTTGGTAAGGACAACGACAGTCACTTCCTATTTAATTATTCTGTAGCTAAAAATTGTCATGCCCCTTTAGACTCTGGGGGTTAAGGTGAGTAATCACCAAAAGTCTGTGAAGAACATGGGTTGTAGCTGAAAGGCTGGGCATCATGGGAAGTGCACAGAGTTCCTGTTACTGCTCTAGTGCTCTGTCCAGCAATAATTCTCAAACTTTGTGTTCTCAGGACCCTAGACTCTTGAAAATTACTGAGGACCCCCTAAAGAGCTCTTCTGTTGGGTTTTTCTATTAATTCTTTGCAGTATTAGAAATTAAAACACCTCACTATTATTATGAAAACAGTTTTGACTTTGGGGACTTTTAGGGGTTCCCAGACCACAGTTTGTTGTTCATTCTTTGACATGAATGAAGACCCCTTGGCATGTGCTAATGAGGTGAAATGTGGAGGGCTCTTTTATCCTACTTTAATCTACTATGCACACATAATTGTGTGGCCTCCTGGAGAAGGGGCTCCTTGTGTAAATATCAGGGGTCACTAGGGCCTTTATGCCCATAGTAGGTCACATGACCTATGTTTGGCTAGCATGCTGGAGCTGTCTGGTGGCTCAGTGGACAGAGCACTGGGCTTCAGATTAGAAGGACCTATCTTCCTAAGTTCAAATCCAGCCTCAGATACTTATTAGCTGTCATTTAACCCTACTTGCCTCAGTTTCCTCACCTCTACAATGAGCTGGAAAAGGAAATGGCAAATCACTCCAGTATCTCTGCCAAGAAAACCCCAAATGTGGTCATAAAGAATCAGGCAGGGCTACAACTCAACAGCAAAGGTGTTCTGAAGTGAGTCCAGGGGATGTATGAATTGCGTTAAAGTATAGTCAGCAACTTTTAAAAGTAGTTGAAGACTTCCTAAATAGATTAACGACTCGAAACATCCTAAGAAGGAAGTGAGATGTTTTCCTTTATCTAAAAGTTCCTTTGTCCTTGCACAGTGTGTTCCAGACTAAAGTGCTTGAAGCATTTCCAAGTGTGATATAAAAGTGAATGTATTCTATACTGAGTGTTTGGGGAGGTTTAAACAATTTTCTAAAATGCTAAATAATTCCAAACTCAGAATGCCTCAATAATTTCTAAAAGTTTAAAAGTGGTGCTAATGATCACATAAAGTCTTTGATAAATTATTCCTCACCTTTACATTCAGGCAAACTTTAAGGGCCTACTATTTGCAAAGCATGAATTATTTCCTGTCTTTTCTGGTTGTTGACAGTGTGGACAATCTTCTCTAGATCACAGACTCTTAGACCTAGAAGAGAGGGAATTATCCTGCTACAGGTATCTCCTTTTATACTGGAGGAGACTGATAGGCCTATAAAAGGTGAAGTGACTAGATCAAGGTCATCCAAAAATTAGAGGGAAAAGCAGGATAAGAATCCAGTCTCTTGACTCCTGCAGACCGACCACTGGGCTTCTTAGTCTTTTAAAGATTGCTAGCTTACTAAGAATGGGCTGTCTTTTAGTTTGATGTCCTATAGACTGAAGGCTTGTGGAGCTACCATGTCTAACCTTCTTTATTATTTTTTATCATTACCTGTGCTAATCAGTGAATGACAGCATTTTTGCTTTGCCTTATCTAGTTCTGTACTGCATTTGAACTATAGTTGAGTATATTTAAAAGAAAATCTAGTTTAATCAGCTTTATTATTTGTCCTAGACCTAGACTACATATTTTCTCTCATAGCAAAGCAATATTTTAGACAAATGTATTAACCTGATAGGAATTCTCTTCATGTTAGTATCCATAAATGATGCCCTTAATTTTGATTTAATTAATGGTGTTACTAAATGAACATGTAACATTCATGCATTGAAAGTGTTGATGTGTAGCTAAATTATTTTATATCATTTGGTAACAGTCTTTATGGTCGTTAGTAAGAAGTTACACCCCAGAGCCTTAGGCCAAAATCAGGACCAGGACCTAGAGAATGAAGAATGAGTGTTTTTGTAAAATATGACATTATTGAAGACCATAATAAGGTATTATAATATTTTGTTCTGAAACACAAAGTAATGAAGTAGATTTTTATATGAAGATGAGATTTCATTAGTTAAAAATATATATTCACTGAATGCCTAATAGAATCATATCAAATTTTAGGGTAGGCTATCTATGCCAGCTTTATTGCTTTGAAGGAATTCCTTCTACAGGGTACCTGAAGGCACTGTACTGTAAGGAGCACTGTGAGAGGGGCAAAGTCATGGTCCTCACCATGTAGACACAGCAGAAGGGAATAAGCTTGTATGGAAATCATGGCAAATGAGAGATGGTACAGGTAGTAAGTGGCATTTGAAAGAGAAATCCTTTGTGCCTGGGGTGATCTAGGAAGGCTCCAAGGCACAAGGTGGCTCTTGAACTGGGCGTGTGTGTGTGTGTAATCTCTGGATAGGATGGGGAGTGGTGTACTGAGAGGACAGGGCAAGCATGCCAGGAGTAGAAAACAGCATAAACAAAGATTTCAAGATAGGAATGCACAGGGCATGTTTAAACAGTGACATTTGTTGGAACAGAGGATTTGTGTGTGCCTCATGCTCTGAGATCTTTTTCATTAGTAATCCTGGGATTATACCATCTTTTCTGGTCCTCTCCTTACCCAAAGACTGTGTTTGCAGTACAATAATTCAGGTTTAAAGGTACATACAGTCTTTTCCATGAAACTATTTTTCCTCAATGAGGATCTAATCACCAACACCAGAGTCAGACTCTATGTCTTGGGCCTCATCGTTGTCACGCTCTAAATTGTCCAAGACTGGCTTAAATTAACTTGAATAAAAGCACAGTGAATTTTTACAGATATGCACACGCACGCCTACACACACACGTGCACACACACACACACCTACACACACACGCACACACACACGCCTACACACGCACACGCCTACACACACACACACGCCTACACACACACACACGCACACACCTACACACACATATACACCTACACACACACACACACACGCACACACACACACACATTTCAATAGACTTAATGATCCTGTGAGCTTCAGCTATTGTTGCTTTATAGTCTAAGACCATTATTTGTGACGCAATGTGTTTTTAATACTTATATAAAGCTACTAGCCTCAAGCCTGGTAAAATTCTGGTACAAAAAAGATACTTTTTTTCACTTCATAGATACGGGAAATATGGAAGTGCTCCACTTGTATGGAAGTGCAGAACAGAAGAAACAGTGGCTTGAACCTCTTCTTCAAGGAGAAATTAAATCTTGCTTCTGCATGACAGGTGACCTATGCACCCCCAGCCTCTCTCCTAACTTCCAGACCTCTATTTCCAACTGCCTGCTTGATATCTTAAACTGAATGTGCTGTAGAAATCTTAAATTCTTCATGTCTAAAACTCAACTCGTTGTCTTAGCCTCAAACCTTCCCCTCTTCCTAGCTTCCCTGTTACTACTGTTGAGGGTACCACCATCTTCCCAGGCACCCAGATTCGTGATCTAAGGTCATGACTTCCAGCGTACCAATCTGCTGCCAAATCTGGCCATTTTACCTTCATAACACCTCTTACACATGCCCTGTTCTCTCCTCTGACCCTCACAGCCCATGAAATAAAGGCCTTCATCACCCATGCGTGGACCATCGAAGTAGCCTCCTGGTTCATCATTTCCCTGCCTCAGTTCTCTCCCACTGCAATCCATCTGCACTCAGCTGTCAAAGGGATCCTCCTGAAATGCAAATCTGACTACGTCACCCCCAAAATCAGTAAACTCCAATGGTTCCATATGATGTCCAGGATCAGATATCAAATCCTCTGTTTGGCCTTCATCACCTGGCCTCTTCCTACCTTTGCAGTGTACACAACCCATGGACCCCAAGATTCACTGGTTCCGGTGTCCTTGCTGTCGCTTTTGCAGACTCTCCATTTCCCGACTCGTGGCACTCCAAGTGACTGTCCCTAGTTATTGGAATATTCTCACTCCTCATCTCAGTTGCCTAGCTTCCTTCAGGCTCTAGCTACATCACTTTCTATAGGATTCCTTTCCTGACCACCCCTCTGTGATTTTAGTGCCTTCCCTCTTTGGATTATTTCCAGTTTATATTGGCTACATGGCTGTTTGTGTGGTGTCTCCTCTATTAGATTGTGTGCTCCCTAATAGCAGAGACTGGCTTTTGCCTTTGTGTGTGTTCTTAGCACTTAGCACACGGTGCCTCACATAAGCAAAGCCCTTCTCAAATGTCTGCTGACTGATTGGCCGTTCTGCGGCTCATGATCTACATTCTAGAACAGGTTGGAGGAAGTCGTTATTGCTGACTAGAAAGATAACATATGCCATAGATGGTGAGTGTGTGAATCCCAGGCCTCCTTACCCACCTTGCCCGTCCACGAATAGGTAATTAATTAAAAAATAATCTTGTTCTTTTAAAGACTCTTCTTCAGTGAATTCCCTGGTCAATCACATTTCCTCATTGATACCTACCCAGTCACACAAGAGGCAACCATAGTAAGAAAACCAGAGGATGATGTTCACTTTCTTGTGACTCTTTCTTTTTCTTATTTGTATCCCTAGTACACATGTAGTAGATATTAGTTTATTGAGTTGAAAAGATTTGTGACTATGATTTCCATTACTTACATTATCCTTTATGGACATTGCATGTGATAAATTAATCATCTTGATGTTAAGTTCATAATACAGTTCTCAAAAGGTTTAGCTTTTTCATGAGCCAGTGAAAATGGAACTTTCATCAAGGCTAAGCATCTGGTCTAAATTATAATGGTATGTTTAAAAAATATCTAGTGAAAAATTTTATCTAACAATATTTGATCTCATTTGTGCATAGAAAGAAGTAATTTTTAAAAGCTTTCTGAAAAGCAGTTTTATAGTTTCATATTTAGATTTAGAATTAAAGTTTAAATCTATTTTGACTATATCTTTTTATAGTTTTACAGTTTTAGGTATGAAAACAGTTTTTTATAATTTTTTCTATAAGATCAGATTTTCATCTCATATATAAATTACATAATGCTTTTCCTGAGAAAAACCAGTTTCTTCTTACTTCAGTTACATCTATGCCTACTCCATGAATATTTCTTTATAGTGTTAGGTATTGTGGGAAATATAAGGAGATTTCAGTCAGGTCAGGTAGATTGTTGAATATGTTAACAATAATAAATGAATACAATACAAGCTGATTGTACACAAGTACTGAGGTGGTACTAAGGGTAGACAGTCTGTAACTGAGAGTCAGTCAAGGAAGACTTCTTAAAGGCATTGAGTTTGGGCACGCTTTGTAGGATAGAAGGAATATGAACAGATGAGGAATTACAGATGAAGGGCATGAAATGTTCAAGTGTCCGAAGAGAATAACAGAAGGAAATGAATTATAGGTCCTAGGGGACTCAGCAATGTTTTTTGTCTTATTCTGACAAGTGAAAAAGCTTCTTGCCAAGTCTCTTAATTAGTGAAGACACTTGAAATAAAACTCAGGACTGTAGAGCTTCCAGAGCACTGAAATAGTGAACTTTCACTTTTTCTCCCAGATGTGATAGTTTTCTATGTTTATTTAAATTTAGTTTTTGGTTCCTTCTAGAGCCTGATGTTGCCTCCAGTGACGCTACTAATATTGAATGTAGTATTGAACGAGATGGTGAGAACTATGTCATCAATGGCAAGAAGTGGTGGAGCAGCGGTGAGTACACCCCATTGTGGCTGGGGCAGAACTGTTGGACCACAGAAGTAAACGACTTTCAGCAATTCTGTTTTTCTTGCTTTCTCAATTTGGGGAGAAGGGAAAGGTGAGAGAGAAATAAAGCAGATCTTTGTTGGAAAAATAAAATCTAATTTTAAGAACTTAAACAGAATTTCATTTACTTTAACTCTACTTTTGAAGTATTTTCATTATTTTCAAAACAGTATTTGTGGACAGTTCTTAAAGGTTTATTTTTCTCTTCTAATTTTTAAGTGTCAGTGGAGATTTGACAAGAAATATCTTAATTACATGGTATTCATTTTCCCAGTAAAAAAAACCCATGTCTTCATCAGATCACATGATTAATTCTTGTAATCAGAGAACCAACGTATAGTCTCCATAATTTACTTTTATTCAGAATGTGGAAGGGTTACCCTATCTTTGTGTTTGTGGAATGTGTGTATTATGTAAAAATTGTTGTTCACATGATTCATATGAATCACTGGATGATTCAAGACAAGGTGTGGTGTGTAGATTGACTTGATTAAAATGATTTATTTTTGTACATGTTTTTATTCCTTTCAAAAACTAGTCTGTGTGTGAGATAAGAAACCTTAGACGGTGATAAGAAATTATACTGTCAGCAGTAAGTAGTGGTCTTGGTTAAACATTAATGAGCTTTTTAGGAAGTGATAAAAACTAGAATTGAGTTAATTAAAAGCTGAGGACTTTCTCCTGTTTGTAATAATAAATGTAATATTTACTAAGAGAATTAAACAATCATCACAAGGCTGGACCAGGGGAGAAAATTGGTTCTGAAATCTGACCAAAAATGTTTTTAAAGCCTGAAAAACATATTTACACTCTTTTTAGTTAGTTTAGTTTAGTTAGGCATTATCTTAAAAAAAAAAAAAACTTAGAAAGCAGGAGACATTATGGTCCCAGAACCATTTAAGGTTATTATCATATAAGAATATTTTCCTAATTTTGAAAAAGATATATTATGTTAAATTCCAGAAAGTTAAAAGTACCTTAGAAATGTATCCTCATGTTAGCCCCGTTATGGCCTGAGGCCCTGTTGGTGTTGCCAGTCCATTTTATTTTATTTATTTTTTATGATATGAAATCTTTTGTACCATTTTGCATTTTTTTAATGTTGATATATTTTTATGCCAAATTTTATTTTATTTTTATTTTTTTCCACTTAATAGTATTTTGTTTTTTCCAATTGCAGGTAAAGATAGTTTTCAACATTCACTTTTATAAGATTTTGGAGTTCCAAATTTTTTTTCTCCCTCTCTCCTCCCTTCCCCAAGTCAGCAAGCAATCTAATGTAGTTACACATGTACATATTAAGCACATTTCTACATTAGTCATGTCATGAAGGAAGAATCAGAACAAAAGGAAAAAAATGCAAGAAAAAAAAACAAAAAAAGCAAAAATAGTATGCTTCGGTCTCCATAGTTCTTTCTCAGGATTGGATAGCAATTTCCGTGTTGATACATTTTTTGAGACTGTGGTACAGTGGAAAGCCCATGGAATATGGAGTCACAGCATTGACATTCAAATACTGGGGCTTTCTACTCACTTCTGTGTGACCTTAGGCAGGTCTCCAACCTTCTCTGGGCCTCAGCTCCCTCATCTTTAAAATGTAGGGTCCCCAATGGATCCCCAAGATCCCTTTCAGCTTCTTACCTATTTTCCTGTGATGCTACTAAAACCTCTTAACTATCCCCCCAAATAGTTTATTGTTGACAAAAAGGACCCTGACAGTGTGGTACTAACATTGTGTTGTCTCTCCTTGTTGATTTTATTTACATTGTTATGGTCATCATATATGTTGTCATTTGGGGCTTACTTTCTTCATACCATATTACTTCATAAAATCTTCAATCTTTCTCCAAATTCTTCATATTCATCAGTGCTTGGTGAACAGTAATATCCTGCTACATTCTTACATTATATTACATTAATTTATTCCACCATTTTCCAGTCCATTGGGCACAAATTTTGTTTCCAGCTTTTTGTTATAAAATATTATTACTGTAAATATTTTTGCAAGTATGATCAGTCTTTTCTTGTGATTAAAAACCTCCTTAGGGTATATCCCCAGCAGTGGAATAGCTGCTATGTCAGAGGGAGTGACAAATGCTTTAAGTTTTCTTGTAGGTTTCAGAATTGTTTTCCAGACTGATCAAACCAGTTGACAGTTCAAATGACAATTCGCATGCCTCCCTTCCCACACAGCCTCTTACAATCATTATTTAGCCTTGTTGCTACCTTTGTGGGTGTAAGGTAAATGAATGACTCACAGATACTTTAATTTACATTTCCTTGCTTACTGGTGCTTTGAACATTTTTATGAATAGTTTGTAGTTGTTTTGAAAACTATTCTTTTACCACTTGTCTTTTGAAAAAGAGCTTTTAATCTTACTTGTATCTTTAATCTTATTTGTATCAATACCCCATAAATTTTAATGTTAGGCTATATTTAGATATATTTAATGCAGACATTTTCCCTAATCCATTATCTTCTCATTCTGTTTATATTGATCTTATTTGTGCAAACATAAACAAATCCCTTTAATTTTATGTTATTGAAATAGACTATTTTATCTTTTATGTTCTCTTCCTTTCCTTGTGTTACAGATTTCCTGTCTCTGTAATTGAGAAAATTACAGTTTGTATCTGTTTTTTAGTGTTGTTCCTTTTTATATTTAGATTATTTTTCCACTTGAGATTTTTAGTGTTGTTACTCTTCATATTTAGTGTGTTAGTTACTTTTTATATTTAGATTATTTTTCCACTTGAGATTTATTGTGATTCAAGGTGTGAGATGTTGGTTTAACCTTTCCAGTTCTCAACAGCTGTTAAAGAGACCCTTCCTAAATAGTTTTCTTGGGGGAGGTTTGCTAAATTCTAGATTTCTTTGTACATTTTATTTCAAAATCTTACTTCTTTAGTCTGTTTTTCAAATGAATTTTTTGTTGGCATCTTTTGTTTTTATATTACTTACATTTCCCAATATTATGCTTTCTTCTTCCATGTAATAAAAATAAAATAATGAAAAAGAAAAAAATTAACAAAACTAACACACTGAAAAAGGCTGATATTATCTGGGGTGTTTTAGGGATGTCTCTTCTCATAGACCTTTATTTGGGCCAGTCTTGGTGCTCATAATCTCATAGCCTTGTTTCAATCAGTTCTTTTGTTCATTTTCATTGTTGCAGGCGTCAGTGTGTGTGTTGTTCCCCTGGTCCTGCTTGCTTCCCTTTACATTAGTTTATGTAGGTCTTTGTATATTGAGTAATCTTGACAATTTTCACTCCTTCATTCCCATCGCCATCCCCCCATCAGTGGGCATCTAATGCATTTCCAATTTTTGTTATTCCAAGCAGTGCTATTATGAATCCTGTGAATATGGACCTTTGTCAGTTACTGGCACCAAACAGTTTAGGTGATTATCTTCTCATCCTCCCTACCCCCAAGTTTGAAGTCTTATCTCTGTCATCATTTCCTGTTGATGGTCTAGATTGTTTTGTTCCTACAAATGAATCTTATTATTTTGTCTAACTCCATAAAGCAATCCCCTTGGTAGATATAGCACTTAATCTGTAAATTAATGTAGGCTTTTTTAAAAATTATTTTTGCTATCCTGCAGTTACTTTAACTTCATTGAACTCTTTTTAATTTCTTTTAAAAAGCACTGAAGTTGTATGTGTGTGTGTGTGTGTGTGTGTGTGTGTGTGTGTGTGTGTGTGTGTGTGTGTGTGTGTGTAGTACATTGCTTTGGTACATTGGCTCATATATTTTATAATCATTCTGAATAAAATCCACTAACATATTTTTCTATATTTTATCCTGTATCAAATAGTTTTGATCATTAATACAGTTTAGTATAATAACATCAAGTAACATTGTTAGAAACAACCATTTTACCAAGAACTCCACATGACCATCAATGCATAAAAAAAAGATTTCTATTTATCATTCTCTGGCAAGAGACCACAAGAGACTGAGTGACCCACAAGGAGACACTCCCTTTCAGATCATTATAAAGCCTTTTATACCGTATCCTAATTCATAAATTAGGATTTTTTTCCTCTACCGTTAACCACTTGGGCACTTAAGGATTCATAGCCTATCCAAAAACCTATCCTAAACACCACCACGTGGGTCTCTGCCTCTGATTACATTTCACATTTCAGGACCCCCCTTTTCATCCTCATTTTCTTTATGCTTTATTTAGCATGAATATGACAAGCCAGAAATACTTTAAATCTCAAACCAGGATATCTGTATCACTCAGATTTTATGATCTCTATAGTATGAGAGAGGAATTTTCTGAGTTGCTAAAAGAGTCAAACCCAAGATGTCTGTGTTAACATAAGAAAAGTCCCACTATTTAGAGTTGGAGAATGAAGTTCTTCTCCTGAGGTTGTTGACACAGGAGAGACAATTCCTGGGTTTATTCTGCTGGTAAGTAGGTGCCTTCGTCCTGATGAGTGAAATGTTCATCAACATCCTCACTATTTTCCTTATAATCAATTTATTTTCCTGCATTCACTGCAAGTAACCAATACTTTCTGGCATGTATGAATCCTTAGGCTTTATAAATCATGTATGACATGATTTCTGTGGAAACAAAAGTTTTAATCATCAAACACCAAGTTCTTCTGTCCTTTTTTTTTCATTTTTATCCTTTGATAGGCTTAACCTTTTATTACTCCAAATGAATTTTTCTATCATTTTATGTCATTTTATAGAGTATCCCTATGGTAATTTGATTGGTATAGCACTGAATCTGTAATTTGAAATATACATGTATGTATGTGTATGTGGTCACATGGATATGAATTTATATGTGTGTAGACATGTATATATGTATGGTCACTGACCATCTCTGCTAGCACTTTAATTCTTCATTCTCTTTTGTAATGACTGTTTTGTAGTTGAGTTTGTGGGTCTGCTGTATGTATCTTTGGAGTTCTCAATTTGGAATGTGGTGTGTGTGTTCAGACAGTGAAGCTTACAGTCATTTTCCACTTTCCTTAAATGATCTAAAGAAACTCAGAGATGGCAAAATGAAGGTTATTTCAGGTCTTATTAAAACTACTTTCCCCCAACTCTTTGTTTATGAACTTATAGACGAGTTGGAATTTTGGAGGATTATGGCTGAACCAATAAATAGATCTCCAATATTCTCCCAAGTCAGTTTGCTGCAGTTTTTTCTAAAATACATTTTCAGTAAAATCAAAAGCAACCAAATTAATATGCATTAGTTTTTAAGATTAAAAATTGTTAATGTACCTGAAAAACATACATATATACACTAAGTATAACTAAGTATATATACTAAGTATAGCTTTACTAACCATACATAAATGTGTGTGTGTATATATATATATATGTATACATATATATATGTTTATATATGTATATAAATA
Source organism: Potorous gilbertii (assembly GCA_028658325.1). Lineage (NCBI taxonomy): Eukaryota > Metazoa > Chordata > Mammalia > Diprotodontia > Potoroidae > Potorous > Potorous gilbertii. The sequence goes on along the minus strand of CM053770.1, from coordinate 32,383,131 downwards.
TATGTACCCATAAATGGTTTTTCTGGATTTAGTTTGTATTTCATTTGTTTTTTGTACTATGTTACTGAAGGTCTTGTCTTGATAAATTTTTTTCAGTAATTCTCTTGAGTCAATAGAATATTGGGCTAGGGTCAGAAAGACCCAAGTTCAAATCCAGCCTTAGACACTTACTGACTATGGACAAACTTAACCTCTGTTTGCCTCAGTTTTTTCATCTGTCACATGAGGATCACAGCAGCGTCTAATTCCTAGGACCATTGTAAGGGTCAAGTCGGATACTTTCTGCAAAAAGAAAACTCTTTACACCGTTGATGCTGGCTGTGTAAATGTGCTGCCCCCTCACCCCTCCCCCAAAGTAAGCCATCGTGTCAGGTTTGTTTCTGTGTTGCTTTACCTATGCTTTTCTTTCAGAGTCCTCTTCTTGTCTTACAGCACTTTTTAGCACTTTATCAAATTATCATGGAGATAGTGGCATTCCTTCTTCCCCTTTTATTTTATTGGGAAAGTTTGTGTTTTCACTTGACAGACTGTTCCTGGTTTTAGGGAGGTGCTTTTTGATTACGTTAAGGAAAGATCCTTGTGGTTCCATTCTCTTTTAGTGTTTTTCAGTATAAAATAATACTGGATTAAAGACCTTTTCTGCATCCTGTGATTCTGTAATCTTTGGTATTATGACCTTAACTTTCCTAATTTTAGCTGTCCTTGAATTCCTCCAACCTAATCATAGCAAATAATTATGTGGATATGTTACTATAGCCTCCTTATGAATAAATTTATTAACAAACTTCATAGATTTACAAACATTTCTTTAATGATATTTGTCTGTATTGTTTCTTTCTGCGTTATCTTTTCCTGATGGATGTCAGGACCATGTTTGCCTCATAGAAGGAAGTTGGTAAGATACTTTGTTTCTTACTTACAAACAGTTTATGAGGTATAGAAATTATTAATTGATTAAATCCTTGATAGAAATCATTTATAAGTCTATCTGGAGCAGACTTCCTTCCCTTTGGTATTTACTTATGAATTAATTAATTTTACTTTCTGGTTTTCGGTTGTTTATATTGTCTGTTTACTATTTTGTTAACTTGAAAGATTTTTGATCAAAATTAGGTATAATAGTTTCTGGTTTCTTTTCTATTTCTTGTGAATTCCTCCTGCTTTTTGTTTTTGATTATTTGGCAAATTAAATAATAGTTTATTAATTTTGTTGATTTGATTAAAAAACTTCATTTCACGATTCACTAGTGTTTCATTTATTCTTTGATTAAGGATTTCATCTTTTGTATTTGTAGTATTAATTTTTTGGGTTTTTGGTTACATGTTTAATTTATTATCTTCTTTATCTTTTGAGCCATCAAAATTTTCCTCCTTCTTTAGCCTCATTTGTAACATTTTGCAAAATTGCCTCAATATCATTGTCTTTAGTATAATTATTTTTGTTTTTATGATTTTTTTTGAATATATTCAGGTTTCGGGATAACGTTCATTGTTTTGTATTCATTTAGTAATGAATAGGTTCAGTTAGTATGCTGGTGTTATTATCTGTAAGAAATTTAACTTTTATGCCTTTGCATATTTATGAGTTTTTTATGTTCTAACATATAATCATATTTTGATAATATATTATATGATGCAAAAATTACTTGTGTTCTTTAAATGTCATATTCAGTAGTTGCAAAAGAGCTAGCATATCTAAATTTTCATTCAAATCTTTAATTTCTTGCTTATATTTCTGTTAGACATCTAAGTCAGAATGAGAAATATTTACTATCTACAACTATTTTCCATACTAGTGGCTCTTACTGTAATTTTGTTAGCTTTTACTTAAAGCATTTAGGTATTTTATTATTTGGTGCATACATATTTAACATTTATATTTTCATTATTTATAGTATGTTTAAGTATCATGTAGTTTCCCTCTGTAACCTTATTTAACTACTGCTTTGTCTGAGGTCATGATTTCCACTACTGTTATTTCAGATTCAAATGAGAAATAGTATTTCAGCTCTTCATTTTAGTGTCATGTAAATATTTGTGTTTTAAAAGTATTTCTTACATATAGCAGATCACTCAGGTTTGTTTTCTGATTCATTCTTCCACTGTCTTCTTCTTCATGACTCAGTTCATCCCATTCACATTTATGGTTATGATTATTAAGCTTGCTTCTCCTGTCTACCCCACCAAATCTTTGTATAATGCTTCTTCCTTGAAGCGTTTGTCCCTAGGAGCTGGGAGCAGTCAGATCCTAACCTGCTCCCTTATTCTTCCCTTCCCAGTCCAGACTCAAGTCTCTCGCCCGTCCTTGCTCTCCTTTTAGCTGCAATTTATTTTTAGCTTGAGACAGTCCCCTCCGTTTCCCCCCTTTTGCACGGACAATCATCCCCTTCCCTATTACAGACCAGACTTCTACTCACTTTAAATTATTCTACTACTGTAATTTTTTAAGTTCAAAAACGTTTTCTTTCCTTTTCACTTATTTTTTCATTTTTAAACCCTTTGTCCCAAATTAAAAAAAAATACAAATATAATCCTTGTAACAAAAAGAATATAACCAAGCAAACTAAACATGCACATTTGTTATTCCAAAAACGTACACATCGTTCTGCACTTAGCTCATCACTCTTCTTTCAGGAGGTGGGCAGCACTGGGCTATCTGGAATTGTTTGGTCATTGTGTTGGTCAGTTATTGAATCTTTACAAATAATTTTTCATTATAGTGTTGTTATTATTGTGTAAATTACTGTGTACAGTTTTCGTGTTCTCTTGTTTCTGCTTACTTCACTGTACATCAGTTCATACAAGTCTTCACAGGTTTCTCCTAAATATTCCTTTTATAATATCTTATGGCACAATTATCTTTCATTATATTCATGTACCATTTTTTGTTTAGCCTTTCCCTAGTTAATGGACATCACCTTTGTTTCCAGTTCTTTACTAGAGCAAGAAGAGCTACTTTACCTATTTGTGAACATAATTCTTTCTATTCTCTTTGGGTTGTAATAGAGGTATTGCTAGTATGAAAAGTATGTACAATTTATTGATTTGGGAAACATAATTCCCAAGTACTTTCCAGAATGAATGGACCATTTCACCACTGTGCCACGCATGGAATGGTGTGTCTCTTCTCACAGTCCTCCCAGTAATTCACATTTTTCTTTCTGTCACTTTTATCAATCTCATAGGGATGAGATGTTTTAATATGAATTTCCCTGTTGGTCATTTGAAGCTTTTTAAGATGTTTTTTGGTAGCTTGAAATTCTTTGAGAGAACTGCCTTGTATGTCTATTGACTATCATGTATTGAGCTCATTTTCTTATATCGTTAGATTTGTATGTTATGTTTCTTGGATATCAGACCTTTATCCTAGAAACTGGTAGCATTTTTTTTTTACTTCAGTTAACTATTTCCCTTCTATTTTAATTACAATGATTTACTTTGTGCAAGTACTTTCCTTATCTGGACATGAGCTCTTGCCATCTCTACAGCTACAAAAAGTATTTTCTTCCTTGCTACTCTCATTTATTTAGGATGCGATTTTTTTATGTATAGATTATATCTATTTGGAACTGATTTTGGTCCAATAGTGAGCCCTTCCACCAAGAGTTACAGTTTTTAGGTTTATCAAACATTATTACTATGTTTGTTGCTTCTGTACATTGTACATGTTGTGCACTTGATCTGTTTCACAGAGTAACTTTTCTGTATTTAAGCCAGTATCAAATAGTTTTGATGCTTACTGCATGAAAATATGGTTTGAGATCTTGTACTTCTAGACCCTCTTCCTTCCCACTTTTTCCTCATTATTTCTCTTGAGAATTTAGACTTTTTTTCCTCTTTCCAAATGAATTTTGTTAATATTTTCTAGCTCAATAAAAAATCCTTTGATAACTTTACTGGTAGGGCACTGAATATATAAATTAATTTAGGTACAATTGTCATTTTTTTTGTTATATTGGTAGAGACCAACCACATGCAATTAATATTTCTCCATTTATCTATATTTGTATTTACTTTTGGAAACAATGTTTATGTATTTCCTATGTGTGTCTCAGTAGATGGATTCCTGAATATTTTGTATATTTTTATTGCCCTTGTTGTGAGCAAGCATCTGTAAAAAGTGATGGTTTGGTTTCTGCTAAACCTTTGCTTATTTTATTCTCTCAGTTTCTTTTTCTTGTCATATATTTATGGCTATAACATTTCCAGCACTATGTTAAACCAAGTGGTGATAATGAATATCCTTGCATTATGCCTACTAATCTTATTGGAAAGAGCTCTGGTTTATTTCCATTACCTATAATGCTGGCTCTTCATTTTAAGAGAGACCATTTTCCGTATATCTCTTACTGTTTTTAACATAAAAGTGTGTTGTATCTTGTCAAAAGCTTTTTTTTGCATGTATTGCCTGTATTTGTATATATTGACAGATTGACAAAATTATGTGATTTTGATTGTTTTATTATTAATATGATCTTTTTATGTTTATAGTTTTCCTAATATTGAACCAATACTATATTTAATGTAAATCCTACTTTATCATACTATAAATCTTCTGTAAGTTGTTATAGCTTATTGCTATGATTCTATTTAAAATATTTGCATTAATATTCATTAGTGATATTGGTCTGTAATTTCCTTTCTCTCATTTGACTTTCCTGAGACTGTGTTGTTTAAATTTTCTTTTTTCTTCTTCTGATAATGTAGGTGGTTTAAATTTTGTAGATTTTCATCTATTTCAATCAAATTGTCAATTTTGTTGGCATTTAATTGAAATTTCCTTTACTTCTTCTCTGTGGTGATTTTCCTTTTTTCATTTTTGATACAGGCAATTTGATTTTTTTTTAATTATTGAATTAAATGTTTACTTGGTTTATTATTTTTAAAATAGCTTCTTGATTTATTTACCAGTTGAGTGATTTAAAATTTTTTTTCTTTGATTTTCACCATATCTATTTTGGGTTTTTGGGGGAGGAGGTGGTGTTATTTTTCTAGTTTTTATTTATTTTCACGGATCTAGTCTTTCTCTTATTGTTGAAAGTATATAGATTTTCTATTGTTAAATTTTTTTAAGTGTTTAAATTTTCTACTTGGAATTGTTTTGGGAGATTCCTAACGGTTTGTTAGGTTTTCTTACTATTTGATGTGATGAAACTTAATGTTATTTTTAATTCTTTGACCCATGAATTTTTTAGATTAAGTTGTTTATTCTCCAAGTAATCTTTAGGGACCTATAATTCTTTTTACATTATAGTCCATAAAGAACATTTTAAACATTTCTGTTTTTCCACATTTTTGAGATTATTATGCTCCAAACCTAGTTAGTTGTTTTTATAAATGTGCTGTGCAGAGCTGAGAAATATGTGTATTCCTTTTCCTGTTTAATAAACCTGAGATCTATCATAATTAACCTTTCTAAATTAACCTTAAGCTCTTCTTTCTAACCTTATCATAATAAACATTTCCTTCCTTAACTTCTTTAACTTTGTCTAAATCTGAAAAAGATACATTGAGGTCCCCAGCTATTATTTCTATAGTAGTTAGATACTTAATGCTTATATTTACTTAAGATTGGCTATTTATTCATAGGTTATGGTGTCTTTTAGGTAAAATGTAATTTCCTTTTCATCCTTTGTAACCATCTCTTTTCACTGTTGCCTTGTCTAAGATGAAATTGCTGTCCCTACTGTTTTCAGTTTTTTGAGTTCAGCTAAAGATAATAAATTATACTGTACCCCCTTATTTTAAGATTGCGCGAATCTTTACATTTCAAGTATGTTTCTTGTAAACACCATATTTTTAAATTCTGCGCTTTAATCTGTTCTGCATTCCTGTTCTGTTTTATGGGCAAATTCATCCTGTTCATGTTTTTGTCATGATTAGTAACCGTGTGTCTCTTCATTTTCGCTCTTCTGTCCCTGCAAAGAGGGCAGCCAGGTGCGGTGTCCTCAGCGCTGGGCAGTGCTGCGCCCACACGCCGCAGCTGTGGTGCCCTCCTCCCTCTGCCAGCTTTGGCCCTGTTTGCTCTGCCCGTGGAGTTTGGCGGTTTTCACCAAACAGGTGTGCGTGTATGTGTGTGTATGTGTGTGTGCGCGGGGGTGGGGTGGGGTGTATGTATGTGTGTGTATGTGTATGTGTGGGGGTGTGCGTGTGGGGGTGTGCATGTGTGTGGGGTGTATGTGCGTGTATGCGTGTGAGTATGTGTGTGCACATGGGGGTGTATGTACGTGTGTGTATTGCGTGTGTGTGCGTATGCACGTGGGTGTGAGTGTATATATGTGTGTGTGCGCGTGGGGGGTGTCTGTACGTGTGTATGTGTGTGCGTGTGTGTATGTGTGTGCGTATGCACATGGGTGTGAGTGTATATGTGTGTGTGCGCGTGGGGGGTGTATGTACGGGTGTGTATGTGCGTGCGTTTGTGCGTGTGTGTATGTGCATGGGTATGTGTGCATGCGTGTGGGGTGTGTGTGCGTGTGGGGGCGTGTGTATGTGTGTGCATGTGTGTATGTGTGTGCGAGTGTATATGTGTGCGTGTGGGGGGCGTATATACATGTGTGTATGTGTGTGGGTATATGCGTGGGTGTGTGTGGGTGTGTGCATAGGTGTGTATGTGTGTGCGCGTGTGTGCGTGTGAGTGTATATGTGTGTGTGTGCGTGGGGGTGTGTGTGTGTGTGTTTCCAACCACCCCTTGTCCAGGTCAGATGGACACAGGCTCCTTGCCCTTCCTCCAGGCCAGGACTCTTGCTCTTCCCCCTCCTTCCCCTTTTTCAGACAGAACAAAATCGACTTGAATCTCCTGTGTCTTACTTCACTTGCTTTATTTTTTGAAGACATTAGGATTCTCACTCACTGCATATTCCCTCCCAGTTTCCCCAATATATTTACTTTCCTCGTTTTCTCTTGACTTGTGTGTTTGTAGAGATTCTGTTCAGCTTTTGTCTTTGTATCAGGAAAGGTTGGAGTCCTTTAATTCATTAGAAGTCCTTTTTTACGTCTAGGATTATATGTAGCTTTGCCAGGTAAGTTGTTCTTTTAGACTTTATCTTTTGCCTTTTGTTATATCACGTTCTAAGCTCTTTTGTTATATCACTTCTAAGCTCTTCTGCCCTTTATTTTGGTGGCTGCCAGGTCTTGGATGATCCTGACCAGGGCTCCTTGGTATTTGCACTTTTACCTTCGGGTTGTGTACAGTATTTTTTACTTTTAACCTACAAGCTCCAAATTTGGTCCATGATGTTCCTGGGAGTTTTCATTTGAGAGTTTCTTTCAGGAGGTGACTGGTTCTGATGAGTTTGGGCAGTTTTCCTTTATGATTTTTTGGAAGACAATATCCTGATTTTTTTTGCTATGGTTTTTAGTCTAATTATTCTTAGATTAATTGTGATCTGTTTTCTAGGTGAATTGTTTTTATTAGGAGATATCTTTATTTTCCCCTTTTTAAATTCTTTCCACTGTTTTAATATTTCTTGTTACCTCCTGGAGTCATCTGTTTCTTTGGTCTACTCTCATTTCCAAGGGGTGTGTAACTTGTGTAAAATTTCATCTCTCCTCTTCTGAACTATTCATTCTTCTTCCAGTTCTTGCTTCATCCCTTCTAGAAATTGTAGCAGAGCTTGGGGGCACTTACAACCTCTCTCTGAGGTTCTGCCTGCAGTCACGGTAAACTTGATCTCTTCCTCCAGACTTGTCCAGTGGAAGTTCCTGGATGCTTCTTTGTTTTTGTCATCGTTTTCTTCCATTTATTCGTATTTCACCTTTTCCTTCCTAAATTAGAACTTTTTGTCATAGTTAGAGTCTGACTGCTCCTGTACCTCGTATGGGATGGTGGGGCCCTGCCTGGTCTTGATTTGTATTGTCCCTGACTCCCCCTCACACTTGTGCCAGCGGGTCGCAGGTTCATCTACATCCTCTTTGTACAGAATGCTGAGTTTTTCAAGTCTGTCCAGGGCAGCAAACAAATGGCTACAAACTTCCAGTGCCTGTTAGAAGGTGGGCTAATCCTCAGAACAGGAGGTTTACCTCTTTTCTTGGCTCCCTTCCTAGTCCACGCTACATGGGTGCTTAAACACCCTGGCTATGGAGTTCTTGCCGTAGCACCGAGGCCTTCTGGTTCTGTGGGACAGGGTCCCACTGCTCTGGGTATTCCAGGCTCCAAGCTGTCTGAGGCCACGGGAACTAGTTCTTTGCTCGCCTCCTCTTGGGTCCTCTGGCTAGCTTCCCATCAGGGGCTGCCCTCTTCACAGTGCTCCCTTCCAGCAACCTCTGGGCTTTACCTGTGATTGTGCTACCTGTTAGTCTTGATTTCTGTTGCTGGGTAAAGCGTTTACCTTTTTTTTTTTCTTAAGGGTTTTTTTTTTTTTTTGGTTAGTTGGTTGTGTTTTTTGTGGTGAGTAAATTCACCTTTTTGATGAAGTGGCTAGATGAAGGTGTCATGATTTTTCTCGTTATTTCATAATCAGTGCTCTAACTGCGTAAGATGTGTAGATGTGTAAGATTATTACTTTTGAATGAATTGATCTCACGCTTTGATCTTTCCACTGTTCTCTTTTTCCTTTGCTATAATAACCGTATTACATCTCTGAATTTTTAAATTCTGTCTCCTCTGTTCTTTTTGAAGGTATCTCCTGCTTGGCCAAAGTGTTCCATCTCCTGTTGTAAGCCACTGTGTAGAGCTGTCATTTCCCTCTTTATCTCTTCCCTTGATTCTTTTACGGGGCCTTCCAGCAATTCTTAGAGCTGTTATGTATGCTCTATCCGCCATTCCATGAGTCTACTTATTATAGAACCATTCTCTACCGTCAGAGATTGATGCTTTGTCTTTTATTGCCCCAGGAGTTTTCTTTGCACGTTCACTTCCTAGGTCTCTGCTGGGTTTTCCTGTAGGGATTTCTTCCTTTCCTCCTTGTGTAGTTGTTATTATTGTTTTACATCATTTAGTATGCGGCTAGATTTTTTTGAGATCATAAGGGAGAACTTGGTTTATGTTAACTGTCTTGCTTAAATATATGTCTTTTTGTTTCACACTGAAATTTGAGTCTCTAATAATACAGATGTGTTCTCCCATATTAGAATATACATTGAGCAGTGTCATGCACCCCAGTGAACAAAGAGAACGGTCGATGTGCTAGATACTAAAAGTACTCATCGACTCCGTGTGTCCTTCAGAATCAAAAGGAATGTCTTCTGGGTTTTGTCTCTGTCTCCTCCAGTAGCCATATTTCTTCACCATTTTGGTAATGTGCATTTTAAAAGAAGATCCCATAAAAACATATAGGATTGGGTTGAGACAGCTATGAAAAAGGGCCAAGCTTTTTGTGATTTGTATGGCCACATCCATGCGCTTACTCATTTCACAGTCGATAATCAGAGAATAGATGATGTCAATTGCTTGCCAGAACTTGACAATGTTGTATGGCAGCTGAGTGACAATGAAAACAGCCACGACGGCTAGTAGAACCCGGAGGGCCTGAGATTTCTTCACGTTGGGTATCTTGATGAGTGTCCTGGCTGTCAGAGAATAGCAAACTCCCATTATGAGAAAGGGTAGTACAAACCCTATGCAAATTTCCAGGATCTGAATTGATGCCTTGATGGTTGTTCCTAAGTGGTGCGAGAATATAGGTAGGCATCTCTTCTTGTCGTTCACTGTATTGAAAACTAGTTGAGGTATGCTCAGCAGTATTGCAATGAGCCAGACACTGACACAGATGATCCAACATGGTCTTCCAACTCGTTGATGTCCTAGGGCTTTAGTTATTGCAGAGTATCTGTCCATGCTGATGCAGGCCAGAAATTGCATTCCAGAGGCAAAGTTTATGGTGAATAAGGCTGAAGTCACTTTGCACATTGGTATCCCTAGTACCCATCCATGTACGGCATTCACTGCCCAAAATGGCAAGGTGATGAGCAGAAGCAGATCAGCCACTGCCAGATTCATGATGTACACGTCAGTCTTGGTTTTCTGTTTCTTGTAGTAGGCGTAGATGGCCACCACTGTAGAATTTCCTGCAATTCCAGCAATAAAAGCCACCGTGTAGAAGGCAGGCAGGAACACCTTGGCAAAATTCCTGACGTCCTCCTTGACACAGAGTATTTCATACTGACTATAATCCTGAGTGCCGTTTGCTTCATTTTCCTCATAATAATAATCTGTGGACTGATTGTGTTCCAGATCCATGGTCACAATCTAGAAGGTAGATACAATAGTGGAGCATATTACCGGTTTGTTAGAGTATTAGGCAAAAGAAAACCTGGTTTTAATTCGCGTAATTTTCATTCCTGGTGAAAAAATAGACATTTGCTCTTTTCATAGTCAACAATCATTGAATAGATGGTGTCTGTGTCTTCCCAGAACTTGACTAGGTAATGTTCCTTGGAAAGACATTACATTTTTAGGAGGCTTAATTAACTCGAGCCAAACCTATGTGGGATGTGCATCCACAGAAACAATTATTTAGTCCTTTTCTTCTTCTTTGAGGGCTATCAGAGGGACTGGAAATGTGCCTCACTTTGCAGTGGGGAGATGGAATACATGTTACTGTTCAATGCTAAACAAAAGTATGAGAGAATTTATTTAAGAAAAGTGAGAATTCTTTGACAAATGAGCCAGCTCTAGTGGAGTCCATTCACCCACACAAATTAGGAAATATCACAGAAACTCTTACAAAATCCTTCCACCACCACTAAGTTTGTAGTTTTGACAGATGAACTTAAAGTAGCCATGTAAAATCAGCTGCAAAACCTTAGTTAAATTCCTATCTCAGCAGCCAGACTGAAAAAGGACAGTTTTACAGAATTACATCTCTCTCATGTTTCGATATCCATTCAAGAGGTATGGGCACCTCTTAAACTCTCTGTTTGGCTGGATACTTCTCTCCCAATAACAAGCTTGGCTGTTAGGAGCTATGCTGTCCTTAACAAAAATTATAGTAGCTTTCAAAGTTTTGATTTTTTTTTAAAAGAGGATGGTTGTGTTCTCCCGTGGATTTTTTTCTCTGTAGATTTCCAGATAATAACCTTGTGTAATCAAGAATGAAAACACAATTCTAAAACAATGGACACACATATCAGAATTGTTTTCTTTCAAAAGAAAAGTTTCACATTTGTCCTATTTAAATATGAAAGGTGGAGTATAATAGAGCTCTTAGGAGGGAGGAGGTGCTATACACATATGAACTACTTTCATTATTCAGTGCCCAGGTATTAATGAATTTAACTATTCTGCCCTTAAATTCATTGAAAAAATTACTCATGTGGCTCTTTTTCATCCTTTCCTAGTGCACTATTTGGCAACTCAACATAAAATAATTAATATTAATTGCTTCAGTTCAAAGAATCTTGAGGGAAAACACGGCTACATCACACAGGAAACAGTCTTCAAAAAGTTTCCAGTCACAGTCATTAAGGCAAGATTGGAAAATATCAAGAGGAAAATATTCTGTGACAGATATTGCTTATAAAAATCACTACAACTATGTAGGATAAAATAATTTAAAACAGTGGCATGCCTTTTTGCCTTCCTAATAAAAAAAGGAGCATATTTTTGGCATTCTTTTATGTAATACTACTTCACTATAGAAGAATGATCTTTTGATTCTGCCACTGATCTTTTTTGAAACTTTATTTTAAAGTTGAAGAAAGAATTGTTTTTACAAATGACTGTGTCCCTTTAAATCCCTCTGCAAAGTCATGCCATAAATATGTAAATAGCACTGTCCGTAAGCTGTAAACTTACGTCTCAGAATTGGAATGAGTAAGAAGTAACTGACCTGTTCCGGAGCCACCGAGCAGGCGCTGGTGCAGCGGGAGCGAAGGCTAATGTCATCCCAGCCCAATTCATTCCACTTTTGTTCTGAGTCTGACACCACGCCTCTAGGTTTCCCAGCCAAGGGAGTCTTCGTTTACATTTGAATTTTTGCTTCTGATTATCTTCCGGGAAACTAACTCCTAGAGAACTTGCAACACTTTTTATTTGATTGTTACATGCTAATATACATCCCTAGTGCCTGAGTTTTCTGGGAAATGGATTTGAAAAGAATACCATCTCATTTGAAAAAATACAGATCTTGTCATTATACCCATTGCTGCCAAAAATACGAGAAAGTAGCTGCAGATGTAACTGAAAGACCAAAATAGAAATTCACTCAAGGGCATCGGTGCAGATAAAATTACATAGCCTTGTAACATTAAATGGTATTTTCCTCTTTTATAGGGAAATGTCATTCTTTTTCTCTGAAATAGTTGTCTTATGCCTGATAAAAGGAAATAATTGCAATTGGGAGTAGACTCTCAAAAAGGCTATTTTTGTATCTGATATTAAATCTTCAAGTTATTAGGTAGAATTTAATACTTTGGTTTTGCATTGCATTTTTCATCATATCCTTTGGACTCTTTCTGACTGTACCAACAGCAAGCATTTATACAGCCCCCACCATGTCTGACACTGTGCTAGGCACTGGGGATACAGATACAAAGAAATGAAACAGTGTCTTCTCTAGGAGACAAGTACAGACTTCAGAACAAGTATATAAAGAATAATACAGTTAAGTACAGAGTAGATCTTAGAGTGGAGGATGCCAGCAGTTGGGAAGGGACCAAGAAAGGCTTCTTCTAGAACAGGTCAGCAAACAAAGACCAGAGTCAAATACTATGTTTGTAGCTTGGGAGCAAAGAATGGTTTGTCTCTATGTAGATATAGACATATATCTATGTAAAACTTTATTTTAAAATACCTACTTGAAGGCCATAGTTTATTGACCCCTAAAGATGATGTAGTTTGAGCTTTCCTTGACGAAAGAGAAGTGGAAGGGAGGAAGAAGGAATTCCAAGCCTCACAGGGTGGGATCAGCTCGGGCAAGGCAGCGGCAAGTGTGCATATCTGAGGGAGGGCTACTTTGGCTGCATCCCAGAGTGTACCAGGGGGAGGAAGGTCTTAGGAGACTGAAAATAAAAGGTGGTGAAGAGTTTTAAAAGCTTAGCAAAAGAGTTTGAATACTAGAGTCAGTAAAGAGCCACTTAAGGTTACTGAATAATGTGGGGACCTGGTCAGATCTGCACTTGGCAAAAAGCACTTTGACTGCCAGTGTAGGATGAACTGGCATACCCATGCAGAGGAGCTTGGGGCAGGGACAGTGTTCTGCTTGACTGCAGAGTTAGCCATTTCAGTGCTACCAGGTAGTAAACTTGTAGCTAAGGCCTGTTGATTCTTCCTTTATAACATTTCTAGTCTAAGCCACCCTTTTCTCTGGCTCAGCCACCACCCTGATCTTTGGAAATCTCAGGTCTAACCATGTTGTCCCCTCTTGAGTAAACTCCGGTGGTTCCATTACTTCTGATATGAAATGTAAAATGCTCTGGCATTTAATGCCCTTAATAACCTGCCCTACCCACCCTACCCCACTTTCCAGCATTTTCACACCTTTCTCTCCTCCACTCTACTTACTTTGCCATCTAATAACTCTGGCGTCCTTGCTGTTCCTAACACAAGGTAGCCCATCTCCTTCCTCTGCATTGTTGTTTGTCCCCATGCCTAGAATTTGCTTCCTGCTTCTCTCTACAAGAAGCCTGTCCTGATCGCTAGTGATATTAATGGCTTAGTGATATTATCTCCAATTTGTGTACAACTAGATTGAAATTAAGGAGAGTCTGAATAATGTGAAATTAAATTTAGTGTGGATTATAAAATAATAGTAGGTCACGTTTAACACAAACCAAAATTTGATTAATGTGATACTTGTGAATTGATCAGAGTTTTTAACATGCTTTCCTAAGTCTGCATTTGTCTGTGATCACATGTGGCTGTAATGTGCTGTGTACCATATTACCAAAAGTTATGAGAAGTTTTTTTAAAGAGCCTTTAACAAAATGTACAACAGGAAGAATATTGAGATGGAAATACTGCCAGCTCAAAAAGGAAGAGTCTGGTTTTTCCATTAGAACAAAAATTAGATGTAATTGAACAGCATGAGGGTGGTCACAATAACTCTAAAAAAAAGGACAAGATGTTGAAATAGCTGAATCTGCAGTATTATAAAATACAGAGGTGAAATAAAAGAGAGAAAGTCACATGAACTCTGTGTTTCTCAAACACTACAAGGAATTTACAGTGTTATAGTGATGGAAGTGTAGACAGTGATAGAAATGGGGCATCTTTTAGCCATGTGGATGAAAGATTGCCATCAAAAACACATCCTCTTAACAAAGTAGCCATTCAGAAAAACATTTCAAGGTGATTTAAGACAGTGTGGGAGAAATGGAAATGAAGTGGACAGTGAAGAGACTTTTACTGCAAATCTTAGCTGATTCATTCACTTTGAAAACCAATATAACATTATATTTATATCACATAATGTTAAAATTACTGAAGAGATAGACTGTGCATCTAAATGAGAATGTGGCATCTAAATATCCTGATGTTTTGAAGAAAATAAGTGAAGATGCTGGAGGCGCAGATTACCACATTTTTAATGTGGATGAAATGGGTTTATTTTGGAAATTGACGAATGTCTTCCATAACTTACATTTCTAAGAAAGAAAACACTCAGCCTTGATTTAAAGTGTCTGAAGGTGGGAGATAATGCAGAAGGGAATTCTTATGAAAAAGAATGTTTGGTTTTCAGTTACAGAATCCTCATGTTCTGAGAAGCTGCTAACATTGATTTCTTCCATTTCTTTGGCAATGCAATAAGAAGGCATGAGTGACTAAAGACTAGTTTTCCAATTTTTTCAACTGTTGAAAATTATTGCAAGAAGAGTACTATCACAGGCATTAGTGATTTTGGATAATGCTTCATTTCATCCAACTACACTAGGTTTATTGTGAGAGAATATAAACATACAGATTTGAGGAAAGGTAGAGGAAGCTCTCTGTACTTACCTGCATAGGCATGAAAGTTTAAAGAAAGAGAAGACAGTTCAATTTATTTTTAAAACGTTTTGCTTTCAATAGCTGCTCTATTGTTTATAATAAACCTGAATCAGAAGTATGTTTTCTTTATCTTTTGCTGTTATATTAATAGATTAAAACTTTATTTTTGCAAATTTTAACTGCATGTTTCCATTGTTATTATTAAGGTAAGTACAGAGAGCTATAATGGAAAGACAACTGTTCAGAATTTGGGGGGGAAATTTATCCTCAAATTCAGGAAATCTTTGTTGCAATATGAGTATATTTCCTGATGATCTATGTGAATGAGCTTGTGGTATTCTATAGTTTGCAACAGTACAAAATAATAAAACATTGCTGCTTAAAGTTGACTGTCAAGGATCCACTTAGCAGAGGGTGTGTCACTGAAGAGTCACAAAATTTCCCAAATGCATTCTGTGTGTCCCTCCTAATATGTCCCCCCGCTCCATCATTTCAGGGTCTGCAGAAGATTCCATAAAGTGATGGGTCAGTTTCAATCTTTACCTTGTCCTGATTGGTGCTTACATTAATTGTTCACAATGTCCCAGACTGGGCTTTTGTATTTCTCCCCCCCACCATCATCAGACAGACAGACAGACAGACAGACACACACACACACACACACCCCCTACCTTTCAATCAACTCTATTTCTGGCAAAAGTATATCAATATATTGCCCTATGGATACATTCATCCTACCTTTCCAAACTCTAAGGCTCTTCTCTGCCCACTCCTCTTCTACACGTACTGCCTTCCTTATTATCATTTCAGTTCCAAAGGGCAGGTACCACCTTCCCTTTTCTGTTTGTGTCCCCACATCTTAACACATTACTTACCAGGTAGGGAACCACAAGAATAAGAGTAGACCTGTTTTCATAGGTAGAGGAAATTCCTTGATGAGGAAACTCCCTCTCTACTGCAGATCAGAACCTTCTCTGAAATCCAAATAAGAGCCATGCGAAGTGAAGGGATACAGCCGGAAAGAGATGAGACTTGAACTCGGGTCTTCTGGGCTCCAAGGCCAGTTTGTTATTCACTTTCCACATAACAAGTATTTAAGAAATGCTCTTTCAATTCACTCACTTATTTATAACTTAATAATTTCCTTCTACTATGAGAAAAGTTATTAAAAGAATAAACAATCCTAGAGAAAATGAGTGAAATAATTATAGTGATAAAAATTTAATTTAAATGTTCTTGCTGGGTTATGAGTCATTAGAATGAGCTGTTGAGAAAGGTGTCTTGGCTACATTTTCTGAATCTCTTTAAGAACTTAAGACTAGGACATGTACTGACATATCTTAGGTATAATGTAGTTGTGATTTTGCTTAGGGGCAGACCTTCGAAGAGACCTGTAAACTCTTAAGATTCTAGGATACTGTGTTTTTATGAGTTGAGGTTTTATTTTAAAAGATCCCAAAACGTTTTCTTGAGAAAACATTTAAATTAAATAGAGTATTATTAGTTTTGCTCTGCTACCCTTTTTTAGATGAAAACTAAATAGTTTCGTACCAAATCTTTCCCACATTAGAAATCCGGTGACAGCAGTATTCCAGGGAATTTGAATCCACACATTGTGCTCCACATGCCTCTCTTCACACGTATCCCATCTGACAACTTCTTTTACCTCCTTTTATTTTCTGTTTGAGAGTGATTTTCTTGATGATCACTGAATCTCGGATTCAGGATGAAACTCCTAGGCCATATAGTCTAGCCTATCACAAGAAGCTTAGCAAGCTAGTCAGCCAGTGTCGCTTGAATGACTGGTCAGAGGGAGCCCAGGCCTTCCCAGAGCAGTGCATTTCACTCTTGAATAGGTCTGATTGTTAAAAAAAATTTTCCTTATGTCAAAGCTAAGCTCGCCTCTTTGTTGCCCCAGTCCTCATTTAGGGATGAGCCTGACAATTCTAAGTCTTCCTGTTTTCAGACAGAGACTCCACCCTCTAAGTCTTCTCCTGCCAAAACATTCCCAACTTCGTCGCCATCCTGGCTGGCCTCCTCTCAGTGCTTATCAGCATCCCTCATAGTGGTGGTGGTGGTGGTGGAAGAGATAAAGAATGCATACAAGCAAATGCCAGAGAAACATTTTCAGGCTGATTCAGCTTCATCACGTCAACACCCTTGAAATTGTACAGTGTTTGGATTAAAGACAACAACAATTCTATTATCTACTCCATCTGTTTCAGTTAGAGCAGGAGAATATCTCATGGCCTCCCACCCAAATTTTCCTGAATTTATTTAATCTGTGCGTGTATCCTGTGTTCTTGACTGAAGTGATATACGGGACACAGAAGAGCAGATACTATATTGTAAGCAGTTGTGTTGATGGCTGTTTTCTGCCACATTTTGTCTGTGGCTAAATGAAGAGATGAAATACTTGTGAAGGGGTTTTCCATTTTCTGAAAAAGCAAGACAAGAATCTGATCAGTTGCTAATTTTTCCATTTGAGATCTACTCTCACCTTTCTTACATTAATGGAAAAAAAGGAGAAAACAAAGTTGAAAAGATTGTACCTTGACCTGTATAGCGTTATTTTATTAGATTGCATAAGGCAAGACTGAATTATCATAATGCTTACTTTTAAAATTTGTTCAAAATGTATTTACTTTCAATGGGCACAAGTTATTTCCCTCCAAAAGAGAAAGCTAGCCACAAAAATCATGTGGAAAAAAAAAAGATTATGTCTTGCACTATGCCTTGAGTGTTTGAAAAACCATGGACAGTCAGACCAGGAAAGGAAGGGAATTCCAGAGAAAACCCATGTCATCAAAAGTCTCCATCCTCTGTCTCTAGCCTGGAGATGTATTCAGTGTTTAGGACGGCCGGATTTCTCCATATGGAGAGAAGTGCTTTCCAGAGGAATGCCTCCCCAAACTTTACATCTCTATAAAATAATCTCTTTAGATGTAGGTAAATGTCAAAGAGAAAAACAGGTTCTTCATATGGACAGTGTCTTTCCACAAATGGGCCTCTATTTTTTATACTAACTGAAGTTTTTAAGCCCAAGCCCCAAAGAGAACCTGTAGTCTAAAAGGCAGACTTCTTAGAGAGCTCTCACATGTTCTCTTCAGGCTCTCCTGCCCCTGACAGAGAGCAAAACTTTGCTGTAGCTAATAATCTTTGAGAGTTGCTGTTGCCAAAAACCCCAGCTGGTCTTAGCAAAAATTGGAAGAGTGAGCCCAGAACCTCTTCTACACTAGGAATAATCAGATGGGCAAGGGGAAACAGTTTAAGTTCATGGTTGGTATTAGTTGGATCCTTAGGCCAAACTGGTAATGAGCCTTTGCACATTTAACTCAGCTGATCTTCAGGTAATAGACCCTTAATCCTTCACTGGCAGGATTTGCCACAGCTTGTATTCTGCTGACAGCTTCTGAGAAACCAGAATTCTATTCACAACATAATGATGCATAGGAGCAGGGCTATGGTGGAAGGAAAAAACTACACAAGAAATCAAAGCTATTTGGTGTTAATAGAGATAAGTAGTAAAAGATAAACTTCCCTGTAGTTTCTAGTAATTAAAGAAGGTTCAGTTATAGAATCAGGGCACTTCACTGTTGAAAACTTCCTTTGCATAGAGTTTGGCCTTTCACAGAATTCTTGTCAGCTTCTCTTCTGGGTGTGGCAGAACGATCCTTCCTAGGCCAGATCCAGTCGGTCACTGCCGATGGTCTCACCAGACCCTGCTACTCTTGCCACAGACTCCAGGACTCTGGTTGTCTTTGGTATTTTGGATGACTTTGATATATCTGATCTCACCAGTCCCTTGGGGCTCCTACTTCAGAATGCTCAGAGCACCTGAGAAAAGAAGAAATAACCATAGCATAGGCATCATTTGTTCATGGATGTGACATTAGATGGAGGAATAAAGGCAACCAAAGCTCTACTGCTCCTCCCCCCACCCCGAGGTTTAAAACCATTCTTCCCGGGAAGAAAATGAGATTTTGTCTTTTTCATGAACATTCAGTCTCAGAAGCCAATAAAAAGCTTTTTAAAAATCCCAGCATAGTAAGCCACCAGGCAACAATAAGTGATCTTGATCATCCTCCGTGGTGGGGAGAACCCCCTTTCATTACACATGCCCAGAGGAGGGGGCTCACTAAGCCCCCACAGGATTGCTGCCAGGCAGAGCATATTGTTCATGTTCTTAGGATGGGGCTCTCCTTGGCTAATCCCTTCGTTACACTGAATCGAACCTCAGCTCTTGTAATATCAGTTGTAGTAAATGAATGACTAAAGTTGTTGTTTTTCACTTTAATAAATTGAAGTCCAGAAGTTCTAAAGTATGTGTCTTTTATTGGTTCAAAAGAACATAGCTGATACACCAAGTCAAAATTGTACACCTTTGTTTTCCAGTGCAAATGTTTAGCTATGGAGAATTCTCTGAAGCACTACTAAGTACATCATTTTTGCTCCACTATGTTTTTTATTGATAAAGTTAATGGATTTTTTTCATTAAGAGGAGATTTCTTGGAAATAGCTTCTTATTTGACTAATATTTTTAATGGAATTTAGTTGAGGTTTATGTTGCAGAAATACAGAAAGGTAAAAGAAGAAACCATGTTTCTACAAAAATGGAAAACTTCATCAGGGAAGGAAAAAAATGTACACACATTTTTAAATTCTGTGTACAGTTATACAATTTGATTTATAATGCCCAATTAAATACTTTGTCTTTCTGTTTCCCTTGTATAGTCAATGAAAAGACCTTTCCCTTCACCTCTTTCCATAAATCTTCTAAGACAGAAATTAAATCAATAGGAATTTGGGTTCTGGAAACCCTAAGCACTACAGTTTTAGAGATAAATTCTGCTGCCATGACTGTCTTATGTCTAATTGAAGAGTTTCCTTGTTCCTGTGCAAAGAATCTTGCGTTGGCCACAGCCCTATGCTTCCCAAGTCCCTCACTATAATTTGTTTACAAGTACCTTTGCCCAATGCCTCCACCAAAGTGTTTTTCCATTCCCTCTCACAGTGTGGAGGTGACTAAGGTTCTCTAACATTATGCCAATGGAGCATAAGCTCAGGAATTTTCATCCAATGCGTTTTTGGCTTCAGATACTGACTTTGTGACAAACCCTGTCCTCTATCTTCCAACTCTGGCTATATTTGCAGAAACTGGCCAATGGTAATTTTTTTGGCTATAGCAAATCATGAAATCTATCTGCAAAAATATGAAGATGCCATAATCTTTGTTAATGGAGGTAGGGCCCACACCCTAAAAATCACAGAAGGATTGAATTTCAAGCTGGAAGAAAATGCAGGTCCCATAGAGTAGTGTATGTGTTATCTATCATATGTGATCATATATTACCATGTGTAAACATAGAGTCATGTGTAACCATATATAAGAAGAGGAAATGTATGTCTGTGCAACAGTTGGATCCTCCATATCCAGACAGGCAGTCAGAAAAAAGATGGGCAAGGAAATCAATTGTGGGTGCCTTCTTCTCCAGCTTTGTCAGCAGAGAGTCTCCTCACTGCTTTCTCAAATCAGTATTTATTAAACCCATCCAAAGCAGCAGAGGCTTCACAAGGGTCCATGTAGTATTAGAAGGGCTATCAACTTTGTACTTTGAAAATGGACAGGTTCCATTCTGCATTTTAGAGTATTTGAGATTGTTTCTATTGCAAAGCTCATGTGTGCCTGTCATCTCCTCAGATGCACTGTGACCTCCACAAGGCAGAACTTCTCTCTTCCCCTTCACTGATAGATGTACACAAGAAGGGTTCAATGAGTCATAGAATGAATAAAGGGAAGTGGCATTCTAAACAAAGTGTTGCCAGACTAAAGCAGAAACCAACAGTCCTTTTTCTTCCATTGATCGACTGAGATAATATTTGTAGAGTACCGCAGTGGGTTCTTGGTAAATGCTCGCTCCTTTTCCCCATGCGTCTTTCTCTCCTCTTTCCCTTGTTGCTGACTCTTGCCAGCTTTCCCTCTCCCTGTTTCTGTCCATATTTTCTCCACGACTTCTCATTTCTTACACAACCTGGAGGATTATGACAATTGCTTCTTTTTGACCCTGCCTCTCTCCTGTTGCTCCTGTTTACTTTTTTCCTGGATGGGTTCCATGGCCAATTTCACAAACCCACAAATCTTCTTCCATAGCTTTCCTCCAACTAATTCTTCCAAGAACTTTTCTTGAAATACAACCCTTCTACTACAGTGCTAGATGACTGAGTTTGATAAACTTAGCCCTTCTCAGAAATTCGAGGACCTAAAACAATTCCAAAAGCCTCATGATGGAAAATGCCATCCACATCCAGAGAAAGAAGTGTAGATTCTGAATACAGAGTGAAGCAGACTATTTTCTTTTTTGTTTTGTTTTGTTTTCTTTCTCACGGTTCCTCCCATTAATTTTCATTCTTCTATACAACATGAGTAATGTGAAAATATGTTTATAGGAATGTATATGTAGAGCCTATACCAGATTATGTGCTGTCTTGGGGAGGGGAAAGGGGAGGAAGGGAGGAAACATTTAAAACTTAGGGAAGTAAACATTGAAAACTAAAAATAAATTTATATATATAAAGAAATGCCACCCTTCCTTTCCCCAACTGATAAAGAGTTAAAGGATATGAACGGACAGTTTTCAGGCAAAGAAATTAAAAGTATAGACATGAAAAAATACTCTAAATCATTACTGGCTAGAGAAATGTCCATTCAGACAACCCTGAGGTACCACATCACACCTGTCAGATTAGCCAACATGACAAAACAGGGGAAGGTATGGGGACCTGGAACACGAATGCACTGTTGGTGGAGCTGTGAGCTGATCCAGCCACTCTGAAGAGCAGTTTGGAACTATGCCCAAAGGGCTACAAAACTGCATACCCTTTGACCCAGCAATACCATTTCTAGGTCTGTATCACAAAACGATCATAAAAATGGGGAAAGAACCCATATGTACAAAAATATTCATAGCAATTCTTAATGTGGTAGCGAAGAATTGGAAAGTGAGGACATAACTATCACTTGGAGTATGGCGAACAATTTGTGCTGCATGAATGTAATTGAATCCTGTTGTTCCATAAAAATGATTAGGTGGATTTCAGAGAAATCTGGACTTATATGAACTGATGCTGAGTGAAGTGAGCAGAACCAGGAGAACACTGTACACAGTAACAGCAGCATTGCATGATGACTAACTCTGATAGACTTAGCTCTCCTCAGAAGTGCAATTATCTAAGACAATTCCAAAAGACTAAAGATAGAAAATGTTAGCCACACCCAGAGAAAGAACTATGGAATCTGAATGCAGATCAAAGCATACTGCGCTCTCTCTCTCTCTCTCTCTCTCTCTCTCTCTCTCTCTCTCTCTCTCTCTCTCTCTCCCTCTCTCTCTCTCCCTCTCCCTCTCCCTCTCCCTCCCTCCCTCCCTCCCCCTTTTTTTTCTTTCTTGTGATTTTTCTTTTTGGTTCTGATTTTTCTTTACAACATGACTAATGCAGAAATATGTTTAACATTATTGTACATGTATAATCTATATCAGATTACGTGCCATCTGGGAGGGAGGAGGGAAATTTTTAAGTGAATGTTGAACTCTAAAAATTAATTAATCAATTTTTAAAAATACAATCCTTCTTGCTAAAGAGCAAAACTGACTTGTCATCATACCGAGTGAACCCTCCTTCTGACAGGAGGGCAGCCCTGTCATCACCTGCACCTAGACCACTTCTGCCATTGATTTTCAATGCCATAGAATTTCAGGATTGGAATTCCCTTCGAGATCATCATTGTACAGATTGTAGATGACCGTCCTGTGATCACTCAGCCGTCTGGTGGCAGAGCTTGCATTTTAACCCATACTGCAATGCCAAATCCAGCGTTGTCTCCATAATATTAAGCTGAGTGAGAAGCACTGATGATAGAGAACTGAGCATTTGGACCTGGATTCAGATTGCTGCCTTTGCTGCATGCTATGACCTGTCAGAGCTCGAGGCAGCCCTAGAAGGGAGATGTGTGGAAGGTACTGAGCTGTCTAGGTAGAAGGAGTTTCCCAAAAGGATTCAGGACACCGATAATACACAGGCCCCCTCCTCCCTCTACCTGTACCAGCTGAAATGCCCTGTCATCAGCAAATGTGCCCAAGAGGCCCAATTACATGGTAGCAGCAAGGGTGGAGGCTGCTTCCAGAAATTCTCTGTCACAGCGTCTTTCTGACCCCTTTTGGGGTTTTCTTGGCAAAGATACTGGAGCAGTTTCTCATTTTCTTCTCTAGCCCATTTTATAGATGAGAAAACTAAGGTTCAGTGACTTGCCCAGGGTTGCACAGCTAGTAAGTATCTGAGGCCAGGAAGATGAATCTTCCTCACTCCAGGCCTGGCACTCTAGCCACCTAGCTGCCTGGCAGCTGTTGGCTAGGAAACTAGCTTATCTCTTAATGAGGAGTTCTTATTTGACTATCTTATATGATAGTGCTGTTATTTTAGGGAGCAATTCCTGGCAAATCTTATCAAACCTTCAGATTATTTTCATAATTTGAAACCACATTTACAAGAAATTAGAAAAAAAGAATTTGAATTGCTATAGGATCGCATTTAGACGTGTTCTTAAACTTGGGCAGGCATCATCATTGTTGCAAATTCAATTGATAAGATCTCTTCAGCAGATTTAGTATCTATCATTGCTGTTACCCCTCAAGGAACTAGATAGTTATGGAATATTGTTAAAGATGGAGGAACAGAGACTGTTTTAAAGGTTCTTAGTCGCTACTTGAAGTTTTCTAGCTGGAAAAAACAAAAATTCAACATCAGTAAAATGTATTTTTTTAAAAGAAGTCATTTTACTTAAAGAGATAGAGATAGAGATAGAGAAAGAGATAGAGAAAATACAAAATACTTGGGAATCTACCTGCCAAGAAACACACAGGAACTACAGAAATCCAACTACCAAATACATAAATAAAGACAAGTCTAAATAAATGGAGAAATAAATAATTGCTCATGGGTAGGCCAAGCCAATTTAATATCACTGATTACACAAACTGATTTACTTCTTCAGTGCCATATGAGTCAGACTATCAAAGAATTATTTTATAGAACTATAACATTTTTTAATAATCATTTAAAAAAACAGAAGTCCAAGGATCTTAAGGGAAATAATGAAAAAGTGAAGAGGAAAGGGGCCTATCAGGATCAGATCTGAAACTACAGAGTGGTTATAAAAAAAATAAAATCAAATTGTTACCAGTTAAGAAACAGAGAAGCTGGTCAGTGGGATAGAGTAGGTACACAATATACAGAAGTAAATGAGCACAGGAGCCTACTGTTTGATCAGTCCCCATATCCCACCCTTAAGGCAAGTACTTGCCAGTGAACAAAAACTTCAGGAAAACTGTAAAGTTAGGAGGCTGAAACTAGATCTAGACCAACATATCCTACCAAAATGAGCTCCAAACGTGATTTAAACATCAAGGATGGCATTTATAAACAAATTAAAGGAGTAAGGAAGAAATTACTTGTCAGATCTATTGAGAAGGGAGGGAGAAAGAAGGAAAGGAGGATTTATTAAACCCCTACATGGTCAATCACAGAAAGTAAAATGAATGATTTTGACTACTTAAAAAGGTTGTGCACAAATAAAACCAATAGAGCTAAAGAGAAGCAAGTAGATAAATGAAGAGAAACCCCTTACAACAAGTTTCTCTATTAAGGGCTTCATTTCCAAGATTTATAGGGAACTTGTTAAAATTTCTATGAATGAAGAGCAACATTGCTCAAAGGATATGAACAGGCAGTTTTCAGAGGGAAAAATCCAGGCTATCCATAGCCATTTGAAAAAAAAAATGCTCTAAATGATTAGTAATTAGAAAATTGCAAATAAAACAACTCTAAATGAGGTTTTACCCTTACCCATCAGACTGGCAGCACTTTCGGAAAGAGAAAATGACAAATTCTAGAAGAACTATGAGAAAATAGGTATATTAACATTGTTGTTGGAATTGTGTGTGGGAATCTAGCCATTCTGAACTTTGCCCAAAAAGCAATTGAACTGTGCATACCCTTTAGCCCAGTAATATGTACTCCTAGGTCTATACCCCAGAGAGATTAAAGGAGGAAAGGGTCTCATATGTACAAAAATACTTGTAACAGTTCTGTTTATAGTGACAAAGAATTGGAAATTGAAGGATTGCCCATCAATGAGGAACATCTGACTAAGTTGTGGCATGTGAGTGTGAGGGAATAAAAACCTGGGAAAGAAGTTAGGGAAGACTTAGAGCAATTGATACAGACTGAAGTTTGCCAGACCAAGAAGGTGATTTATGTAATAATAACAATATTGTAAAGACAACTTTGAAAGATTTAGGAACGCTGCTCAACATGATTCTAGACAGCCCATCACTTCAAGAGGTGATAGATCTGTATATCTGTATCATGGTCAATGTCCAAGCAGGAATCTGTTTTACTTAACTATTTGTGCCTGTAAGAGGAGTTTTGTTCTTCTTGCTTTCTCAGTGAGGGAGAAATACAAGAGTGGATCTTCAATAGAAAAAAAATAGTGACTTTTAAAAGCCATTGTACTTGAATAAACGTGTAAACAAGACTTTAGTGTGACTGAATGTGGCCTAGGCTCTTGGGATTTTGGCTGGGCCCAGGTTGGGCCCTTTCCAACTGCCTCATTGTGCAGGAGAGCCAGTATGGAACAAGGTGTACTAGAGAATGAGGGTTCCCCATAGCTTAGCTCTTCAGTTGGGAAAATGGAGCCCTAGAAACATCTCTGCCTTTACCCTTGGCCCTTCTTGGCCCCTTTTGGTAGTGGACATCACTATCCTCTGGTCACATAGTACTTCATTTTGACAGAACATGTAAATTCTAAACAGATAAGATTTCTCTCTTAGAATTTCCTAGGCTTGGCACATGCATGTACATCTGGGGCTAATTTGGGTGGAGCCACTTCATTTGTCCTACAGGCAGCAGATGGATCTTTATTTCTTTCCCTTGTGGCCTTTCCTACAGTCTCATGCTGATGGAATCCAGTCGTTTTTCTTCAGATTTATTCACTCATTTTGGAAATGACACGGTTATGCTCATGTATATTTTTCATCAGTCAAAAATTTGCTCCTTTTTTGTTGTTTTGCCAGGAACAAATATGTCGGTAACTTAGAAAAAAATTAAGAGTTTTAAGGTCAAATGATCTTCTGGGAAGCTTTCTGCTAATTTTATTTCCTCTTTTAGGAGCTGGGAATTCACAATGTAAGGTTGCAATTGTCTTGGGTAGAAGTAAGAATTCTTCTGTATCCAGGTAATAAAATAAGTTCCGATTTCACAACCTGTTTTAGAAGCCAAACATAGTTTCACAGAAATGAAACCTAATTTCTAGAAAGCACTAAAATTCAAAGGATGTTGTAAAAGTAAATTTAATTATTATTCACAATCATTTTGCTAAAATATGTGTTTGGAAAAGGTTTTGGAAAGTGTTCTTGTGTATGTACTTCACTGTGGAATTTCCTGCATTTAGAAAGCTTCCGCTAATTTTCAAAAGTGTGTAGATACAAATTATGGAAAGTACTGTTTAACCTTCTGTTATTTCATGTATAGTTCTATTTCAATGAAGTGCAGTAGTCTTGAAATGTTTACTTCTTATCCACATCTTTCAAAATTATCCAGTAATACTCAAAAGAAAAACTCTGATAAAAATCAATTTAGTTTTTACAAAGTTGTAACTTCCACTTATCTTTGAAATCACTGTATGCTTTGCCTTCTGCATTATTCTGAATCGAAGTCCAAGCAGCTCCGTGCTGCTGTGTTTCTTTTTGAATTTTTACCATTTCAGACATTATTCCTTTCATGGTATCAAAATAAAAGAGAGCCATTATTGTAATCCATCCTGACATCTCTTACTTTTTATTGGAACAGACACAAACAACACAGCATGATACTGGTTCCAATCAATACCCCAGGTGTGGAATTAATAAGACCAGTGCCAATCTTTGGATATTTGGGTGAGTGAGAAAAATATACTCAAACATATTAATTTAATTTGAAAAAATATTTATTAAATATCTGCTCTATACAAATGTATAATACCAAGCTGAAAAAATATAACCCCTGCCCTCCAAGATCTTAAAATATGATTGAGAGAGATACATAATATGCATAAGGATCTGGCACAAAATAGAATGTGTTAAGGCAAAGAATTTGGGGGCAGAGAATTTTCTTCCGGGATGGGGAGAGAATCTTTGAAAGACAGGATTTTAAGAGACAAGATACTCTTGAGTACTGAGTTCTGGAGGATACACCCATACTTAGCGGGTAGGAGGAAGATGAACCAGTGGAGGAGACTGGGAAGGAAACGATGAGACATTTCCTCATGTAAGAAGACAACCAGGAGCCAACAGTGGCAGCCAAAGGTTAGCGTGTGGTCAGCAGTGACCTATATTACACAAAGGTCCAGGAGGAGGAAGACTGAGAAAAGGCCATGGGATTTGGTCTCTTTAGAGGTCATTGGTTTCTAGAAGAAAACAGTTTCAGTGGAATGGGATGACAAGAACCAGACTGCAGGGCATCAAGGAGGGAGCCGTGAATGAAGACCATCATGTCTAGAGGTTAGCAGGGTTCACCCATTGCCTGGCACGTAATGCAACCTAGTACATTCTTGATGAACAAGTGATCTAGTTTTTATAACCTTCTCCTTCAGCCGGGTATGTCCATCCTGGTAGAATTGTGGGTGTTCAGCTTTGGCACCATGCCGGCAAATTACATTCCAAGACTTTGTTACTAACCGTCGCATTCAGTATATAGTGTTATGGCTGATGAACTTACTCAAAAGGGAGTGACAGCTTAGCAGGGCTTTGTATTTTAGTGTCCAGAATCTGGGACATTGTCATCATATGTAAATTTGTGAGTGAGAACCAGGGATGTACTGGAGACAGTTTGAACTGGCTCATGAAAGCTGCTTGTTAAATTTCACAGTGAGCATGTATATTTTGGAAATTGGCAAATGCTACAAATCAGGGCTTGATTTGTTGTTTTATTGATTATCTAGGCTTAAGAAAGTGACAAAATATGTGAATATCACAGATTAAAATGAAAAATGTGTTGCATATATTTTTCCCCAGAGTTGATTGTTAAACACTTAGCAGCACACCCTGCTTAAAACTGTGTAAGATAAAAGACTAATTCTCCAAAAAACCATACAGAGCATGTCATGTTTACATTTGCACATGATAGAATCTTGTGTAGTCTCAGGAGTTGGGAGTTTCAGAAACTGAAAGTGTGGCCTATGGGATTTGGTGCCCAGAGCCACCAAATAGCTCCAGCAAGACTTCCCTTTGTCAACATAGTGATAAAAAACATATTAGCCT
The DNA here is from genome assembly GCA_028658325.1 of Potorous gilbertii. NCBI lineage: Eukaryota > Metazoa > Chordata > Mammalia > Diprotodontia > Potoroidae > Potorous > Potorous gilbertii. The sequence goes on along the minus strand of CM053770.1, from coordinate 32,354,915 downwards.
CACTTTCCCGGCAGCGTAGAAAAGGCCTGCTTTGGGCATTGGGAGGATCGCTATTGTTTCTCATAATAAAAGTATGAGGTGAAGTAGCCAATAATTTTTGAAGCAATTCAAGCCTTTTTTCAGAGGCTTAGTCATTCATTTACACTTAAGGTCTTCTGTTCTTTGAGAAGGTAGGGTCCTAGTTTGGGGGAGTTCAAAGCTCAGGATTACCTAGGTATGATGGAGGACATTTTAGACACTAGATTTAAACTAATCTTGTGAATTCTTTCCCTGTTCTTCTTCAATTTAATTAAATAAAATACTGAGTGAGTAAAGTTAAATGACCCTTCTTATGCTTTTAAAACATTTAAGTATACTTTCTATTTTGTAGATAATTTCCATGGAGGACATTTTGAGATACATTTTAATAATGTCCGAGTACCTGCTTCCAACTTAATACTAGGTAAGATGTGTTTAGAAAACATTTCTTAAGGATGGTGTGTAGAATAACTTCCCAGGAAACAAGTATTAAAAATCAGACTTAGCATTAGTGTCAGTTCAGAGAGATCAGTAGGAAAGTAGAACAATAAAATTCTAGTAAAGTGCTGGGTATTTATTTGTGCTCTACTTAAATGTGTAGTGCACACCTGAGTGTTTCTTGTTTCTCCTAAAAAAAGATCTTGCTGTAATTTAACACGTCGTCCTTGTGATGAAACAGCTCCATTCCATTCTTGGCTCAGTTCTGGAATGTTAAGGTGGAAATTTCAGCCACACTGCACATTCTCTGCCTTTGCCCTTGCACCCAGGCAGCTAGAGGTACAGTCAGTAGATATGTATTAAGTACCCGCCTGCACTATGCTAAGCTCCGGGGATACAAATGCAGATAAAACCAACAACAGTCACTCCTCTCAAGGAACATCCAAAAAAGGAGGCAGAAAAGCTAAAGGGGAGGCTAGCAGCTGGAACTAGTACTTAAACAGTGCTTAGAGGGCCCAGAGAGGTCCAGAAGCAGAGTAACTGGTGGGGATCAGGGAGGTGCAGGAGCTAGAGGGCGAGGCCTGGAGACAGGAAGTCCCAAGTTCAAAACCAGCCCCTGACACTGACTGGCCGTATGACCCTGGGCAAGCTACTTCATTTCTGTCTGCCTCAGTTTCTTCATCTGTAAAACGGAGATAATAAAAGCAGCTCCTTCCCAAGGTACCTGTGAGGGTCAGACGAGATAATGTTCATGAAGCGCTTCAAAGGCGTTATAAGAAAATAAATATGAAATATAAAAAATACAAATAAAAATAATTCCTATCAAGGCAGTTAACCTTGAAAAGGCAATTAGGTCGTATCAGGGCACAGGGCAGGTCCCTTCATCTGTGCCTGCCTCAGTTTCCTCAACCATAAGAGGAGAATGACAGTAATAACATGGCGTCAGAGTGCGGAGGGTCACGCGGCGGGGAGGGGGCAGCGAAGCCGCACATGGTGGTGACTGACGTAACAGGCAGTCCCTCCTAAGGCGTGATGGGTAGATACTTGGTGGAGTGTTAATGGGTCACTCCAGAGGTTTGTGGTCAGTGCTGATCGAGGGAGCAATGCCTGTGTGCCTTATGGAGTCATTGGAACTTCTTGTGTATCATGGCCTGCTGGTTCTCTGCTTTTTCCCTTTATTTTACACAGGTGAAGGAAGGGGCTTTGAGATTGCCCAAGGCCGACTTGGACCCGGCCGCATCCACCACTGCATGAGATCAATAGGTATGGCTGAAAAGGCTTTAAAGATCATGTGTGAGCGAGCATCCCAAAGAGTGACCTTTCAGAAGAAATTATTCGCCCACGTAAGAATGCTTGGAATAGATCCTCTTCATTTGGCTCTGGGCTTTTTGACCATTTGTGGCACTAATTCCTCTTAGAAACAAGATTTTTTTCACTGACATAAAATAAGCATGTGTATGCTTAGAGATGTTGGAACGTAAGGTCAGGTGACTTGGGTAGTGCTGCATCCTCACTCTCTGAAAACAGAGGGATTTGGCATTCCTGACTAATAATTAGAGGAATAAAAATGTTTGTCAAATGAAGACTGAGGTCACCGTATCAAAGCATGGCTGAAGTGGAGGAGAGAATTCTTACCTCTGTCTTTCTGTGTTTCTGACAGTGAATAAGTAACTGATATTTAAATAGTGCTTTTTAAGGTTTGCAGAGGGTTTTACAGATATTATCTCATTTGCATTTAAAAAATATCCTGTGCATATATTGTTATTCCCACTTTACAGATGACTACACAGGTTCAGAGAGCTAGGGAGGTTAGAGAGGAGGCTGGGACTTCAGGCATGCCAGGCTTCCAGCCCTATGCCGTTGAAGTTGAGAGGACCTGGGGTTTACTTTTTTTTAATCAGCCAGAAAGCATTTATTAAACACATAGAGTATACCAGGCACTGGGCTAAATTCTGAATATGCAAACACAAAATACCACAGTTCCTGCCCTCGCAGGTCTTATATTTATTTCATTTTATTTTATTTCTCTTTTTTTTTTGGATTTAACAAAACACCAAAGAACATTTCCAAATACAAAACAGAACACAAAAGGGATTTGTGTGAAAATGTGAATCTTTATTGTCTACAACTTGCCTTTTTTTAAAAAACAAAAAAGATATAATGAAGTCATCATGTTACTTTGAAAGCTGTCCTGCTTATCTGTGTTATCTTCTAAAGGAGGATGTGAATTCTAATCCTGTTACTTAACACTTAGCTGAGCAAGCCATGAGCCTCTCTGAGCCTCAGTTTCCTTTGGTGTATACACACATGTACATGTGTACATCTGTCTACATCAGTACTCTACTGTTATGGTGGTCTTTGAGAAACAGCCTGGGCCCTGGACGGAGAGCTGGACTTAGAACCAGAAAGATCTAGGTTCAGGATCCACCTTGTGTTCATCCTTCGTTGCTGAAGAAGACCATGCCATCAGAGAAATGAGGACATGACTTGCATTTGGCTTTGTTTTGAGTGAAGGAGGGCGGTGCAAGTCATCAGCCTCACTTCTCCTCCAGAGCCATCTGGATCGAGTGACCAGGTATTCCTCAGGATGACTGGAGATGACCCAGGATGCACAGGGAGACCTTGGGCTCTTTAGGCCAAGATCTTTGCAGGCCCTCACTTAGGATGAGACAATGCTCATTCATTGAATAGGCCTGTTTAAGAAGTAGCCAGGGCAAGGCCCCTTTAATGAGGCCGAGACAAAGAGAGACAACAGGCTGGGAGGGAAACAGCAACAGTTACTACTGATAGTCACTAAAGCCAGGAGGGCTCAGTGGAGCCCCAGCTTCAGAGAGCAGCAGGTTTAAGGTTTTGGGAGAGGACAGGACAGGATGAGACAGGGGAAAGGGAGGGGAAGAGAAGGGAAAGGAAGGGAAGGAGCCAGTAAAACCCAAGTCAACTGGGCACCTCTTGGCCATCCAGATTTACTGTTGGAGAGGAGAGGAAGGGGAGGGGGAGGCAGACAGGAGAGGAGGAGCAGTGTTACCCAGCTAGCCGGGTCCTCGTTCAGTCAGCTGTTTCCACTCACAGGATTGTGTTCATCCTTCATTGCCGAAGAAGCTCACTCACTGTGTGATTCTGAGAAAGTTATTTATTCTCTCATTGCTGCAGACAGATGTGTAAGATTCAGAGGTGCAGAGGAAGGGCCAGTTCGTAGTGGGAGAGGTCATGCCCTGTGTCACTGAAATCCCAGGTCTGGGTCCTGTCCCTGATGTGGTTTTCAATCCCTTGTCATTCATTTTCTCCACTGCAGCAGACATTCTCATAGTCTAACCCTTTCATGTTCCCCTCACTGCTATCCTGAAATTCTTGGTCCTGCTGAGCTTCCAGCATCCCTGGGTAAATCCTATGCCTTGATTTCTCACTTCCATGCCAGGGCTCCTCAACCAGCTGGAAAAGTAACAGAACTGAGCTGATTTCACCCACTACAGACTCACGCATGGCCTGGCTAGGCTGTTGCTACTCGAGATGCTCTGCCCTTATTAGCTCCATCTTGTTTCCCACAGCAGCTGTCACAGACCTTTTCTCTTCACTACCAACCACACTCACCTGGTTTGGCTTGTAGCAGATGACTAGGACTCCTGATTCTTCAGCATCATCACCCTGTTGGGGGCCCTTCCATTCATAAGAGAGAGGCTGACTGTTCACCATCCTCTCCACTTGCGTCCATCAGCCTGTTCCCCTCCTGCCTTCCTGACCCTGTTTCAGGACACAGGCTGCCTGTCGTCTCCCTCTCTCCCTCTCTCCACTGGCTTCTTGTTTTCAGCTTACAAACAAATCCTGAACAGTGCACCTTACCCCCTCAGCTCCTCTCCCATTTTCTATCCCTGAAGTCTCCCCCTTCCCAAGTCCTGCCTCACTTCACTACCCTCGGATTCACCCAATCAACAGACCATTTCTCATGCTCTGTGACCACTCCACAGCTTTTAACACTCCTTACCACTCCTCACCTTTCCTCCCAGTAAACATGTCCTGTCTCCCTCGGTTTTAGAAATCCCTGATCTTCCAGGTTGTCCCGTTTCTCGACCTGCTGTTGCCTCTTTGGCTGCCTCTTCTTCATGATCCCTGAACATGAGTTTGCGCAAAGGTCCACATGGACTCCCTTCTCCTTCTCTCTGCACCTTCAGCCTTGCCCATCTCTTTCATTTCCATGGTTTCACTTTTGGTCGCTATGGTGATGACTCAGAAATCTCTCTCCCATCTAGACCTTTGTTCTGAGCTCTAGAACCCTGTCTTCAGCTTCCTATAGGATACCAACCCCTCCCCCAGGGGAACTCAGAATGTCCCAAACTAGCTGATCTTCCTCCTTCAGCTCATTCTTCCTTAACTTGTCATCATCTACCAGTCAGCGGACTGGACCGTCGTCACTCACCAGCTCCTCCACGTTCATAGCCTTGGAATCATCTCAGACTCTTCCCACATATCCAGTGATTTACCATGTCCTGCCAGTTCTTGTCTCAAATCTCTCCCCATTGCCCTCACCCAAGTACAGGCCCCCCATTCCGACATGCCTGTACTGTTGCAGTTTCCCCCTTTTAGGTCTTTGTGCCCCCATTCTCCTTGTTCCCCCCTTCATCTCAGCCCCCTGCAGTCACTTCTACCAGAATAACTTTTCCTGTGCACTGATCTGATCGTGTCATTCTGTTTGGAAACCTCCAGCAGCACCCTGCTGCCTCTGAGGTAGAGTTCATGTTTCTCTGACTGGCGCTCAAGGTGACTCAGTAACTTCACATCTTCCCTTTCTAGCTTCATCTGCACTGCCCTCCAGCCAAACCAGGTCATCGCTCAGATGAAAGTTGGCCCACGCTTGGCTCTCTACTTCCTCGCTTTCTTCAAATCCCATCCAAAGTCTCACATTCTACAGAAAGCCTTCCTGAATCTGTGTTAGTTTTCCTGCCCTCCTGCTGACCATTTCTAAATTAGCTGGACCACATATAGTCATCCACATGTTGTTTTCCCCATTTGACCATGAGCTGCTTGTAGACAGGAACTATCTTTTACTTGTTTTGTATCACCTCTCCAACTTAGCACAGTGCCTGGCACATAGTAGGCACTTAATAAATGCTTATTTCATGCCTGACTCCACACCCTCTCTCCCCCTTGACATGTAGTTGTTAGTGTTTGGTCCAGAATGGCAGAAGGGCACCCCAGGGATGCAAGGGCAGGCAAGCATCTTGCCTGTGTCAACATATCCCAGTGGCAGGAGGGATGCTTTAGGTCTACATTGGGATACAGTTTTTCAAACAGTGTTCCCACTTTTTTATAAGTTAATGAACTTCAATATGCCTCCCCTCCTTGGAAATTCCTTCCATCTGGCATCAACCAAATCATCTGCCAGACCCAAGTAGAGACATGTGAGCATGTTGTAAACAGTTACATTCCATTTCCCTGGAAGTGCTGGGGGTAACTCCTAGCTCTCAACCCAGAGGAGAATTGACAATTACTTCAGACCAGCGGTCTGTATGAATCCATAGTGACCAAGTTAATGAAGAATTCGCTGTGAGCCATATTAATCCCCTAAAGAAGGAATTCAGAATATGCTGATCCTTTTTTCCAAAGCTAACATACATTTTAGTGGGGAAGAAACAGCATAGGTAATGGTTCCTATGTGAATTTTTTTCTCTAGAGAAACAGATTTTCTTATTAAAATTATAAATCTGGTTCCCCTTCCTATATTAAATTCATTCTGATTCTGGGGGTAAAATAGTTATCATCAAGTTTCACAACAGAAAGATGTGACAGCAGGTTTACTTGGAACTGTTCATTTCTCCAGGGGCACAAATGACAAATATCTGGTAGCTGGAGATTAAGTGGCAGAGCCAATACTGCGTTTGAAGACAGGTTTAACTTTTTGTTAACTGGTGAAGAAAACCAAGCCTGTGTGATTATGAGCCGATCGTTTTGTTATATTTACAAACCAGTATTCCCTGAATCACAACCGGGCATGAAGAAGGCTACAGCAAACCAAATCAATTCTACAAGAAATGCGTCAAGATGAAACCAAACCTTTGATTCTTGCTGAAAATGAAACATTCCATTCTGATGGATGTTCCTCAAGGATGCGTTCTGAAGAGAAAAAAGGCCTGTTTTGCTGGATCTCTGATCTCTTACCTGGTCCAAGATAAACCATCTTATTGATACATCAGAATGTTTTCTACTTAGAAAAAATGGACATCAATAGTAAACTATGAAAGAATGAATGATTAGGTCACCTCAGAATCCCCTCTTACCTCAGTGCTTTAGAACAGAGTTAACATGACTTGAGGACCTGACATTATTCTAGGAGGGTTGGAGCTTGTAGTCACTTTATTCATACAGTGTTACAATAAAATGAATTAGCATCCACAGAGGATGCTGATTTAAAACAATGATGCAGTGAGTGCTGCCTTCCTACACCCAAAGGTAGCAGCCCTGAATTTGGCTTAAGAGGCCCAAGGTTCAGAGTCCCCGTGGGGCTTTTGGGGGTAGTTTTCTCATCTATAGCATTAAGGGTTTGAATGAAATGACCTTTTCAGGGCACTCCTCCTTCAGCATTAAATGTATAATCATGAAATTTTGGATAAGCAAATTTTGCAAATTGAAAATGCAACATCCACATCATTCAGTATCTGTTGGACTTGTCACTGTGGCATCATGTCTGCTACTTTTCTCTAACAGGAACAGCTTTGTGGAAGATTTCCAACCTCTTAATAGGGATTTTCAGGTTCATAGATTTTTGTATTTTGTTTGCTTATTTTGAGATAGGATAGGAGGCTGTATAAGCATTAGGTTCATTAGCATTAGATATGTTAGAGAGTCTGATTCTTCCCCTCTCACCCCCTTCTTCTCCTCTAGGAGGTGGTGGCACATTGGATAGCCGAAAGTCGCATTGCTATTGAGGAGGTGCGCCTGCTGACCCTGAAAGCAGCCCACAGCATTGACACGGTGGGCAGTGCCCAGGCGAGGAAGGAGGTAACCCTGGTTCCTGCAAAATCTGTCACTGGCTGTACCTTCAGTCCAGGTGGCACAGTGGGTAAAGCCACAAGGCTGGCATCAGGAAGACATGAGGTCAAATCCAGCCTCAGACACTTACTACCTGTGTGACCCTGAACAAGTCACTGAGTCATCCTCAGTTTCCTCATTTATAAAATGGGAGTAATGATAGCGCTTACCTCCCAAGGTTGTTGTGAGGGTCAGGTGAGATAATAAATGGGAAGTGCTTAGCACCTGGTGTCCGGCACAGAATGAGTACTAAGTGAATGTTAGCTCTTGGTAGCCTAAGAATTCCAGATGGCAAAGAATACAATTAGGGTGTCTGATGTACGCATGTGATTTTGGTTTCAAAACCTGAAAGGTCTTTCATTTTCAGTCCATCTAATGAAGTGATTTGGGGGAATTGTTTGCACAATTCCTGTTTTCTTGGAGTTAGTCTTCAGCAACCATCTTGGGTTTGTCTCTGATGTGACACTTTCCATTCCCTAAAGCTTGGAATGGATGAACAGACTCTTATGTAGGCAGAGGGCACTTTCTGTAACGTGGGTGTTACTATTGAGAGATGGCTAAGGTTTGTATCCTGTCTCTGACATATTAGCTGTGCAGCCTTGGACAAGTCACATGACTTCTTGGTGCAACTCCTCTGAGAGCAGCAGTGACTCACTAGCTGCCCATGTGGGTCAGCGAGGGGCTCCTATAGCAAGGAGACCTCCAGGTCTGGCCATAATATAACAAATGGGGACTCTGGACTGGGTCATAGGGACATGATTATTATAGACTAGCTGAGCAAAAATACTGTTTCCTGAGAGAATCCTGTAGGATCATCCTCTACTTACACTTCACATGTGGATAAAGACACATTCTCCTAGGTGCTTTATCCTGCTGTTTCCGCTCCGTATTTACAGATTGCCATGATCAAGGTGGCTGCCCCGCGGGCAGTCTGCAAAATTGTTGACCATGCAATTCAAGTTTGTGGAGCAGCTGGAGTCTCTCAGGATTTTCCTTTAGCTGAAATGTGAGTAGAAATAATTTAAACACTGTTTCTTAAAATGTGGGGGGGAAGAGGGAGAGAGAAAGAAGAAACTAACACTCATTGTCTACTGTCTCCATTATTGTCTTTTGTCCTGAAAGAGGAATAGTCTCAGACTCTCAAGGCTGTAAGCATGACAAGATGTGGGGAGGGGGGTTGGGAAGCTTTCTGATGAGTCAACAGGGAGAACCCACCCATTGGCTCCCACTGTAAGTCTGTGCCTGGGTCAGTCTCATTCTCTTCACACGTTAGGTGTCAGCACAGCCTGTAGTAGTATGAACCAAGGAAATCTGCTTAGGAATGTAACTTACTGGAAGTGAGAAGGAAGCCTTTTCTCAACCCTGCCTTCTGGCCGTGACTGAAGAACGAGTTGGCACCCCTCCTTTCCTCTTCAGGCGCTGTGTGGAGGCTGTTAGGTAGCGGGCACTGGGCCAAGCAGTAGCATTTCTTTGAGTTGTGCTGTAAGGATGGGACTTCCCCTGCTGGTATCCAGGTGATGGGTCTCAGGAAATCCTCCTCCCAAGTATGGATAGACAAAATGCCAACTCAGTCCCATTATCTGGCCTCCACTGTACCGGCTTCCCTTCCTTTTTAACTGCTAGCCTTGCTAAGTCCCCTCTTGGCAAGTTCTCCCAGCTGAGCACCACTGTTAGTCTTGTGCTATGGCTAATGTGGAAGTTGGTTTGCTTTTGAGTCTACTTTCCCCCAATCCTCTATTCTTTAGGTATGCCATGATTCGAACCTTGCGTATAGCAGATGGGCCTGATGAAGTTCATCTCTCAGCAATTGCCAAAATGGAGATGCAAGACCAAGCATGCAAGCTGACTGCCAGGATGTAGGACTGGCTGGTCCAGGTACCACCAAGTGGCCAAGGTGGCAAGGCACAACCGCCCATTTAAATAGCATACAAATCATGGTAGATAATTGGCCCTTGATGTTCAGTCTCATATTTTTGTAGGAATTTGAAAGATTCTTTGACAGCCTCACAACTAATCAAAGCATAGGAAATATTTAGATCAACTTTTTTCATTTTTTACAAATTATTAGCTATTGCTGACAGTTGATATTCTAATATCTGTCTGGTTAGGTAAAATTTCTAGTTGAAAATGTATTCCAAATTAGCTCATTCATTAGCTTTCAGTCACTCAGACTGATAGTGGCTTTCTAGACTTCTAATTTGATTAAATTAATTGATGGCAAAGAAGCAAAAGCATAACAGGAGTGGTATAAAAAGTCAGTGTTAGCTTGGAGCCCCTCGACACTGGGCTTGCTTGTTTTGAGCAGAGCTTCTTAATCTGGTGGTGATGAACTTATCTGTTGTTACTGTTTTATATTTCGATAATTGTCTTTCACTGTGATTGATTACTTTTGTAATCTTCTATTTTTTATTCTGTGCATTTAAAAACAAGATTCTAAGGAGTCCAGAGACTTTCCCAGACGGTGCCCAACAGGCCCATGGCACCTAGAGAAGGTTAGAACTCCTCATTAAAGGTGTATTTGACTGTTGGTTTATATTGACACAAGGAAAAACCTTTACAACATCATTGTGAAGAAGCTAGTATGCTGTCTGCCTTTAAATTCAAGGTCGATCAAGTATCAGAGCCTCCCTCTGTGCCAGGGGCTAAGGATTCACAGACCAGAACAAAACTGATCTTGTCCCTGAGGAATTTACATTCTAATCTTACTCACAAACAGGTGTGATGTGTAATGGGGCATGATTTACCATATACTGCATAGAATTAATTATGGTTACAGATTGTAATACACTTCTAGTGCATCTAAATTCTAAACAATATTTCAGCTCTCCTGTGAATAAACACCAGATGTTGCAAGAAAACAGTCCAGAACAACTTTATCAGATTAACAGACAATCAGGCCATCATTGAATTTTGTCCTCAGGACAGTATATCATTTTACTGAACCTGCAAATCAGACCTGATTTACTGGGTTTCTTGCCAAAATGAAAATGTAAACCTTCCAGAAATGATTTGAGATCTTTAGACTTACTTAAGATTGTTCTGATGAAGAGCCTTAATCACACTTCTTCCTCATGCCAATATTGTTGTTGAGAAATCAAGTCTTTAAGGTATGTTAAAAATTCTTGTATGTTGCTGGAATAAGCTACTGTGAATGATACTAAAATGCTAAATAAAAAACTATTTTTCAATTCTAACAAAGTTTTTAAGTCAGCTTGATTGAAGCACATCCAGATTTGTTTTCTAGACATTATTTCATTATTTCTAGACATTATTTCAACCCGCATTTTAATTTCTTCCCAGGAAAAGTGAAGGTAATGAGATAATTTTGAGGATACTTAAAGTGGACCCAATACTGTTACTCAAAATCCTTACCCCAGTTGTGCTCTAGAGGAGGGAGAGAAGTCAGGATTGTTCATGAAGAATCATACCTAAAGCTTACATCTGTCTACCCAGCATTAAAAAATCAAAAGCCTAGGTTTTTTTACCTTTTCCTCTTTGCCACGAAGGAGCACTTCTAGGTGAGTCAGATGCTGGTATCTTCTTAGATCAATGTGTTTTCCAAACAAAAAGTAGATTCTATTCAGGACACTCTCTGAATGAGGAAAAGGGGGGCATATCATGCAATGTAGTCTCTTCCCTCTCCTCAACATTTTTATCCTGGCAGAATCAGGCTCAAGTGGGCATTGAAGGCAGAAGGGTAATAAGCAGACTGAGTGGGATTGGGAGGGAAAAAGAGTCCATCTCCACCATGTTGCCTTGGCATTGGTGGAAGGGTTGACAGACCAGCTGTCTCTCTGCCAGGCGTCATCGAGCCATAACCCAACACAATGATAGCTGCCTTCTTGGCATCTGTTTCTCAGACAAGGAACTCAAATGACAAGAGCCACTGTGAATCACAAATCCTTTAGGTATTGTAAAAAGAGCCTACAAAAGCAGCTCTCTCATTAGACAGCATCTCTCAGGAGTTATAATCATAAAGTACATTTTGCCATGTCTTCAAAACAGGCTTTAGGTAATAAACTACAAACATTATGAATAAAAGAACACTGGAAACAAATTAAGAAAATGTCTATTAACATTTAAATTAAATTAAAAAATTAAATCTGATTAGGCAAGGGGCTGCTTATCCTGGGTACTTTGCACATAGGAAGTTGTTAATGAATGCTTTTTTCATTCATTCATTTGTGTCATTAGCCTGTTTATACAGCAGAATAAGGAAACTCAAGGCAGAGTTGTTCCTTGTTAGTTCTTGCGTCAAAAGGTTGCCTAGTTAAGCTGTTGATCCATCTTCTCTGGGTCTCTTACTAGTACAGATAATTGAGGAGGGAGGGTGTACAACAGGGAGAGGGATCTCTCCAAATAGAATAAGAAGTAGTTAACTCTAGGTTTTTAAGTAAGCAGAATAAAGGATGAAAATCAGCCATTATTGCTTCCAAACAGATTAATTAGGAAGTAAGACACTGACAGCTGAGAAATATTGGCCAAAACTTCCCTCAAGAACTCTGTCTCTGAGAAAATGTTTTAGTTCCAAAGAAAATGTTTAGTTCCAAACATTCTCAACTTTGTTCAATTTGGCAAGTATTAATTTAAAAGTATTTCATTATTCTGTCAACTAGTCTTTCCCTTACTTTGCACAAGCCAAAAGGAGAGAGGCTGGAAGATTGTCTTTAATCGAGTTAAGTGTGTATCACATGGGTGAAGCCAGGATGGCAAAGAGAAACCAAGAAGTTGCCTGAGCTCTCCCCAGTTTCCCTTGGAAACAAGGTTAAATTGAGCCTCTGAAAGGATTCTTGGAGACAAAGTGAAACAATTTTCCAGTCCAAGATAACTTAGAAGGACTTCAGAAAAGGCCTGTCTCATTTAGGTAAAAGGAAAGCATAGCCTAGCACAGGTAGTGTCCAAGCAAGTCAGCAGGAAGGTTCTTAACCACAGCACAGAGCAGCAGCTAAGTTCTGGAGGTTCTGACTCAGCAGGCCATCTTGAAGCCTCCAGTCCCAGCATAGCACACAATAATAGTTGTGACTAGGCCAGGGCACCACGGTGCAGTGAGCAAGCTATTAGCCCCAGAGGCCCCAGCACAGATAGCCAGTGACCAGGTCCCTGACCCCAGTGCAAGAAACTTGCAACAATGCCCCCCTGAACCCCAGAAGCAGAGCTTAGCTTTTAAAAATGATCAGAAAACAAAAAAAGAAGACGTTTGATCATAGACACCTAATGTGGTGAAAGATCCAAACACAAACTCAGAAGGGGACAAAAATGTCAAAATGCCTACCTGCAAAGCCTCAAAGGGGAATATGAATTGAAATATGAAGCGCTCAAAGGATTTTAAAAATCAAGAGAGGCAAAAGAAAAATTGGGAAAAGAAACGAGAATTATGCAAGAGAATTAGGAAGGAGTCAACAGCCTGGAAAAAAGAAGCACAAAAATTGACTGAAGAAGCAAATTCTTAAAAAATAGAATTGGCCAAATTAGGGGGAAAATCCACTGAAGAAAATAACTCCTTTAAAAGTAGAATTGGCCAAATGGAAAAGGAGGTACAAAAGCTCACTGAAGAAAATGATTCCTTAAAAATTAGAATGGGGCAAGTGTAAGCTAATGACTATGAGATACCAAAAATCAGTCAAACAAAATAAAAAGAATGAAAAAAATAGAAGAAAACATAAATTACTTCATTGGAAAAACAACTGACCTGGAAAATAGATCCAGGAGATAAAAATTTAAAAGTTATTGGACTATCTGAAAGCCCATGATCGAAAAAAAGAGCGTAGGCAGCCTCTTTCAAGAAATTATCATTAAAAACTGCCCTGATATCCTAGAACCAGAGGGCAAAATAATCATTGAAAGAATCTGCCAATCACCTCCCGAAAGAGATCCCAAAATAAAAACTCCAAGGAATGTTGTAGCCCAATTCAAGAGCTATGAGGTCAAGGAGAAAATGTTGTAAGCAGCCAGAAAGAAACAATTCAAATATCAAGGAGCCACAGTCAAAAATACACAGGACTTAGCTGGATCTAAGGATTTAAAGGTCAGAAGACTTGGAATATGATATTGCAGAAAGCAAAAAAGCTTGGATTACCACCAAGAATCAGTTACCCAGCAAAGATGAGCATAATCTTTCAGGGGAAAAGATGGACATTCAATGAAATAGGGACTTTCCAACTTTCCTGATGAAAAGACTAGATCTGAACAGAAAATATGATCTTCAAATACAAGACTCGAGAGCAGCATTAAAAGGTAAGCAGGAAAGAAGAAAAACAACATGGTATTCAATAAAGTTAAACTGTTTGCATCCCTACATGGGAAGGTGATACTTGTAACTCTTAAGAATTGTATTTCTACTAGGGCAGGTAGAAGGAGTATACTTAAAACAGAAGGTGTGGGTATAAGTTGTCTTTTTTTATGATGATAAAAAAATTAGGAGTGAAAAAAAGTATTGTGAGAGAAGAGGAAAGTGGGAGTCAGAATGGAGTAAGTTTTATCACATGAAGAGACATTACAGATCTATTACATTAGAAGGAAAAAAAGGAGCGGCAGGAGTGAATATTGTTTGAACCTTACTCTCATTGAATTTGGCTCAAAGAGGGAATAACATACACAGCTGGGTAGAGAAATCTATCTTACCTAGAAACTTATCCCTTTGGAAAATCCTAAAATTTACCAGAAGGGTTCTTGTTCCTGTTAAGGTATCCTGACATCCCCCTGAACCAAGATACACTTTCAGCCCTCCAGGTGATAACACATTTCTTGGTAAATAGTATTTTTTTTCCAGTTATATGTAAAGATAGTTTTAAATATTTTTTTATAAGTTTTTGAGTTTCTAATTTTTTCTCCTCTCCTTCTTTCCCATCTCCCCTCCCCAAACAGCAGGCAATTTGATATAGGTTATACATGTACAATCATGTAAATGTAGTTCCATGTTAGCCATGTTGTGAAAGAAGAAATAGAATTAAAGGGAAAAGTCATGCAAAAAAAGTGAGGGGAAAGAGAAAAAACGGGAAGGATGGGTATATTGTGGGAGGTGGTGCTCAAAAGCAAAACACTGGTGAGGAGGAACAGGGTGAAAGAAAAGTATAAAAAGAGGAAAAAACGGGATGGAGGGAAATACACAATAATCATAACTGCACATGTGAATTGGATGAATACTCCCATAAAACAAAAGTGAAAAGCAGAGCAGATTAAAAATCAGAATGCTACAATGTTTACAAGAAACTCATTTGAAGCAGAGAGACACATGAGACACACATAGAAAAAAAGGTAAAAGGCCAGAGCAGAATATGTTATGCTTCAGCTGAAGTTAAAAAAGTATGTAAGGGTATCAGTTCTTATCTCAGACAAAGCAAAAGCAAAAATGTAATTAAAAGAGACAAGGAAGGAAACTACATCTTACTAAATATATATGTAACACGTGATATAGGATCCATATTCTTACAGGGGAAGTTAAATGAGTTACAAGAATAAATAGACAGCAAAACCATACTAGTGAGGGACCTCAACCTCCCCCTCTCAAAACTAGACAAATCTAACCACAAGATAAACAAGAAAGAAGTAAAGGAGGTGAATCGAATTTTAGAAAAGTTGGATATGATAGACCTCTGGAGAAAATTGAATAGAGATAGAAAGGAATATACCTTTTTCTCAGCAGTAAATGGTACTTACACAAAAACTGACCATGTATTAAGGCATAAAAACCTCACAATCCAATGCAGAAAGGCAGAAATATAAAATGCATATTTTTCAGATCATGATGCAACCAAAATTATGTATCATAAATTGCCATGAAAAGATAGATTAAAAATTAATTGGAAACTAAATAATCCAATCCTAAAGAACGAGTGGGTCAAACAACAAATCACAGAAACAACAATTTCATCAAAGAGAAAGACAATAATGAGACAATACACCAAAATTTATGGGATGCAGCCAAAGCATACTTAGGGGAAATTTTTATATCTCTAAATACTTAAAGGAATAAAATAGAGAACAAGCTAATCAATGAATTGGGCTAGAAAAAGAACAAATTAAAAATCCCCAATTAAATACCAAATTAGAAATTCTGAAAAATCAAGACAAAAATTAATAAAATTGAAAGTAAAAACTATTGATAAAGCTAAGAGCTGGTATATGGGGGAGGCAAACCAATTCAATAGATAAAACCTTTGGTTAGTTTGATTAAGAAAAAAAAGAAAACCACATTACTAGTATCAAAAATGAAAAAGGTAAATTCACAATTGTTAAAGAGGAAATTAAAGCAATAGTTGGAGCTTTATTACCTAACTGTAAGTCAATAAATCTGACAAGCTAAGTGAAATGGATAGATACAAAAATATAAAATGCCCAGATTAACAGATGAGGAAATATTTAAATAACCCTATTTTAGAAAAAGAAGTTGACAAGCCATCAATTAATTCCCTAAGAAAAAATCCCCAGGGCCAGATGTATTTACAAGTGAATTTTATCAAACATTTAAAGAACAATTCTAATACTACATAAATTATTTGGAAAAACTGGCAAAGTACAAAGTTCTATCACATTCTTTCTGTGAGACAAATATGAAGCTGATACCTAAACCAGAAAGAGTCAAAACTGGAAAAGAAAATTATAGATCAATTTCCCTAATGATTATCGATGTAAAAATTTTAAATAAAATATTAGCAAAGAGAGTATAACAATTTGTTGTGAGGATAGTACACTGTGATCAGGTGGAATTTGTATTAGAAGTGCAGGGCTGGTTCAATATTAGGAAAACTGTTGGCATAACTGACCATATCAAGAACAAAATCAACAGAAATCATATGATTATATCAATAGATGCAGAAAAGGCTTTTGACAAAATACAGCACCCAATCCTATTAAAAAAACCACGAGAGAGTATAGGGATAAATGGAACTTTCCTTAAAATGATAAGTATCATCGATCTGAAACCATCAGCAAACATCTCTAATGAATTTAAGCTGGAAGCTTACCTAGTAAGATTGGGAGTGAAACCAGGATGGCCGTTATTGCTGTTATTCAGTATTGAACTAGAAACATTAGTTTTAACAATGAGAAGAAAAAGAGATTGAAGGAATTAGAATAGGCAATGAGAAAACAAAACTATCACTCTTTGCAGATGACATGATGGTATGCTCAGAGACTCCTAGAGAATCATCTGAAAAATTGCTTGAAATAATGAGCAACTTTAGCAAAGTTATTATTATAAAATAAACCCACATAACTCAGCATATATTGCCAACGAAGCCCGGCAGCAAAATATAGAGAAATTCCATTTAAAATAACTGTAGACAGTAGAAAATATTTAAGAGTCCACCTGCCAAGACAAACCCAGGAACTATATAAACACAATTACAAAACACTTTTCCCACAAGTAAAGTCAGATTTAAACATTTGAAAAAATGTGAATTGCTCATTGAGTAGGCAAAGCTAATATAATAATAATAGAAAGGACTTCTAAATTACTTTATGTACTCAGGGCCATTCCAATCAAACTACCAAGGAATTTTTACAGTGAGGAAAAATAATACCAAAATTCATCTGGAAGAAGTTCAAGAATATCAAGGAAATTAATGAAAAAAATGCAAAGGAATGAGCCTAGAGACACTAGATCTAACACTACATTATAGAGAAGCAGACATCAAGGCTATTTGGTACTTGCTGAGAAATAGAGATATGGAATAGATTAGGTACACCTGTTTGATAAACCCAAAGACTCCCGCTTCTGGAATAAGAACTCAGTATTTGACAAAATCTTCTGGGAAATTGAAAAATAGTATGGCAGAAACTATGGACCAAAATTTCACATTGTATTCTAGAAGAAGGTCAAAATGGGTACATGAGTTAGACATAAAGAGTGATATCATGCAAATTGAGAGAGCAAGGAATTGTTTACCTGTCAGAGCTAAGGAGAAGAGAAGACTTTATGACCAAACAAGAGATAGAGAACATTATGAAATGTAAAATGGATAATTGTGATTACATTAAACTTAAAAGGATTTGCATAAACAAAACCAACTCAGCCAAGTTTAGAAGGAAAGCAGAAAGTTAGGAAACAATTTTTACAGCCACTGTTTCTGCTAAAAGCCTCATTTCTCAAATATATAGAGAACTGAGTCAAATTTATAAGACGACAAGTCATTCCTCAATTGATAAATGGTCAAAGGATATGAACAAGCAGTTTTCAGATGAAGAAATTAAAGCTCTCCATAGTCATATAAAATGTACATTGCTATTGAGTAGATAAATGTAAATTAAAACAATTCTGAGGTACTACTTCATACCTATTAGATTGACAAATAGTAAAGAAAAATGATAAATGTTGTAAGATTTGAAAAAATTGGGACAATGATGCATTGTTGGTGGAGTTGTGAACTGATCGACCATTCTGGAGAGCAATTTGGAACCATATCCAAATCAAACGGTATATATATGTGTATATATATATATATATATATATATATATATATATATATATATATATATATACACCCTTTGATTTATCAGTGCCACTACTGGGTCTGTATTCCAAAGAGATCATAAAAAGGGATAAAGAGCTACATGTACAAAAATATTGATAGCAGCTCTTTTTTGGTGGCGAAATATTGAAAATCGAGGGAATGTCTGTCAGTTGGGGGCTGGTTCAACAAATTGTGGTATGTGAATGTAATAGGATACTATGGTGCCATTAGAAATAATGAGCAGGCAGATTTTAAAAAAACCCGGAAAGACTTACTTGAATTGATGCTGAGTGAAATGAGCAGAACCAGGAGAACACTGTACACAGTGCAGTATTGTGTGATGATCAGCTCTATTTGTCTTAGCTCTTCTCAGCAATACAATGATCCAAGACCATTCCAAAAGACTCATGATGGAAACTGCTATCCACACCCAGACAAAAAATTCTGGAGTCTGAATGCAGATTGAATCACACTATTTTTACTTTTTTGTTCTTTTTTTTGGTGGCTTTTCCCTTCATGGAACTAATGTGGAAATATGTTTACATGCTTATACATGTGTAACCTATCTCATATTGTTTGCTGTCTTGAGGAGGGGAGATAAGAGGGAGAAAAAATTTGAAACTCAAAATCTTATAAAAATGAATGTTAAAAACTATTTTTACATGTAATTGGGAAAAAAATAAAATATTATTTACCAAGAAGTGTGTATCACCCAGAGGGCTGAAAGAGTAACTTGGTTCAGGGGGAAGTCAGGACACCTGAACAGGAACAAGACCACTTCTGGTAATTGTTAGAATTTTCCAAAGGGATAAATTTCTGAGAAATATATCCCCACCTAATACAGGACAGAAAAACAAAGATCATTAAGATCCTTTTATGACTTTCATTTCAGCCTCTTTCCAGCCCATAGTTCCTGTTGCGTGCACATGCTGTTTATCTCTCTTTTTCATTAAGATAAAATAGTACAATACTTGACTAACATGGTAAGAAACTGGAGAAATTGTACCCTTTTCTGATAAGTTAATAAACTCACTGTCATCCACTTTATAGACAGTCCTCCAAAGTCCCTCACTGTGCCATGAAGGTGACCTGGGGTTCTTGAAGGAAAAACTGGGAGAGTACAAGTTCTGACCACTCCTTTTTAAGCTGGAAAGGTTTTTAACATAAACCACCAACATCTGTCACCTGCAGCCAACATTGCTTAGTTCACAGAGACATCATCCGGAGGCTTAGAGTGGAATATAATTCATAAAGTCTGTCACCTAAGTCAATAGATTTGTTATTTCATGGATGGGAAAATACCTACACTGGTGAAGCTGTAGATCCTTGAGGTATTGGGCTGTACCCTTGGTTTGGTATAAGAGGACCTAAGATTAAAGATTAAAATGAAGGGTAGCCAGCAAATTTGCAAAAATAACTCAATAAAAAGAAGAGTGGCAATTTATCCTAGAGAATCTAGAAAGGACCTCAGGAGATTCTACACATGATTTACATACGCAGGATCGCCATCACCCATAAGTATTCCATATCCCTCTTTATGAACTCTGAAATTCCTTTATCTGACTTTAATCTTTTATCCATTCATCATCCTTCTGCCTTATGATCCCTAACACTTCCTCATTCCTTCCTTCATTTCTTCCACCCATTAATTTTGTTCCTGGTGATTACCACAATTATTCCAAACTTGTTCATCCTTCCCACAGCCCCCTCTCTAACCACTGTCAGCTGAAGATTTTATTACTTTGCTGAAAAATGGAAGCCATTTATCCCAGAGCCCCTTCTCCCTTCTATCCGCCTCCCATCATTGAGATTCCTTCCCTTACTATCTGCTCTCACCCCTATGCCACACGAAGAGGAAGGTGTAGCCCTTCTCCCCTATGCCACACGAAGAGGAAGGTGTAGCCCTTCTCCCCCTATGCCACACGAAGAGGAAGGTGTAGCCCTTCTCACCCTATGCCACACCAAGAGGAAGGTGTAGCCCTTCTCCCCCTATGCCACACCAAGAGGAAGGTGTAGCCCTTCTCCCCCTATGCCACAGCAAGAGGAAGGTGTAGCCTTTCTCCCCCTATGCCACACCAAGAGGACGGTGTAGCCCTTCTCCCCCTATGCCACACCAAGAGGAAGGTGTAGCCCTTCTCCCCCTATGCCACACCAAGA
>CM053770.1:32221041-32334731 GCA_028658325.1 Potorous gilbertii | reverse complement strand
CCCTATGCCACACCACGAGGA
This sequence comes from Potorous gilbertii, assembly GCA_028658325.1. Lineage (NCBI taxonomy): Eukaryota > Metazoa > Chordata > Mammalia > Diprotodontia > Potoroidae > Potorous > Potorous gilbertii. The sequence continues at coordinate 32,334,710 of CM053770.1, read as the reverse complement.
AGGTGTAGCCCTTCTCCTTTCCAAAGCAAACCCCTCGACACCCCCTTGATCCCATTGCATACTCTGGAGAGTTCTCAGTCTGCCCAGTCTACTTGCTACGTCCCTGCTCTGCACAAACAAGCCCTTATCTTCCTCGTAAAAAACAAAAACCCTCACTTGAACTCCACCCCTGAGGTAGTCAGATATCATCATCATCATCATCATCATCATCATCTCCTCTCTCTCTCTCTCTCTCTCTCTCTCTCTCTCTCTCTCTCTCTCTCTCTCTCTCCCTGCCTCCCTCCCTCCCTCTCATGAAAGGAAGACATCCAAGAGGAAGGGACTCTTTCACTGTGGAACAAGAATTCCAAAGAATGCAATGGAAGGGCTGGACAAGGTTGGAGGGCCCCATATTTCAAAAGAAGTTCTGGAATATGAAGATGAAAATTTTTTCCTTGGTGGCTAGTGATGGATTAGTAGAGGGATAGGGAAAGAATCTGGGTCTACATGGAGCTGTTCCTGCTCCTTACTCTAGGGGGAGAGGGGATTGGTGGAGGATGGCTCCCCACTCTTTCCTGTTGGCAGAGGTCTGAGTTGGGGTTTAGACCTACCTAGTGCAACTACTTCTGTCCCTCCATACAGACATAAACATATATGTTTATATATAGGTGTGTGTACATATATGTGGATATATATGTATGTATGTGGGTATGTATGTATACATACTTTCTCTCCATTAATGTCCTGCTGTCATGACTTAGCATAGTGTTGATAAAAGTTAGAATCCTTGCCACTGTTCAAAAGGTTTCACATCAGAAACTGATAGGATTTTACCAGTGGAAGTGATATAAAAGAAGAGCCATGACCATCTGTTTTGCTTCAGTACCCTAAGGACCATCGGACCTTTCCGTCTGACTTACTGCTGAAACCTTCCATGTACTGTCTCTGTCCCTACCCCACCATTCGAATGTGACCTTAAGAGCTAGTCTGACTCTTCTGCTTGTATTGCCAAAACTTAAGTACAGTACTTAGCACATAGTAAGCATGTAATAATTTTTTTCATTCATTCATAATACCTATCATGTATAAGGTTGTTTTCAGTCATTTCAGTCATGTCCAACTCTTTGTGATCCCATTTGGGGTTTTCCTGGCCAAGATATTGGAGTGGTTTGCCATTTCTTTTCCCATCTCTTTTACAGATGAGGAAACTGAGGCAACAGGGTTAAGGGTCACATAGCTAGTAAGTGTCCAAGGCCTCCAGGCTTGGCACTCTGCGTGCTATGGCGCCACCTTGCTGCCATATCGTATAAATTACATATTTTTTTGATGAACTTCTGCTCCTCAGTGTCCTTAATTTTGATCTTTGTCCAGTTCATGACCATAACCATAGGTGTCCCGAACCTCCACACTTCTGTGAAAGTGATTCTCTCTGATGATCTCCAGTCTCTCATTGACAGGTGCCTGTTGGACATCCTGAGCTAGACATCCTGTAGATATCTCAAATGCAACATGTCCAAGATGACTCATTGTCTTTTCTCCGGAGCCCTCTCTTCCAAATTTCCCTGTTACTATGGAGATCGTCATCCAAGTAGTCCAGACTCACAGTATGGGGATATCCTTGACTGCTCTCTCACACCTCCCCCTCGCCTTCTCCAAGCTCTTGCCTTGTCCTTTCCACCTTCTCAGCATCTCTCTTGTACTTCATCTCTCCACCCACACAACCACTCTCCTGGGGCAGACTCTCATCACCTCACACTTGGACTTTTGCAAGAGTGATTCTTCGTGCCCCAAGTCTCTCCCTGCTTTTATCTCTCCTCTTCACTGCCAAGGAGATTTCCCTAAAGAGTAGGGTGACTGTGCCATCCCCCTGCTCAACAAATGCAATGACTCCCTATGACTTCTATGACCAAATGTAAAATTCTGCTTCAAAGCCCTCCACAGTGTGGCCTCTTTCTGTCCTACCCGTCTTCTTTTTTCCTTTCTGTGCACTCTGTGATCTAGTGTGGCCTTCTTGTCACGCCTTGCACAAGACCCTCTGTCTCCTGACTGTATGCCTTTTCAAGGGCTGTCCTCCACACCTGGAATGGTCTCACTTGTCCCCTCCATCTTCTGACTTTTTTATCGTTTCCTTCAAGGGTCAAATCCCACCTTATGCTTGAAGCTTTTTCCAGTCCTCCTCTTCATGTGTCTTCCCTTTGATTCCCGAATGAAAGTTTCTTGAGAACGGGAACTGTTTTGTTTTTTGCCTTCCTTTGTATCCTTAGTATGCAGCAGCAAAATGCCTGGCACACAGTAAGTCCTCCATGAGTATTTATTGACAGATAGACTTAACCTTATGTTAAGTCTTAGTGGAGGTAATTTCCTCTTCTGGAATTTCCACAGGCCACCCAAGTCCCAGGTCCAGTCTCTATTCTTGTCCCTCCTGCTGTGATTGAATGGTGTGAGTGTTCCCATGCAAAGATCCTGTCTTGTGTTAGACCTGGTACATCCTTAACAATTCTTATGCTGGAAAACAAGACTCACTTAATTTTTTCTATTCCCAATTCAGGAAACCCCAAAGAAATCTAACTGGGTGTGCAAGTTGTCACAGGACAGATCGGACAAAGCATTCATATTCATTAGCATAGAGTTCGTCATTACTGGAACTGAGCATTTTTTTCTGGGGAGTCAGTCAAAAAACATTAAGGGCCTACTGTATTCCAGACCCTGTTCTAAGCAATAGGGATATGAAATGAGGCAAAGGCCAGTCCCTGGACTGAGGGAGCTCATGAGCGAAGGCAGGAGACAAGAACCAAAGTACACAAAAAAGTCACATACAGGACAGACAGAAAATAATTGACAAAAGGAATCAAAAGAGGACGGGAAAGGCTTCCAGTCGAAGGTGGGGTTTTAGTTGGGACTTAAGGGAGGCCAGGTGGCAGTGATGAGGAGGGAGAGCATTCCAGGCATGGGGTATAGGTGGAGGGGGCGCCCAGAGCTGATGGACGGATGAAGCTGCAGTGTGATCAAAGAGAAGGTGGAGTAAAGGAAGGTGTAAAAAGGCTGGGGCCTGTGAGGAAGGACTTCCGATGCCAAACCAGGATGTGATCTTGGAGGCTGGAGGCAGCCTTTAGAGTTTAATGAGTAGGTTAGACCTGTGCTTTAGGAAAATCATTTTAGTAGCTAAATAAAGGGTGGATTGGGGTGGGAGAGATGAGGCAGGCAGACCCACAGGCAATAGCCTGGGTGTGAGGGGTGAGGGTCTGTTCCAGGGTGCAGGAAGGATCAGAGGAGAGACGGGGTGGATTTGAGATATATTGCAAAGGTGAAATCACTAGGCCTTGGCCAATATAGGGGGTCAGAGAGAGAATGGAAAGTTGAAGATGACACCTAGGTTAAAAACCTAAAGGACTGGGAGGATGGTATTGCCCTCAACAATAATAGGAAGAGGGAAAGGAAGAAAGAAAGATCCCTAGGTCTGCTTTGGACATGTCTCCTGGACATCCACTTTGAGATGACTGAAATGCAGTTAAAGATGGGAGACTGGAGGTCAGCAGAGAGGTTAGGGTAGGGCAGGATAGGTAGATGTGAGAATCACTAGCATAGAGTTGGACCAAATATTGCCTGTTTTGGTTTGGAACAAGATAACCATGCCAGGGGAATAGAATGAGAGGAAAATAGTTCAGCCTTGATGGAATCTAAGTATGGCTGATCTCAGCTAAAACCTAAAACTAAAATGGCTCAAACTGGAGTCAGAATAGGGGTGGGGCAGGTAGGGGGAGGAAACCCAACATTTAGGCACAGTAAGGTGATGCTCCCCTTGCCAATTTATGCTTTCAGGCTGAGAATATAATGTCCCCCAAAGAAGTTCTTCAAAAACAACAGTTAAGCTGTGAGATATTTTTTCCTCTCAGGAAGTGGTATGTGAAAGCCAACAGCTGCTCATGGTAGACTCTTTTCAATAGAAAGAGCTGATTAGACCTGGTTTGGAACCAACCAGAAAAATCATTGGAGCATTCTTATAGTTTCAAATGCAGTTTCCCTGTCTGTCACCAGGCCCAGATTCACAGGTGACATGGCATATGGATTGCACTGGACCTGAATTTAAATACCACCGCAATCACTGGCTATGTAACCCTGGGCTAGTCACTGTACTTTTCTGTGTCTCAATTTCCTTATCTGTAAAATGAGGAAGTTAGATCTGATGGCTTCTAAGTTCCCTTCCAACTAACATCTGTGTTCTGTATTCTACTTTTGTGTAACATCTGGATCAAAGGGCCAATTGTATGAGTCTCTCCCCTTTGATGGAGATTGATTACTCAATGCTCTGCACCTGTGTGAGAAGCAGCCTCAGATTGGTGAGAGTGAGGGAGAAGAGAGAGCTGATCTTTTTCTAGGCTCCTCTGGCTGTGAGAGAGAAAATGCATGATTCCAGCCTCTCCTCTTGTCCATAAAGGAAGAAGAAAACATGAAAGGAGCCTGCAGTCTCTATCATGTCCCTGTCCAGCATGCTGCACTAGAGACTTCAAGGAATTTCCCCTTGGGTAAGATCTGGGATTCTCTTGACTGAGCTCAGTTACCTAGCTCCCAGTGGAAGAGATCATTTACTCTATATATTGTCTAGCATATATTATTCTATATATGCTTTCTCTAATTTCTGTTTTGCTTCTGACTAGGGTAAATGAATTTATTTGCTATGTGTATTCATTGTGGGAACTGGAATCTGGTGGGAAAGCGATTAGTTAAACCTTATATAGAGAGCTTAGACCTCACCTTCACCATTAAGAAACAGCTATCAGTTGTTTAGAGTGAACTTAAAAACTATTTTCCTTAGACTACTAATATTTAAAGGAGCAGATAAATATAATTCTCTGGCCTCAACTTCCTGCTTTTCATTCCTGGCAGAAATTAGTGTCCCTTGGAGAAGGGGGGTGGCAGAGGAGAGAATGTCTCTTCTTGTCTCTTTGTAAACCATGTCTAGACAGACCTCTAGCCTACATCTGCACAACACACTCATTACATTTGTAAAGACTACCTTCTATGCTTCCTGGACCCAGTAACAATTCTAAAAAGATGCCGGACTTTACTGGTGCTTTCCTCTTGTATTTACCCATAATCTATTCTGTGTAGGATAGCAGCCCCACACCCCGAGACAGTAAATAAAATGTAAACTTTTCTGGAAGTATAGGGAGAATTCTGAGTTAATTTCTGCAAAGAATGGTAGAGAAAAAACTTCTTTGGGAAAGGATGAGCATGCCAAGGAATTATGTTTTTTCTGTCATGATCCCCATGAGGCTCTGACCTCATGTGAAAACTTCTTCATGCAGTTATAAGAAGGCAGACAGTCTGCTTCTCACCTTCAGGAACATTAGTGGCAAAAATGGAATGAAAGAAAATTCATTAGTCAGTGAATTGAGGTATGAACCTTGCCCCTTTTCAGAGCAGGAAGGCACTGTTTTTCTCCTTTGGAAAGTGAGGTTTAGTAAGAGACAAGTCTGGAAAACTAAGTTGTGGAAGGCATTGAATGACAGAAAACAGGGCTGGGACTCCATGTGATTTGCCAGAGGGAGACTCCGAGCAGGAACTTTTTTTTTCTTTATATCTACTCCCATTTGTCTGGGGAGGTGGTCTGAATTAGGGGGACTGCCAGAAAGGAGAGGAGAACAGATATGAGATGCTAGAGAGGTGGAAAGGACTGGACCTGGTAACTTAACTAGATGTAGAGGGCAAGGGAGGGAAAGCAAAGAGGAGACTTCTGCAAGTGTGGGATCAGTCACTTTCTTGAACTGCTTCCCATTAATTCTTAATTTTCATGCAGCTGCAAGATGCACATGTTATTCAGCATTAGCTTAATTTTCTCATAAACTGTATTTGATTTCAACACCAAATTCTGTCCGCGATTCCCCTGTGCTCCAGCTAGACCAGATGGGCTACTCAATATGTCCTAGATGTTTTTTCTGTCCCTGGAACTTTGCTGATACTATCTCTGCCTACTGAGAGCATCCCTGTCCTCAATAATCCAATTTAAGGGAGCCTCTTCCACCAGCTTTTCCTGTAGGCTGCCAGCCACAAGTGCCCTCCCTCCCCTCGCTGCACTGTGATAGCGTTTGTTCTGACCCCTCTCTTATAGCACAGAACTCTAAGCCGCAAGGTAGAATATGCACTAATACTAATTATTACTATAGCTAACATTTACAAAGCTCTTTAAGGTTTTTGAAAGACTTTACAAATACCATCTCATGTTTTGCCTAATAGCAATGCTGGGTGGTTTTAGAGCTAAGGAAACTGAGGCAGAGGTGAGGTAAAACTTGTCCAGGATCACAAAACTAGTGTCTGAGGCCGGGATTAAACTTGGGTCATCCTGACTATACTTTGCTCATTCTCCATTGGCCCACCTGGCTGCCTCTGTGTGTAACCCTCATCTTTCCCATGAGGTTTTAAGCTTCCTGATGGCAGGGGCCACACCTTATGCTATACAATTTTACTTCAGTGGTTTCTGGCACATACCACCTTCTTGGGAGATACATTCCATGCCAAGAGAAGGAACCAAGTGGTATGATAAAGGCGTGGAAATATCTTTCCTTACTAGTGTGAGTCTGGTTTGATGCAACTGGAAATTTGGTCAGAGAATTATTCCTGTGAATCATGAAATGCTGCTGGTCCTTCAAGAGCCCCCTATTAAGATGCTATAGTGGGGGGGGCTGGCACATTCTTGCCCTGAGCTAGCATGAAGCAGAGAGAGGACAGAGAGAGTGGAATTCCAAGGTGGACTTGAGCACACAGACATTGTGTGTGTAACTGGCTCTGGTTCACTAATCATGTCACTGGTGACTGTTAGGTAGCAGAACTGGGACCCTAATTCAAAAGGCACCAGCGAACTCTGTCCCCTTCTGTTGTTCTGCCTTCTTCTAGTCTGGCAGCAATCCAGCCAATTCTGAGGCCCATCTAAGAATACTGTTTGGCCTGGGAACGTGGGCCATGGCTCTTTGCCTTGGCAATTATTCTGTCATTTTTGGGTGATGGAGATGATGACAAGGTTGTGAGTGTCCACGGATCAGGAGAGTGGGGCACCTGGGCTCCAGGAGGGAAATGCATGCTGGGGCTTGCCAAACCTAGTTGGGCCTGCTTTGAGGCCTGAGGATCAAAGAGCTCTTCAGCACACAAGTCCAATGGGACTCAGGCACAAGGACTCAAATGGGAGCAAGGCTGCATTTGGATCCAAACTTGGTGAAGCTGATGTTGTCTCAATGTTGAGTCTGAGCCCACTCTCCCCAGGAATGAAGGCAGTATAAGGGAGGATGTGCTCCTGTGGTATTAGGGGTAAATGTTTGCACTATAGTTCATGCTACATTTTTCAAATAAGTAACCATTTGTAAAAGCCTATTAATGTCAGTAGGTTAAATGGAACTGAGTTACAAATCGCTGATGGCTAACAGAGCCAGAAACACACATGGAATGGAGGCTCAAGCTGATAGCATTGAAGAAAGAAACACTCCCCCCCAGTTCTCCAAGGGTGTCCTAAAACTTAGAGAGATGGTGTAGCCAGTCTCATTCTGAGAGGCCAAGGAGTACTCTCCACAATGTGAAAACCTCAAAGAGGTAGCAGCTTGAATTGTTATGGCAGTAAGGAAGGACTGACAATTAGCTGAGAGCAAGATCCGTATGAAGGGCAGGGTGTTTGCCAGGGGTCTGGGAGGGCTCCCATGGGTGCTGCAATGTGGGGTAATGCTGCAGACCAAAGATAAACTCTGCCTTCCACTCAGTTATGACTTCTCTCCTTAGCCTATCAAACATTTGCTTCTCTCCTCCCTTAGATTATCTTGTAATAGCTAGATTGTACTTGATGGCCATCCAAATGAGAGTCAGGCCTAAGATTTACTCCTTGAAAAATCAGATGACTCTACCTTGGTCTTTCTGGGCAACGTCAGAGTTTTTCACAGATTGCACCTCCGTCACAATGCCAAGAAACTGCCTAGGTTGGGCTGACAACTCTGATACCAGAAAACAAAAGCAGAGCAAGGGAAGAAACACTGGGAAGTAAGGGAAGAAGACAGCCCTGGAAACAGGCCTTCCCTAGGAAGAAATCAGAGAGGGGAGAGGTTCACAAATTGATAACAAGCAACTTAGGGATTTCTCTAACTCTGGTCCCACTGATGCCGGTCCCCAAATGTGGAATGGTGATCTCCTGTAGAGAACTCCAGGCCACTTGGCCAAAGTTACACAGGTAGGACTTGTCAGAGATGGGACTTGAAATCAATCAGACTTTCTTGATTCTAAGGCCAACTTCCTAATTACTAGAATGGGAAAATTCTCTTCTAGTACTCTAGAACTGGGAACAAACTGACTGAAAGGGTGATATTCAGGTGGGGGTGAATGGGATACAGCCAAGACCTTAGTGTTGGGGAAATGGGCACCTCAATGGAGTTAGATTTGTTCTTTTTGTCTCAGAACACAGAACCAGAAGCAATGGGCCGGGGTTGGGGAAGGGGTTGGAATTCCAAAGCAGACAGGCTGAGAAAGGAAAAAAAAACTATCCCCAGCTTTCCAGAGCTGAGGATTGCCTGAAGCTCGACAAACATTAGAGACCGAATAAACATTTGTAAAGTACTTGACAAATACTATTTAATCCTCACCACAATCCTGGGAGGCAGGTGCTATTGTCATTCCCATTCAATAGTTGAAGAAACTGAGGCAGACAGATGAAGTAACTTGCCAGGGTCACACAGGTCCAGTGTTCTATCCACTGTGCTACCTGGCTGTCCCTAGGATCCATCTGAGAGAAGGAAGAATCCTCCAGGATCTTGTGGGTTAATGGCAAATATATCTTTGTGTTCACCTCAGATCAACTGGAAAAGAAAAACCCCGAAGGGGGCATAAGGAGGAGCTGAGTGAATTTTCAGAGGGTGTGCCCACAGATGTGCCTGGTTCTGTTGGAAGAGGCAGACTGTTACCTCCTCAGTGGATGCTTGCTCAATCTGTAAAATATTCTTCACTCAAGGTCATAAACTGTGCTTTCCCAACAACTTGGAAGAGAGACTTCCAAGGGCTAGAGAAGACTCTCAGCACCAACATTTCACTCTCAGAGTAGAAAATGACTTAGACTTGAAATAACCATAACTTTTAAAAAAATGTTTCTGGCAGTCTTGTGTTCAAAAACATTTTTTCCCTCCAACAAAACACAATCAATCCAGGCAATTTTCCTGAGTCTATCCTCAGACATACATTGGCAGTGGTCTCTACTGGCAGAAGACCTAGCTATCATCCTGACGTGACTCATTCCAGCCTGGGCCTGGACTCCTCTTCAGATCCATGGCCAGGCAAGGCCTAAAGCTAGTCATGCTTGCCACCTGCCCCTCCTCTTCCTGTTGATGTGGTTCTTCAGTATGCAGAAAGTAAGGCTAATGTTTCTGTATTTGATAAATACTATAGTTGAGTAACAGACTAAAAATAACTACACACACATTACAGAAAAACCAAAGGACATTTTAACACTAATAAACATTTGTTCTTGTACAATATATGTGTTTACTCAAATTTTCCAGTAAATTGTTCCTGGAGTTTTCCTTTCTACCCACAAAACATAATTCTCTTTTTTTCCTTTGGGGGGGGGCACACAAAACCAAACATTCTCCAGTTCCGATCAACCTTCATCTCCCTTCCCATAAACAGGTGGCCCTGTTGGTCATGACCCCAGGTAAACATTGTGGTTCTACTAGCCTGCCTTGCTGGCTTTATCATTTATTATTTTCAAAGTGCCTTAGAAACCTTAAAGTCTTACATAAATACTAGTTATTGTTATTATGGCATTAGACTATGGGTTAATGACTGAGCAACCTGGAGAATATTTCCTGATTATAGCTGTCAAATAGCATTTGTTAAATCATGTCACTAGTAAAAATTATCCATAGGCAAGTATCCTGTGTACCTGATTGAATCCTGAAGTCTTCTCTAAAATGGTTTAGGGAAAATGCCTTTCAGATTTATTATGTCTAGTTATATGAGAAAAGCAAAAGTATAGATTAAGATAAAATCCATTCTGAGCTAAAGGAACCTTATACATCGTTCTGGCCCACAAAGGTGAAGTGTCATGGTGGAGATTGGTGACAGTGGTAGGGCAAGTTCCCAAGTCTTTTGATTTTCCAGTCCAAGAATCTTTCTATTATACCATAGATGGGGATATGTAGGCAGGAGATGACAATATTGGCTTTTCTTGATCACGGGTGTTTTCATTTCTTTGTATGATTTTTTAAAGAAAGTATTAAGGTTTATATTCATCTTAGTGTATAGCTCTCATCAGTAGCTTTGGTTTAATCAGCTACATATTAGTCTTTTAAATGGGATTTTTATAGGTGTTATTTTAATTTTTAAAATTAAATTGCATTTTTCCAGTGCAGTATTTATTTTCTCTCTCTCCTTTCCCTTGTCACTGAAAAAAAGAAAAACAAAACACTTCTAATAAATATGCATAGTCTTATCAAACAAGGTCCCATATTGGCCATATTAAAAAAATGTATCTTGTTCTTTTACATTTAGTACATCACCTCTGTCAGGAGGTGGGCATCGTTCTTCGTCATCAGTCCTTTGGAGTCATGATGGAGCGTTGTGCTAATCACAGTTCAAGTCTTTCAATATTGTTTTTACAGTGTTACTGTGTAAACTGTTTTCCTGGTTCTGCTCACTTCACTCCGCAGCAATTCATACAAATTTTACTGAAATCATTCCTTTATTTCTTACAGCACAATAGAATTCCGTCACATTAATATGCCATAATTTGTTCGGCCATTCCTGATAGACACCCTCTTACTTTGCAGTTCTTTACCACCACAAAAAGAGATAGTATAAATATTTTTGTACATATAAGATTGTTTCTTTGTATCTTTGGGGGGCCTAAACTCAGTAATGTATTGCTGTATACATATATACATGTATATGTATACAAATTTAGTAACTTTTGGGGTATAATTCCAAATTACTTTCCAGAATAGCTTGACCAAGTCATAGGTCCAACAATAGTGTATTAATTAACGTGTCCATTTTCCACAGCTTTACAATATTTGTTATTTTCTTCTGTTAACTTTGCCAATCTGGTATGTGTGAGTGTAACCACAAAGCTGCTTTATCTTTCATTTCTGTAGTAAAGCGTGATCTGGAGCACTTTTTCATATGGATATTGGTAGCTTGGATTTCTTCCTTAGAAAACTGCCTGTTCATATACCCTTATGAATTGGGGGAGTTGTTCTTATTCTTATGGATTGGAATGGAAATGAGACACTTATCAAAGATAACTGCTGTAAAGAAATCCCCCCTCCCTACCGCCACCCCCACCTCACCCTCCCTGGGCTACCAATGTCTCTCCCATGCCTGGCTGCATTGGATTTGTTTGTGAAGAAAACAAGCAAGCAAAAAAAAAAAAACCCAACCCAACTTTATGTAATAAAAATGGGGCATTTTTTCCTGCAATCCTCTGTCCTTTGGTTATGAATGTCTGCCTCCATTATCTGTAATTATGAAAGGTAATTTCTTCCTTGCTCCAATAATTTATGACATGACTCTTTTTTATTTTCTATCTAGACCACATATCCACCTAAATTTTATCTTGATATATGTTGTGAAGTGTTAGTCTAAACCTAATTTCTATGGATTGGTGTCTAGTTTTCCCAACAGTTTTTATCAAAGAGTGAGTTCTTATCCTGGTATCTGGGATCTTTGGGTTTATCAACACTAGGCTATGTTGGTTTGCTTTGGTATATTATGTACATACTCTGTTCCACTGATTGACCTATTTTTCCAAACCAGTATGAAATAGTTTTGATAATCATTGGTTTGTTGTAGAGGTTGACAGCAAAGTCTCCTTCCTTACCACTTTTTTTATTACTTGAGATTTTTGTCCTTACATTCCTATAAATTAATTTTATTATGTTTTCTAGTTCTGTACTTTTTGGCAGTTCGGTATGCAACCAAATAATTAAGTATTGTTTTTTATATTGAGTCAGTGTTCCCATCAGCAATTAATATTTCTCCAGTCATGTGTCCCCTCATTACAGTCCCACATGCATGGAATGCTCATCCTCTCTCAAATTTCTTTCCCACTATGGTGCATCTGCCATAGTCATCTCTCTACACAAGTGCTGGTGACATAATATTAAAATCAGCAAACTTCCTTTGACATTTAAAGCTCTTTACAACTTGGGCTTTCCCCACCTTTCCAATCTTCTTACCCATAACTTCCTTCCATGACCTCTGTGGTTAAGCCATAGTGTCTGTGGGGAGCATGTTGTTCCATCCTCTGGCTCCTGCCTGGACAGCACTGGCTGACCTCCATTACTCATGATGCTTTCCCTCCTCCCCTCTTGGATACCACTTGGAATCCATGGTTTCCTTCAAGACTCAGTTCAAGCTCCATTTTCTACAGTAGGCCTTCCTTGGGCCAGGCTGCTATTCCCCTACAATATCAGGTCACCTTGTATCTGCTTTGTATCTTGAATATATTTATACATGGACATGTTGTTCCCATTACAATTTAAGATCCCTGACAATCTTAAAAAGCTTCTGCCCTTGAATCCTGCAGTCTCCCCAGTGATAAACACAGTGCATACAGGCATTTTAAAAATGTTGACTGATTCATGCTACTGGTTATTCTGCCATACCAAGATTTTCCCCCCAGCTCAAGGTCTTTGTTATATTGGTTTTCCAGCTGATATCTCCCCAATCTTTTTGACTTCTCCTCCCCTTTGTGGCACTGATATAATCTGAAGTAGATATAAATAAAACTCCTGCATCATTTAAGAACCCCTCTCCAATCCCCCCTCCAAAAAAACCCCCACAACTCATAGTCATAAAGCATGTTCTTTTCCCAGTAGTAGATAATTTACAGAATTTGAGAGTTAAGGGAATTCAGCTGCCCTCTAGTCCAAATCCTACATAATAGGACTCTCTGTTATGTCACAAATAGTTGTCTAGCCTCTGCATGAGACCTCCGAGGACACCTCAAGCGAGGAATTTATTTTTATTTGCATTATGCTTAGATTGGCCATTCAGCAAATTCCTCCCTTGCTTCTAGTTCTGCCCTCGAATGAAGCAGCCCTCATCTGCAGCTATCGTCTTCTGTTCTCCAGGCTGGGCCTTCTACAGCTCCCCATATTACATGGACTAAAGACACTTCACGATCTCAGCTGTTCTCCTCTGGATAGCCTCCATCTTATCAATGTCCTTCGTTAACTGTGCTGCCCAGAACTGAATTTTGTGCTTTATTTCTAAAAAAAAATTGCACAGGTATTCAGTCCTAAACTTACACAGTATCTTTGCTTTCTATTTACAAGGTGACATAAAAACGTCTTGGATGTTTTCCAACTAATGCTAGGCAGTCCTACTGTACCGCCTTATCAACTCACTCTCCCATTCTCCACAGGAGCTCTGAGGATGGCAGGGTGCATGCGGCTATCAACTCCTTATTTCTAGTTTAACACAGCCCAAGAGCACATTCCTTCTTTTGGCTGCTCCCTGAACACTACTGACTCCTGTTTAATCCTGCTGCGCCTATTTTATAATGATAAAGATTCCTTTTTTTTTTTTGTAACCAAGAGGTAGAATTTTCATTCACTCTAACTGAATTTCATCTTATTCAGTTCAGTCCAAGGCTCAAGAACTTTTTAGATCCTGACCATGATCCAGTGTATTGGTTATTCTTTCCAGTTTTAGGTCATTTGCGAATTTGCCTGCTTCCTCCTCCATTGGGCTTTGGTTCCTCATAATCTTAAAAACTTTTTTTTTGTTCTGAACTTGAATACCAAAAAAGAGCATTTCCAAACACACAGACACACACTATATATATAAAAATGTGCACCTTCATTTAATGCTGCTTGCTTTTAAATATGTGTATGTGTATGTATGTGCACATGTGTATGTATATACATACATGTGTATATATGTGCATGTGTGTATATATAAAATGTGTATTTTTTCTTTTTAAAATTAATTTGTTTTCAACAACCACTTCCATAAGTTTTAAATTTTCTCCCCCTCCCTCCCTGACATGGCATGCAATCTTATATGGATTCTACATATATATTCTAATTAAACACATTTTCATATAAGTCATGTTGCATAGACAAATTAAAATGAATGGGAATGTTTTAGGTCCTTGCACTGCTGTGAAGAGCCAAGTCTATCAGAAACAGTCCTCACACACTGTGGCTGTTACTGTGCATAATGTTCTCCTGGTTCTGCTCATTTCACTCAGCATCAGTTCATAGAAGTCTTTCCAGGCTTCTCTAAACTCTTCCTGTTCATTTCTTATAGCACAATAGTATTCCACAATGTGGTATACATTCATATACCACAACTTAACTTGTTCAATCATTCCCCAGTTGAAAGACATCCCTTTGATTTTCAGTTTTTAGCCACCACATAGAGTGCTGCTATAAATATTTTTGCACATGTAGGACCTTTTTCCATTTTTATGATCTCTTGGGGATACAGTACCACAAGCAATATTGCTGGGTCAAAGGGTATGCACATTTTTGTAGCCCTTTGGGCATAGTTCCAAATTGCTCTGCAGAATGGTTGGATCAGCTCACAGCTCCACCAGCAATGAATTAGTGTTCCAACTCTCTCACATCTTCTCCAACATTTATCACCTTCCTGTTTTGTCATGTTAGCCAATCTGATAGGTGTGATGTGGTACCTCAGAGCTGTTTCGATTTGCACCTGTCTAATTAATAGTGATTTAGAGCAAAAAATGTGTATTACTATGAAGTATTCTTTAAAACTGTCTTGTTTGCGCTTTATATTCTCTTCTAACATTCTGTAAGAATGGTCCTTTTGTTTTCATCTCTCCTGCGAGTTCACACTTCTCCTATGACCACTCCCTCCCCACCCCACACCCCAACTAAAAAGTTAAAGAAAAAACATTCAGCCTGGAAGATGGATTGGAGTGGGGAAGAGACCTAAGGCAGGTAAGCAACTCCTAGCAGCTATTGAAAAAGTTCAAACATGTGGAATGAGGATCTTGCACAAGGGTGGGGGCAGTGTCAGAGAAGGGAAGGGAGCATATTGGAAACCCTTCAGAGGTGGGACTGACAAGGGATGCTGCAGAGGTGGAACTGACAAGGGATGCTGCAGAGGTGGAATTGGACAAGGGATGCTGCAGAGGTGGAACTGACAAGGGATGCT
Organism: Potorous gilbertii; assembly: GCA_028658325.1. Lineage (NCBI taxonomy): Eukaryota > Metazoa > Chordata > Mammalia > Diprotodontia > Potoroidae > Potorous > Potorous gilbertii. Next base: position 32,319,581 of record CM053770.1, on the reverse strand, counting down.
GCAGAGGTGGAACTTACAAGGGATGCTGCAGAGGTGGAATTGGACAAGGGATACTACAGAGGTGGAACTGGACAAGGGATGCTGCAGAGGTGGAACTGACAATGGGATGCTGCAGAGGTGGTATTGGACAAGGGATGCTGCAGAGGTGGAACTGACAAGGGATGCTGCAGAGGTGGAATTGGACAAGGGATGCTGCAGAGGTGGAACTGACAAGGGATGCTGCAGAGGTGGAACTGACAAGGGATGCTGCAGAGGTGGAATTGGACAAGGGATGCTTCAGAGGTGGAAATGACAATGGATGCTGCAGAGGTAGAATTGGACAAGGGATGCTGCAGAGGTGGAACTAGACAAGGGATGCTGCAGAGGTGGAACTGACAAGGGATGCTGCAGAGGTAGAATTGGACAAGGATGCTGCAGAGGTGGAATTGGACAAGGGATGCTGCAGAGGTGGAACTGACAAGGGATGCTGCAGAGGTAGAATTGGACAAGGATGCTGCAGAGGTGGAATTGGACAAGGGATGCTGCAGAGGTGGAACTGACAAGGGATGCTGCAGAGGTGAAACTGAACAAGGGATGCTGCAGAGGTGGAACTGACAAGGGATGCTGCAGAGGTGGAATTGGACAAGGGATGCTGCAGAGGTGGAATTGGACAAGGGATGCTGCAGAGGTAGAATTGGACAAGGATGCTGCAGAGGTGGAATTTGACAAGAGATGTTGCAGAATTCGAAATCCACAGGCCTTAGCTATAGCCTGATCTTGGAGCTGGGGGTGGGGGGTGGGGAGGGTAAGTTGGAGAGGAGATAGAGAGAAGTCCAGAATGACTCCTATGTTTAGAGTCTTCAGCTTTTGGGCTACCCATATTTCATCACTAGTAGTTGAGGGGAGGCTACTTTGGGCTGATGTTTGGCTTCATTGTCACATGGCCCCCTTTCCTTTTGCCTGTAGATATGTTGGATTTCTTGATTTTTATTTGGTTCGGTGCAAACTTAAGGATTTTGCTGCAGCAGTTATGTGGGGGCCTAGGTTTCTGTCTCCCATCCAGGTGCTAATTTTGTAAGGAAAAGCCCAAGTTTAATAGCAAGCAAATTTGAAATAAAATTTTTGAGACTTACTCCTTGAATCTCTTATCTGCTTCATGGAAGAAACAATTCAAGGTAATTATTCTGAAAAATGAATGCTTGGTGCTATGGAAAAGTTGATCTTGTTGCCAAAATATTATTTACAAATCTTGTGCCAGCTTTGTAATATTTACTCTGGTAGTCAGTCGTAAACTTACCTGATATTTTTGCTTTGGATTTACAAGATAACAAAAAAACTTTTTGGATATTAAGTCATTGCTGCCAGGCAATCCTATTATACCTCCCTTATCAATTCACTATTCCACCCTCCACAATGGCTCTTCCAAACCTCAACCTTTTTATTCCTCCTCAAAGCTCTTATGGCTACTCCTCCTCTGACTCAGCTGAGAACCTTGCCTCTACAGAAAAAACTGAGGTCATCGGCTGTGAATTCCCTCTTCTCTGCTATTCCTTATTACCATCAGGTGCTTTCTGCCACTCTCCCCTCCTTCACTCCTGTCTCAGATGGTGAAATGGCCTTATTCCTTACCAAGGCCAATCCTTCTACTTGTTCAAACATCCTATTCTCTCATGTCCAAAGGACTGCCTCCTCTGGCATTCCCACTCTTTCACTTATTTGCAATATTTTTATCTATTGGCTCATTCCCTGCCTACAAACATGCCCATGGCTCCCTCACCCTAAAAAAACAAGCCACCCCTTGATGTTTCCATCCTGCTCATTATCATCCTATTTCTCTTCTCCCTTTGAAGCCAAACCCCTAAGAAAAGCTGTTTGAAATGGCTGTCTCCACTTTTTCTTGCTTTTTAACCTCTTGTAATTTGGTTTCTGACCCCATCGTTCCTTTGAAACTGGTCTCTCCAAAGTTACTAATAATCTTAGTTGCCAAATCCAGTGATCTCTTCTCAACCCTTCTCTTTGACCTCTTTTTGAGGGGTTTTGACATTATCACCTTCTTCCCTTGATACTCTTTTCTCTCTAAGTTATAAGGACATGCTCTCTCCCATTTTCCTCCTACCTGTCTGGGCACTCCTTCTCTGACTCCCAAGTGCCCTTCCACTTACACGAAGTATTGGCTATAGTTCCCTCTGAGCCCAGAACCTACATAACTTTCCTTGGGAAAACCATGGTACCTGAAACAATTAAACATAAATCTTCCAGTTACATTAAACCTAATATAGTGAGAACATGGGCTTTTGCCATGGTATAAATGCTAGTAGAAACTGCTGGTTTTATTCCTTACCCCTTGACTGTTGCTGGTGTCCTCTCGAGGCATAATGGAATCTTAATGGTACTGGTATAACCTCTCAATAGTCACCAGGAAGCATAGTGAGGGTTGGAAAGATAGATGGAAAAGGGTGTATCTACTCAGTTTCCAAGACTTACCTGGAGATACTCTTTAGGGGTTGATGGAACAATGCCTACATCCTGAGGAAAGTAAGGGAACTGATCCACTCTCATTCATCAAGGTGACAGGACTGAGGATCTTCCCTTAAAGAGTCAACCTGAAAACCCTGACAGCTAAGTGGCTTTCTGTGTTGAAACTGCGTAATGTCTTCTTAGTTTGGAGGTGGCAAAGAATCTGGAGAAATCTAGATGAGAATGAGGAAATACAAATTTTGATGTCAGAAAATCTTGGGCTGAAATTTAGGCCTATTGCAGGCAATCTTTTGTTCTATATTACAGTATTTTGCCTTAGCGCATCACAACTGTTTTTTAATTTCAAAGTAAGGTCTGGTGGAAAACGGGATGGTGCTGGAAGGATGGTGATTTCCTAACTTCAGAAGCCAACCTTTGGACTAATCACCTTCTGACATTAAATCACATTGTCCCTGACAATGCCCTATAACCTCTCAGCTCTTCAACTTATACTGAACCGTTTTCAAAGGGTACTTGAAGATATGAGCTCCTGCATTCTAAGATAGGTTCTGGGTCTGGGCTAAACAGTCAGCTTCCCTCTGGCACTTCTGATCACACCACTGATGTTCCATGTGGACCATAACTATGTTCTTCCAAAAATACTGGTAAGACAAAGCCTATCTGTGAATACTGCAGGACAACCACTCATCAAACATCAATAGTCCTTAAAAACTGTAATCAAAGATACTAGTTCGTATCGTTCAGTGCTTGCAGGTGTCAGATATGGTTGATAAATGTAATTTGATGATGGCTCTGGAATGTGAGTTCAATAGTTAGCATGTAGGTGGCACTGTAGATAGAGTGGTGGTCTGGAGAACCTGCATTCAAATTCAGTTTCCTACACTTACTAGCTGTGTGACCCTGGGCAAGTCACTTAACCTTCAGTTTCCTCAACTGTAAAATGGAGACCAAAGAGAAGGAAATGACAAACCACTCCAGGGTATCTTCACCAAGAAAACTTCACTGGGATCACTAGGAGTCAGATACAACTAACACGAAACTTAACACCCTTAAGTATGCCTTTTACATAGGAAGTGCTAGGTCTGAGGCAAATGTCACATATTGCCACTATTCCATTTCGAACAGTGCCACTAACAACTGTTTTGTAACTACTGACACTCAAAGGAAAAGATTAAAAAAGAACACATCTGTCTCAACAAGGCAGTCGATTCCCTTTATTTTTAAAATTTTATGTACACATTTGAATGATCTGTATAATGTACATTCAATATAGAAAGCTTTCTATGCGGGGTAACATAGGGAACATTTCACAATCCCACCAGGCTCTTACATAACGTGTTAATGGCAGGGCTGGTTTTTGTTTTGTGTCTTTTTTTCACATAAGCTCATCCTCATTCAACAATTTGGTAAAGCCAGATACACACAAACACGTCTACTGTGAGCTCTCAGGAACATAATGTTAATGATCAAGGACATGAGCGAACTGGTACAGGAACAGAACCCAATAATGCTGGGTGAAGAGGACGATCACATCAGACTCGGTGCAGGAGGAAAGACTCTTTTATGGGGAAAAGAGAGTCAGCCCAATTCCTGTAGACTGCAGCTCAACACCACAGCTACAAATTAAAAAAAAATATAAAAACTTGGGAAAAAGTTTTCTTTTTGATTCACAGTCTTGTAAACAGATACAAAGGAACAAAATGTGCTTTTGTACAACAAGAGAAAAAATATTCTTGTGTACCCATTTAGGTTGATCCACAGAGTGCTTTCTTATGTTACAACGTGATACAATTAGAATCACTGACTTTTCTCCTAAATAAAAATATATTTATAGAAAAAGGAATAACACTGTCATGAAACAAGCAGAAAGGCAGTTAGGAGTTTGCTTCAATGTATCAGATGGAGGAATGTGGTTCTCATCACCAGCCTTTCTGCATTTATCGTAATTCATGAATAGTTCAAGTCTCTTAGCCAAGATCGCCTGCTTCATGGTCTACTGGAGGTGGCATGCTAGATAATACTGTTGCTGATGCCCCTGCAGTAAGGTAGCCAGCAACTCCAGGTCCTGGTTAAAAGAAGAAGAAGATATCAGTTTTCTAAACATTGTACTAACCAATGATAACATTTTTTACAAGATAGTTTTTAAGTGTAACTAACTTGGTTAAGTGTTCTTTTATGAAAAACTGAGAGTTTATTAGCAGTCTGAATAATCTGACTATTTAGTTTTTAAAAAAAGACAGTTCCTGAGCTTTTTATAATGTCTACCTATAATAAAAAATTATGGAGCCAGTAACTTCTGTGTATTACTGCTATTAGAATAACAAATACAGCAAAACTAAAAATTCACTATCCCAAATGTGTGCCAGAGTATGGAAACAAGGCAGAAATAACCCAAACCCTACCCCCATCCTACCCCTTTTTCTGGAAGCCAGGTTTCTGAAAACACTGGGCAAAGAGTGAGGAAAAAATGTCAAATGGAAACAATAAGAATTGATAATATTAACCAGATTTCCAATGAAAATATTTTCATAGTCAATCCTTCAACATTATCAGAATCAGTAGGATTCAGTTACATAAATAACTGAAAATGAACAATGCCCTAAGTAGGGCTTGTAGTAAGAAAATGGGGATGGAAGCCACTTTTACAAATTTGAAAATTATAATTCTATGGTGACAACATCCCTAAGTGAAGGGTGAAAAATTTTTAAGAATAACCAGTTAGTATCCTCAGGCATTTTTGCAACAGTGCCATGAGCCAAGCATAGATTCCCACTGGATGTAAGGGTGGGGCAAGGGAGAATTGGAAAGATTCTTACAGTTTAAAAAGCACCATCAGAAATGTCAAGGCTTTGTAAGATTCCTTGAGCTCTAAACTATTAGGTGTAATCCAGAAAGATGTTAAAGCAAAGACTTATCAAAGTTTCTCTTTATATAAAAATATAGAATGGTTTCATTCTTTCTTAATTATAGATGTGTATTCCTTTCCATGCTCAGAACCATTCCAGAAGCACAATAAAACACACCAATAAATGCTGTATAGGAGCGATCCGATGGTGACCATTCAGCAGCACTTTGAGCTAAAATTGGAGAAGACAACGGCAAAGAGCTGAGGAGCATCGGAGGGTGAGGGCCAGAGACGCAACGGAAGCAACATGCACTTAGCAAAGTGGTATCTACCTGCTTCAGAGAGCTACACAGAGGTTAGCAAGCTGCTGGCAGAGCAGATCTAAAGCCCACTTCTGAGGTGAAGGGGACTGCTGCCAGTGAGAAGGGAAGGAGAGACACCTGAAGGGAAAAAAGAGATATAAGAAGCAAGGGCAGTGCAGACGCGGGAGCAGTTTGATGAAGGCTGAGGATCAAGGCAGGACAAGGAAAGGCTGTAAAGGATCACTCTATATTCTCATTCTGGGTGACATTCAACAGTGTCCTAGATAGACTATGACCGACCCCCCTCCCCCTCAGTGACTGTTCAATTCCGAATGAGGTCAGAGGGAACCCTGGGCCCAGAATACTTAGGGAAAGGAAGTGAGCAGGGGCCAATACACTCACCACTATTACAGGTTTGTCAAGAAGCTTAAATATATTTTTAAAAGGCTACTTGGAGGCACAATAGCTATACAAGTTGGATGTACACTGACTTTCCTGGCCTTGTCCTCTGCCTTCCACAGACTGCTCACAGAAACTAACAAGTCAATGAACCATCTCTGACAATGGGAGTCTCAAGGTGAAGACACTACATTTTAAAGCAATTTACTGCACCCAGACTAGTAACCACTGAACCTCAAATGGCAGGTAGACTACTTTAGAATTTAAGATTTCAGCACATAAAATGTCAGCACTATCTTGGAGGCTATCCTAACCTGAAGAGATATCACCAACCCCAAACCCATCATCATGCCCATATGTATTTACATGAGAATATACACTGCTAAGTTTCCTAACATTGACCCAATGTGTTGGGGATACACCAGGTGATAATTTGGGGACTTTAATGTGCTAGGCATTAAAGTATAATAGCTTAAGGCCAGAAGAGCTCTCCAAAGGTTCATCTAGTGACTGGGCTCTAGCCTTCCCTCCTCTCTTCACACTTAAGCTGCCTCAAAATAAAAACTAGTGACATGTATTCATTTATAATTGCCTATGTGCTGGGACCTCAGAGAGGCTGGAGATACAGGTACAAAGGTAAGACAGTCTCTCTTGTGAGGATGATGAACATTCACAGGAGGACAGTCAGGGATGTTGAGGTTCCAGTCCTCCCTGAAGACAGGAGCTGTAACATGAGCAGATCATTTACCCTTTGTAAAGCTCAGACTCTAAAATGGCAACAATATCTGTACTACTGCGAGTCTCACAAGGCTTTTGAAATATAGAGATTTGTCAATATTCTATAAATGGAAGTGGAAATGTTAACTAAGGAGCCACAGGCAGGTATACAGGTTGTGTGAGAAGACCTGGAATAAATTAATGCCTTACAGGAAAAAAAAAATGTATCTTTAGTGTAATTTTAAAAATTGTTAAAGTAAAATTGAGTTAATTTAAAATATTACATTTTAGTTTCTTGGATGAATAAAAATACTATTTTATAATTGAAGTTTTGGTATAAGTTCCTCTTAAGAAAAATAAATTTCACTGGATGCATGTCCAAATGAAATGTGTTGTGCATGTTTACAGAAGGAGCACAAGCTGTCAGAACCGAGGACTGCACATAAAATTTAAGAATCCCCACAGTTTAGCTCAATTGTCACAGGAAATCTTCACAAGAAAAATGTAGAAGTGCTGGCTTGGAGCTCATTTTTAAAAGTACTGTTCAAAGGAGAGCCAAGTAAGTACTCTGTGAATTCAACACATGAAAGCTATTGAGTTACCATGGCCACAACTGAAAAACGTGGTCAGACACCAGTCTGAAGGAAGGTTGCTCCTCTCCTGCAGGAAGCTGGCTCTTCATGTGTTCTGGGGCCTGCCTCTCATTCAGAACATTGACCCATGACTCTGGTGCTGCACATGACACTGCACACAATGCTCTGGAGATGTCAGGGCATTCATCTTCCTGGAGAGGCCCACTATTCTTGCTCTCTTCGTCCTCAACTTTCCTATGGTTCTTTCCCCTCTTAATTTCCAATGCTCAGGTGCTTAGAGACATTCATTGTACAACTTTTAACCGAGCTCACTTTATGCAGGGCGCTGTGATTCTCAAGTGCTTATGTTCACCTTGGAGTAGGGACACACATGTCCACAAAACAAAAGTACTTTGGAAATTTAAGCCTTTCATATCCAAGCACAAAAAAAAAAGTTGCTGAATCACAGAGCAGAATTAAGGCACTTTTAGGCTAATTTCCACCATGAATTTTGGGCACAGCAAAGCTGATTTGTTGGGGGAGGGGAAGGGCATGGCCAGTGGAAGCAGTTGCTTCTCGTTGGCCTGGTTCCAATTCTCTACAATGAATGACCTTGTACAGTGCTTTTTCCAGCCTTATCCATACAAAAATCACTCTTTCCAAGGAAATCCGGAAGTGGAAGAGAGCCACATTTTTCCATAATTGTTATCCTGACACCAAGTAGCAGGTACCCTTTCATATACTTCTCCTATCACCAAAACAAAACCCAATAAAGTTCCTAAAAATACCCAAAGAGGACACTTAGAAATCTCTAGGAGTCAAGAAGAAAGGACAAAGGAGAACCCTTTTGCCTTCCAGGGTCAAGCTTCTCTAAGCCCTAGGTCAGTTAACTCTGCCCCTACTCACTTCTTGACGTCTAACTCCGCTGAAAAGCCTATCCTGAGTTACCAAGGATTTCTCAGCAGGTTAGTGTCATGGCCTTTTCTCAGTCATCATCCTCCTTGAGGGCAAAGACTTTTAGTTTGTCCTCAGAGCCTAGCACAGAGATGTTTTACTTGATGCGTGAAATTAAATTAATCATAAACATTACACTTTCCTATCTGGCTTACTCCCTGGTAACACTTCAGCTGCAGAGTGCTTAGGTATAATAAACTCAATTTCATCTCAGGGTTCTAAATAATTTCAAATAATTGTTTCAAGTTAACAAAATCTTACATCAGCAAGTGTATTATGTTCAGTGGAGTTTCTTATAATTTTACCTTTGTGGCAGATGGTACAGCAATGAGGAAACTGAACTACCCAGGTAGAAAACACACCAAACAAACCAACAAATAGGCCATGTAACAACCAAAAGGCTCACATTCATTCTCTATTTCAGATGGGGGCAGACCTACTGCCCAGTTTATGTTTCCACATCTGAAGTTTCCATCCCGTTGAAAGGACATCCCTGACAAGATCTCATTCCTGAGTGATGAAGCTGAGTGCAAAGAACAGCCCATAGGCTCAGCTAATCCACCAATCTAGCTAGCTACCTACTGACGGCCTTACAGGTTGTCCAGGGTTGGAGTTACCTTTGACTTGACATGGATCCTTTAGACACAAGGATAGCTTTATCTGTTTTGATTACTAACAATAAAAATATTCAGCTGTATACTGGCCTCAGGGATAAGCTACAAAATGATGAGCTATGGAGGAGAAACCCTGCTCAGCACCAACCAACAGGGCCATGGAGACAACAGGTAAGTTAGTCTGAGGGGCTAGGAAAAGAAGTGTGATGAGAAACTGCCTGAGGAACAACCTTCTTTTGGCTTCTACCAGTGGTATGTCTCAGACCTCCACCTCAGCTCACCACCCCAATGTTCTGTCCTTTAGGATTTTTCTCTCTGTTTTTCTGTCTGGTGAGCTAATTTTACTGAAGCTACTGTGAAAGGACATAGAAGCTACCATTAATGGCTTGGAATGTGCATGTAGGGTCTCCATTCCTATTATCTGGCAAGTATAGAAAGAGTGAAAAATCCTTAAACTCTATGTAGGGAGGAGAAAACACCCTCAGTATCCAAAAGCAGCACTCAGTGTTTTCCCAAAGAAATGTTATTGTTACATGTAGTTATTAGGTTCTGTTGTGTAAGTTTAAACAGGTTCTTCAATGCAACCCAGGGAAGTCTTACAGAAAAAGACTTTCCAAGTTCCAAATAACCGATATATGCTTCAAGGAACATAACTAATTCACTACTTGTTGAGCTTTAATGGTTGGGAGATCCTCCGTGCATCATCTTGGAAGAATATGTAAAAGATAAAGAGGCATGGGTGAGTTACAATTGGAGAAGAACACCCAAACGAACAGTACTAGGCACTAGGGATGTGTGAGGATGTGTATGTGAATGAAGATAAGTGACAGTGTCTACTCTTGAGGAACAGCAAACACCCTTATAAAGTTAGCAAATACTACTCTGAACTTTTAGACAATAAAACAGTGTTTCCCGTGCTTTACTACATAGAATGAAGTAGATCACCTCTGCTATTACCTTGGAATATTTGTTAATAAAATGTGATGACTATTAAGTTGTTGCCCACATGGAGCCCAAAGACCTAAATATTTAAAAATAATTGTTCTTGGATGGTTTATACTTTATAAAAGATTAAAATAAGACTGACTGGGTGGCTCCAAATCTATGTTATAGGTATTTCTGCCCTAAGGAGGAAAGAAAGGAAACCCAAACTAAGTGAAGAGGCATATCTTCTACCCACCAGACAAGTTTAGGACAAAAGAAACACATTTAATTTTTCCATTTTAGAACTTCCCAGTTCTCTATACATAATGATACATAACACATTTGTTAAAGAGAATTATGGTCTGACACTCAAAGTACCCCAAATATATTTCCACCATACTTTGCATTAAACAGAAATGTATTAAAGAGCGTTAATGGTGAAGGAAAAAAGCAGCAAATTCAACAAGATGCAAAATTACAACTACGCAACACTTTTCTGAAGGTGTTATGCTAATTTGCTGACTCACTCTCTTGGCTATGGTTTCTAATTCTGTAGTATCCTGTAGTACTGGAAGTTAGACAACAGCTAAAGCTTCCTTGGGAAATATCATGGTAATAAACCAACAAAGCACGCAACATTCAGTTTTCAGTCTTTTCAGCTATGCCAGTTTTTGCATCTGAACGCCATGTGTAGAAGAACGTATTTTCACATGAGGCCAAACAAGTCCATGTAAATTGTCAAGAAATAAGCTAGTCTTAACTTTCATTCCCATATTAGGAGAACTTTTGTCTCAGTGATTACATGGTGCACACCTGGTATTTATGCAATAGAAAGAGCCTGTTCTTCAATAAATGCCTCCCTAAAGCCCAGCAAACTTTTAATGCCACCTTGTACTTCTCAAATACAAACAGGGTGTCATCAGTGATACAGTAACATCTTCAGTGAACCTTTAACCTGACTTTAATATGATTCTCATTTTGGGTACAAGGTATTTCCCTTTAGGAGGGGCTTGCTCCCCAAAAGCTTTGAAAAACACCCAACTAGCCACTGGGAGTTTAAAGTTACTATTTGTTTTTAAAATATCAACAGATCTGGATCTCGATCCCATATCCTCAATAACAAAGACATGGTCATGTCTGTTATTTCCTTGTGCTACTTTCTAAGAAGTTCAGGAAAAACAGGTATTTTTACTTGGAACATGGTGTGTATAAAAACAGCACTTTATAAATGGATCCAAATTGACCACAGTACGTATTCTACTACACAAAGTACATGCTATTTCTCCCCATGTACTTTTATAATGTCATGTTCTGACACAAACAAGACAAACAAAGCCTGAGCTTCAGTGACTATATGACAGCGTCCTAGTCAGTCCATGATGAAAAGGTGCTGCTAGGCAGACCAGGACTGACCTAAAACACCATTTTATAAATACTTTCAAGACCTAATTCAGTCTAAGCAACATGGCATTTTTACTGAAGAGATAAAGCCCCAAACTGCTCACCTGTGAGGTATCCAGCCGTTTGTGTCTCAGAAATGAACAAGTCATGTTTCTGATCTTTGAAGGCACTCCAGACGGAAGAGCGAGACAGGATTTCATTTACCTACAGAAATGCAATGAGTATTTGTCACTTTATTTTGATTAAAATTGCTACAATGAAAGCTCTAACTAGTCCATTAAAGCCATATAATGTTGATGGAGAAAAGCTATGAAACTATGGTGTATACAGTACTCTGAGGAATCTATAAAAACAACACATCTCATGCAAGAAGAATTCAATTACTGAAGCTATCTGAAATCAGTATATGAAGTTAGATCATTAGAATTTATGGCACAAGAAAAATGAAAACAAAAATTGAAATGTTTCCTTGATTACTACTAACAGAAATAGAAGATATGAGTGCTCTGGTCTTTAAAGAAACTGTGTGATTGTCAAACCATACAATAAAGTAGCAACAAGTTTTTCTACTGCAATTCTATAGTAAAAGGCAGTATGGCATCCTGGTCCAAGAATATACCTTACAAGCCAGGAAGCCCTGGACCAGCTCCCACTTCAGACATAAATGGGCTATGTATGTGCCTTTGAAAAAGTCACTTTAACCTCTCTGTGCCCCAGGCACTTTCTTAAAATGACCCTGCAGGTAATGATGCTCATTAGGAGAGGGAGGTTCCTCATCTGAAGCTCTTTACACAGATGAAATCACAGATCCAAACAAAAAATAAACAAATTCATAGTGGCTGCTATGGTCAAAGACTCACAGTATTACCTAGAGTTAAAAAAATCCACTGATCCTCCACCTCTTACCCTTTAATGTGGCATGAGTTTCCAGGTAGTTAGGAAGGACATGCACTGATCCATTCATTCTCCTCTCAGGCCCCACTTGGGACGACTCACTAATGAGTCTCTAGTCTGTCTAGAGCTCTGGACCAGGCCACAGTCACTCACACACTTACCTCTTCTCCGTACTGCAGGCTTCGGGTCATTGACTTCAGGGCTTTAACAATCTGAGCCTTCGTGGCTGCTGGACTCTCCAAATTTTCAAGGCCAATGCCTTCTAGCAACTTTAACAGATATGGAACCAAGTCTGCTTTCAGGGCCTATAAGATATATTCACTTTTTTTAAAGGCTCTAAGCAAAGTTAAATATGAAATCAGAGGATTTTCACTTTGTTGGGAAGGCCTGCCAGACTGTTACAGCATTGTTACCAGCTGTTACATTGATCTCATGCTAAGAGAATTACAAAGTACCCGGATGATTCTATTTTAGTGCTTTTTACTTTCTCAAGTTATTCAAACAAGCACCTGTTTGTTGCCTACACTTTCTATCATTACAAACTCAAACTGTGGTTATCACAGCTGGTTTTCACAGCCTCTTCCTAATCAACAAGCCAAGATTAAAGTCCAGATCACCCAGTAAGACACTAAAATTCTCCCTGGTGATAACAGAGTGAGTGAGTGTAAGTGTGAGTTTGAGTGTGAGTGTGTGTGTGTGTGTATGTGTGTGTGTGAGAGAGAGAGTGAGTGTGTGTGTGTGTTTAAAAAAATTAAGACCCGATGGAGTTGAAGATTAAGACTGTTTTTGGTCCTCCAAAACCCAATTCAGGAGATGGAATGAATGAGAAAAATCATACAATATAACTTGGTATCTCTCTGAAAAATAACAGTAATGAAAAGATAGGAACAGAATAACTACAATCACTTCTCAAGAACATAACCAATTTTCAAAGGGCAAATTGTGGATGGAATTAGCAAAGTTTACACTTTAAATGTTCTAAAGTTACAGAATTTCAGCAGCCATGATATTAATTCATTTTATAAAATAACATTAAAAAGAAAAAAGGCAGCGTGATATAATGCTAGAGTCACAAAAATCTGTATTCCAGTCCTACTTTGGATACATAACAACTGCATGATCATGGACAAGTTTGGAGTTGCCTGGGGTGACAAGAGATTAAATTACGTACAGAAGAATTGCAAAGAGTTTTACCTCAGAACAAAAGCAATTAAAACATTAAGTAGAGTGTTTGATAAAATCTGAAACGTAAGTTACTTCTAGAAGGACTGATGTTTTGACAGGATCTTCTGGGGAATCTATAAAGAAGTCTGGCAGAAATTAGGTGCAACCCAAGATCTTATACCATAAACTACAATAAGTTCAAACTAATTATGCAACCTGAATATAAAAGGTCACATCATTAAAAAAATTAAGAGAATTCAATCCAGATAAAGATAGAACTTGAGAATTAAAAACGTTTGCATAACGGAGATAGCTTGGCATACAGTACCTCTCTCAGTCATCTGCACATCTGAGTCTTTAAGACACAGGGAAGATGCCACTTCCAGTAGTGGAGGGAGTTTCCTCATTTGGAAATGTCCTCTATCAGTGAAATCACAGGTACACTCTCTATTTCTACACTCTTTAAATGTTCTTGCTTTAAACTTAAATGTGTCCTTTGGTTGATTAATAAAAGTTCCCAATCTTAAATCTTACATGAATAATCATAAAAGACATAATCACAAAAGGAACTGTTCAGTGGAGACATACAAGAAAGTGCCAGCAAAAGATAACACTAAGTGTTCCCCAGTAGATAAGTAGTAAAGGGATAGGAAGACATCATTTGCAAAAGAACTGCATAAGTAAATGTGAACAGGTTCCAAATGACCAAAAGCAAAAGAAATATATATTAAAATAACACTTAGGTTGTTTTAACCTTCATCTCAGGCAAATTGAGAGATGACACAAAGTCTAACAGTCACTGCTGGGGGTGTTCTAGAAAGACAGGAACACTAGAGCTATAACGTTGTCCAACTGTTCTGGATACAAGGAAGGTCAGGTGTCTGTGGCTTCTGTCTTGTTGTGAGGCACATACCTCAAGGAAGTCAGACAGAACAACAGACTGGGGAGTTACAGAAACACTACTCTTTGGAACAGTTAAGAACTGGAAACAAAAGGGGTGACTCTTCACTGAGGGAGTGAAGGAGAAAACTCTGGTATGAATAACGGAATGCTACTGCACAGTAAGGAATGACATAAACACAGAAGAACTCTGATTCAAGACAACAATAGATATGACAACACAAATGAATAAAAAAAATGATTAGGAAGTTGAACTGCAAGTAATTAAACAATCAACGAGGGTCCCTAAGAAAAGATAATGAAACCCCACCCTGTCCATATTCTAGAGCTGGGGGACTAAACAAGGCAAAGTATTATTGCTGCAGTTCCTATGCTACCAGATCGTTTTTGCTACCAGACAGTTTTTGATTTCTTTTATGCCCCTAAGGGAGAGTGTGACTTGGAGGTGATGCAATGGACATAGACAAAAAACACTAACAAAACAAGAAACCCAGAACTAGGATAAACACTCAAATTCTTGTTCTAGGAAAGTGTTGGTCGTGGTTGTTGTCCTTTGTCTTTGATGAGAAACAAAATGACACCACGATGACAAAGTGAAGTTTCAGTATGTCCGATTGTGACTGATCAGAACAATACGAGCTCAGAATGCTCTACCGCAGGTTAGGCACAGATAATCCATGTGAATATTTGGGGTGAATTTCCCAAATTTGCACATCCTGCATTTACTTTGTGCCATCTCAATTCTGCTTTGCTCAAAGAGCACAGCACTTTTTCTGATGTGGGCAGACCATGCTGAGCGGTCCTGTGCCAGTGTCTCCCAGGTTGCACAGTCAAATCCAAAGTTCTCAAGAGAGACCTTGGGAATATCCTTATATTGCTTCTTCTGGCCATCATGTGATCACTTGTCCTGTGTGAGTTCTCCATAAAATAGTCTTTTTGGCAAGCATACATTTTACATTTGAACGATGTGACTAGTCCATCAGAGTTGCACTCCCTGAAGCACAGTTTGAATACTTGGCAGTTCCGTTCAAACAAAGACTTCAGTGTCTGGTACCTCTTCCTGCCAGGTGATCCTCAGAATCTTCCTAAGACAGTTCAAATGGAAGTGATTCAGTTTCCTGGACTGTCCATGTTTCACAGGCATATAATAATGAGGTCAGCACACCGGCTCTGTAGACCTTCAGTTTGATAGCCAGTCTAACGCCTCTTCTCTCCCAAACACTGAGCTAGCTCTGGCAACGTGTGCTTCAACCTCACTGTCACCTGCATGTTGCCACAGAACTTTGAGGCACAATACTCAAATGCTACAGGTGATGCTATCCTTTGATTTGTGGGTAAACTGGATTTAAGTGAGGCAGAGTTGCCCGAAGTTGTCAGTCTTTCTCTCTCCTCCAGTGTCAACATAGTCCAGTGGAAGAACAGAGTCAAGACAGCTGGTGATGGCTCAGGATAACCTTGGCGTCTTCGGTATCTAACCAAGCTTGAAGTGCTCCACATCGCCTGTTCATGGCTATTGGAACAAACTGTTTTCATCTACCCATTCCACCAGAGGAAGTCTTCACATGCTTGGGGTAGACACCCTCCTAACTCACCAATGGGTTTAAGAACCCTTATTTACCCTCAACCTGGTTTGGTCCATCTGCTGAAATGGTTTACCGGGGTGTGGTCACTGCTTGGAGCCACAGGAGAGAGTTAGGTGGAACAGGAGAACACCAAAAGTGGAAATAGCTATGAAAAGGGCTCAGCAGTCATCACACCAAAGGTACTGGTCCTCCCTGCACACACCCTACACCTAGGAAAGTGTTACATTCTAAATAGACGGTGGGTTCTTAGGGGAGCTCACAGAAATCTACTGAATATACAAGAAAGCTGAAACAGACAACAATAGCTAAAACCCTAAACATGGAGGATTAGGAGAGGATTCTGGGAAAATGACAGAGTATGTCAGAAAATGTCAAGCTCTCAAGATTTTCTCCCACAAGGTAATATAGTACCTCAGGACAAATATAAAGCAATAAAAATAAATAAGAGTAGGAGCAGAACATACGTCCTTCCTGAGGCAGAGAAGATATGAAGAAAAATCCCAGGATCAGGTTTGGTCCCTGTGAAGAGTAAACACCTCTAGGGCTAGGTCAGCTTAAACAACAAGCAGTGAGTACTAGAGTTAGCAGGGTTGGGAAGCTGCCCCAGCCCCAATCCCAGGAATTTTTACCCATGGAACAAGTGGGGGGAGTTGGGTATCTGAGTTGGAGAAGATCAAGGGAACCTGTGTTGAGTAAGAATGCCAGACCTAGATGTGCTGTGGAGATGGAGCCCTGGGTGAGAAGGAACGAGTACACATCCAGTGAGGCAGGACTATTGGCTGTGGAGGAGAGGAGACTGGAGGTCTTGGTTTTGGTTCCAGGCCAGGGGGGAGAACTGAATGAGGACATCAGGGCAGAAGCACCATCCCCCAGGACTAGAGGTGATTAAAAAATTAAGCTACTACAAATAAAAAATAGTGTACAGGCAAAGGATAAAGAATTCAACCACAGCAAGTTACTATGGGAGGAGAGAAGACTGGGTTCATTTTTCAGAGGACACTGAAGCAAAGAAACTCCTTTCTACCCAAAGAGTAATTAATGCCAGTCACCTACCCAAAAAGAATTCACAGAACTTAAAAAAGACTTTAAAAATCAGATGAGAGGAAAAAATAAAAGAATGATTCAAGAAAAACAAGAAGACTGAAAAGAAAATCAACCAATTAGAAAAGGAGATTCAGAATCTAACTCCTTGAAAATAAGAATTGGGCAAAGGGAAGCCAGTGAAGTTATAAAAGATCAAGAAATAATAAATCAAAATACAAAGAATGACAAGATAAACAAGAATGTGAAACGTAAGAAAAACAACTGATCTGGAGAACAGATCAAGAAGAAAAAACATAAGAATAATCAGACTACCTGTACCTGAAAGCTATGGTTAAAAAAAGGATTGTGATACAATAACATAAGAAATAGTTAAAGAAAATTGTCCTGAAGCATTAGAACAAAAGGGGAAAGTAAAAATAGGAAGAAATTTACCTATCATTACTTGAAAGAGAGACTACGAGGAAAACCAGCGTGACTATTACTGTCAAATTCTGGAACCCTCAGCTCAAGGAAAATATATTACGAGAAACAAGAAAACAATTTTAAATATGGCAGCGCACAATTAGAATCACAGAAGACCTAGCAGCAGGGACATTAAAAAGCTGCAGGTCTTGGAACACTAAACAACAAATAGCAAAAGGACTGGGGTTCTGGACAAAAATATTATACCCAACAAAGCTAAGCACAATCCTCAATGGGAAAAAAAGGGACATTTAATGATCAGACTTTTAGGACTTTGTTTAAAAAAAAAACCAACTCACTAGACTTAATGGAAGATTTGACATTTAAGAGTGAAAAGAAATTTAAGGTACATACCAATGACTAAATACAAAGGAGGTAATAAGGACAGACTATTTACCTTTTAAATATGTAAAATGTAAAACATATGTCTAAGATTGTTATTAATACATATATATCTAGTAGAATATAAAAGTCTTCTAAAAGAAAAGAAATAAAACTAAAAATAGGGAGAGGGGACAGGATAAGGAAGGGATCTCTAGAGGGGAGGATGAAGGAATAGGTTAAAGTGGATAGAAGGATGTTTACATTTATGGGAACTTTTAAAATTAATTTTTATTAATATTAAATTAAATTTACGCAAAAGGAAATAAGCAACCTGCACAACCTGACAACCAAGATCAGGAGTAGAATTTGTGATGGAAAGTATGTCTGTATATGTATGCATCTATACATGAGAGAGAAAGCAAAGTAGAAAGTACACAGAGAAGGAAGCAAAGAAAAGATGGACAGCTCTCAACACAATGCGTAGTATTTATCATATAGGCTTCCTTGAAATGGAAATTTATTATATATTTTGAATCCTCTCTTAGATTCTAATGCGCATATGACATGCTTTTCTTTCTTTTCTTATTTTGTATTAAGTTTCAATATTTAAGTTAATGATGTTTCTTTTTCTTTTCTTATGTATATTTAAAATTCAGTATTTAAGTCTAAAATTAAAAAAAAAAAAGAGAAGTAGGGGATTAGAGAGTGGCCAGAGGAAGATCACTTCCTCTTGCTTCCCAGAGGCAAAAATTCAAAATGACACAATTAAGTCTCTTGCCATGTCTACTTGCATTCTTTTCCCTTGATGCTCATGTCCCACGGGTGGGACTCATCCCAGGCTTGCCTGGTCAGGTGATCCTTTGGAAGACTTCCTATCACCTAATCAACAATCTCATTCCCTAACACAGATTGTTTCTGCCTGGTGTTAAAAGTATTCTTATTTAACTAATCAAGAGTTTCAAGGCTTCTGAGAACCAATTGCTATATTTCCAATATGAGTATTTACACCTCAGAAAATGGAAAATGATACAGAACAGTTCTTGATTTATTGTTTTATGGATTGTCTACGGAAAGTGATTAAGCATTAATTGCATTTGCAAATTAAAACTCAATCAATAAACATGAAGTGCACCATGTTAAGCATATAAACATAAGACATGTCATGTATACATTTTCTTTTAAACTAGAGATCTGGTTGTTAAATTTATTAGCATATCTTTCAGATCAATTTACATTAATGTGTAAAAGACCAACATGGTCATTCTAAATGTTTTCCCAGAAGCATTTTTATAATAATTTTGTACTTCACTAAAAACCCTGGTGGAGTTTAAGACAACATGACCAATAAAATAAACAATCTCAGGAGGCTGCTACTACCTAGTCGAGCCAACCATAGCTGGGAGTCTGTTCCTAGGATTAATTTCTTCCTTACGTTCATCCTATTTTACTTCTCATTTTCTTAATTTGTGAATTTTCTAAAACCTCCAGTTTTTCCCCTATAATGGCTACTTTGAAGTGATGAATTTATAGTGATAAGAGTGGAACAAAGACAACCTTTTATCTGTATTGGTTAATTATAAGTGTCCATAAGATAGGAACTGACCACCCCTATACGTACTATTGGGGTAACTACTCTACCA
The DNA here is from genome assembly GCA_028658325.1 of Potorous gilbertii. Classification (NCBI taxonomy): domain Eukaryota; kingdom Metazoa; phylum Chordata; class Mammalia; order Diprotodontia; family Potoroidae; genus Potorous; species Potorous gilbertii. The sequence continues at coordinate 32,300,385 of CM053770.1, read as the reverse complement.
AAGGAGAACTGGCAGTAACTCTAATTTTGCAATACAAGTACAGCTGTTTACCTGGGCTACTAAATCACTTTGATCCCTTTGAAACATCCGATTAATTGCTTCACAGGCCAGCCCGACTGTGTCTGAGCGCCGTTTCATTCCATTCATCAGCGGACCGATGGTGTCCAGAGATGCCATGGCACGAACACACAGCTATGAACATAAGAACAATTGCACCACCATTAAGCAATGCTTCTGAACACATGAATAAAAGAGATAAATAGATGAATATGCTATCAAAGCCAACACAGAAAGTAAATATATAAATTACAAAAAATATAACTTTGTATGCGTATTTTGTAATTTATGTATATGACAGAGAAAAGTTTAAATCAACTCTATCAAATGTGAGTTCTCCATCAGTGGTTAAAACATTATCAGAACAGATCAAATTTGAGAAGAGATTTGAACTGCCTGAACTCTATTGCTTATTGTTATTACAACTGACACTTCCATAAAGAAAAATACCTCATTATCAGAGAGCGAATGTATGACTCGAATGGCGCTTTTTGGGATGGCACTGTTCTTATGGTTCATTGCTTGGATGACTTTAGGCAGATGACCCAGTGGTGGAACTTGATCTGCCAGCTGGGGTTGTGCACTGAAAAGACATACTGCTGCTGTTGTTAAAGTTTCCAGGGTTTCTCCCTTTGGGGGGAAAAAAAGGCAAAATCTCAAACATACAAAAATAGGCGAGTTAATTATTTTGCATTTATACTAAGGATCCTTGGGTTTAAGTACTGAAATTAGAAAGTCAATTCATAAAATGAAGACCTTTTCCATTTCTTTGATTTTCAATATTTAAAATAAAATAAATCCCACTTTTATTTAAATAGCCATTTGCTTGAATAGAACCCTATCAGTAATGTTTACTTTTTAAAAGCATAAATTCTCAAAGATTTTAGAAGGAATCATCAAGTATTTTAGCGACTCTCAAGTCAGGAAAAAATGACAGCCTAACATACTGCTGTACTATTTTTTTTTTTAAAATTACGTGTGTGTGTGTGTGTGTGTGTGTGTGTGTGTGTGTATACACACAAACTTCAATCAGCAAAAATCCATCTCCTCCCTCCCCAACTCTTATGCCCCTAATTACAAACAAAAACAAAACCTCTGTTAAAAACACGTACAATTAAATATAACCATTTCTGCACTGGCTACATCCAAAAGAAGTTAAGTCCATCATCTCTCCCAGGAGGTGAGGGTGGTATATAACGATGCTGTTATTCAACTGTTCAGCTGTCTCTCACTCTGTGACCCCATTTAGGGTTTTCTTGGCTAGGTATCGGAGAACTTTGCCACTTCCTTCTCTAGCTCATTTTAAGAGAGGAAATGGAGGCAATTAAGGTGAAGTGATTTGCCCAGGGTCATACAGCTGAGGTCAGATTTGAACTCAGGAGGATCAGTCTTTCTGATTCCAAACCAATGTTCTATCCACTATCTTTGTCATATTATATAATGTCACTGCATAAACTTCTCTAGGCTCTGCTCCCTTCATGTAAGTCTTCCCACAGTTCTTGAAAAAACCCCTTCATCATTTCTCACAGTGCAATAGTATGTCATCACATTTTTATACTATAGCTTGTTCAAGCATTCACCAATTTATAAGCAGCCTCTTAAATTCTTACTTGTTGCCACTTCAAAGAAAGGTTATAAATACTTTTGTATATTGTTGGTAAGTTTTCCTGAGGACTAATCCCTCCCTTAATCTACATTTTCTCTAACTTCCTTTTCTCTCTTCTCATTGAAATATATTTCTTTACCCAACTACAGAAATTCTTCCATCTTTTGACAAAGTAGATGCCTGAGTTTTACATCAGCTGTTCCCCACCCATTCTTCCTCGTGTGTAGATGATGTCCTGATTGTGAAATAATTTTCCCTAACAATCTTTCACCTGTGTTCCTCCATCCCCCAACCTCCCCCTCCTTTTCCTCTTGCTCTCCATTCTTTCCTTAGGATCATCAAGACATAACCAGAACATTTTCAGGCCTGTCTAATTAAGACTCCCTCTATGATCCCTAACGATAGGGCTCAGGTGGGATATATGTATCATTTCCCCATATTTGAACATAAGTAGTTTTTTCTTGTTTAGTGCTTTAAGCACTGTTCATTAATGTTTGATTTTTATATTTCTCTTCATTCTTGTGCTTGAACTTCCATGTTGCTATGCAATTCTGGTTTTGTCATCTGAGAATGCTTAGAAGTCCATTATTTCATTAAATGTGCATTTTTTCCTCCTGGATGACTTTACTCAGCTTGCTGGGTAAATTGCTTCTGGTGCAAAGGCGTATCTTTCGCTGTATGCAACACTTTATTCCAAGTTCTCTGCTCCATTAGAGCGGTGGCTCAGAAATCATGACTGGTTGTTACTCAACGCTTTTGTGGTTGACGTATTTTTTCTTTTACCTTGATGTGCTCTCCAGATTTTCGCTGAAATGTTCCTGGGAGTTTTGTTTTTGAGGTTTCTTTTAGGAGGTGATCCATGGATCCTTTCTACTTCCACTTTTTCCTTTGGTTAGAAGAGATGTGGGCAGTTAAAAAGTCTTGAAATATGATGTGTTGGAAGTATGCAATCTACCTTCAGACAGAGAGGTGATGGCTTTTTTTGTGTGGCTATTTCAAGAGCTAGTTCTGTGGGGTCTACAAGTTTTTGGTGCTTCCAAGGTGGTATTATCCTGGAAAAGGTACAGTTACTGCTCTCCTGGTCTTTACCTAGGAAGCATCCATGATCCCCTGCAGCATTAAGTGCTAGTATTCGTCTTGGTTCTGGAACTGTGCCCCTGCTCTCCTGAGGTCACAAGAACTAGTGCTCCTCTTTTCTTCGGAACTGTGACTGTCCCTTGTGACTGACCACAAGAGCTCCTTCTGCCCAGGAACTATGACCCAGAAATGGGTATGGGCAGTAGAGTTGCTAATTAGCACCAGCAGTAGATCCCCTATAATCTCTTTGTGACTAGCTGTCTGACAATCCTCACCACCCCCCCCCGCCGCCCCTTTATCATCTTTGTGCCAATAGCTCTCAAAGCTACTGCTGCTGCTAACCTCCAGGACCCACTACCCACCCCGGTGTCACACACCTCTCCTGACCTCCTTTGTTGTTTTTGGCTGGAGAAATGTCTTTATATGACATTTTATGGGCTCTACTGTGGCTTTATTTTAAAGCTGTTTGGAGGAGAATGTTGGGAGAGTTCAGCAGCTTCTCCGTGGTCATCTTAGCCTAGCTTCTATTTTTTTCCTTCAGTCTTTCGACCATTTTAATATTTCCTGTTGTTTCCTGGAGTCAGAGGTTTCTATCTGGTCATTTCCAATTTTCAGAGAACTTATTACTTGGACAAGGTATTATAGCTCTTCAATTTCTTTAACAGATCTCATTTTTCCCCCCAAAGCACTCATTTCACTTATAAAAGCATTCTTAATTCTTGCTTCATCTCTTTCAGGAACTTCTAGCCAAATCATGCTCTAGTTGCATTTTACTCCGAGTCTTTTCTAGGTGTTTTTTTCACCACCATAGCTTTTTTAGGATGGGCTTTTTTTTTTTATTTGCTCTTTCTTCTAGCCTACTTCCTGACTTTGATCTTGATGTGAGGGCTAGGCTCTCTGCACTTCTGGAGGAAGATCTGAGCTGGTCTTGTTACCGCTTTCTTGGCGTACTGGGTGTTATGTTGATTCTAGGATCTCAGGGATAATGCAGGCTGAGGACTTGCATACTACCTGTGCTCCTTAAGTAGTCTGATCCAGTGCAAACTCTGAGCACCAGTCAATACTGCTGGGCTGAGTCACTGTTAGCCAGCTAGGAAGATCTGCTATTCAGAGGAACAAGACTGCAGGCTTCCCTTTAGTTTGGGATTCCTGCCCCGCTTATGTCTTGCAGACTTCAGACTAGGCTAGAAGCTAGAACTGAGATCCTGCTATGCCTTTAGCATTAGAGTCCCACCATGGCCATTTGTTTCTGTATTTGCTCCTCCGAGTCTAAGGACTGCTCCCTAATTAAGAATTTCGCCATGGGCACAGACGCCTTTCTGCAATCCTCCGAGTTACAGACAACAAACAGAGCTGCCCATTGCACCTGTTCATGCACCCTGCCGTGCCTCATTATGGGACTGGCATCTCCTCTTCTCTTGGCATATTAGCTCTCCCTGGGAGTCAAGGTGCCATGTATAGAGCTGTTCCTGGTCACACCCATTCCCAATGTCCAAACTTCCCTGTGTCCCTATGCTGATGGAAAAGGGACTCCTGGTGATTTTGTCTTGCATTTTCTCATTTCCCAGGATTTGGTCTGGTAACTATTCTAGATTTTAGCTATGAACCAACCTACCATCCTTGGCCATGTGTTACTTTCAATTTTACGGCCAGACTTGTTTGTTATAGGAAGTAAATTTGTAATGTCAAGAAGACAAATTCTATTACAGTTGGCTTATACCTTTTTGAAAAGAGCACTATGTACTTCTGACATGTATTAAAATAATGATGCAGATTAATACATAACCAGAAGGAAAGTGGCAGACCAAAGAAAATGTAACCCTGCTCTCCTACATTTTAATGTAGTGCTTAATGGTGCTTAATGAATACTCGTTGTATGACTAAAGGCTAATAAGTTATGATGTGGGCAATAATAGACCCTCAAGGAATAAATGTAGGAATTCACTAAGCCTTATAGGGAGATTTAGAACACTTCAGTGTGATGGACCAGATTGTGTGCGTGTGTGTGTATGAATGCATGTGTAAGACTGGGGGGGCGGGGTGGGGGGGTGTCTGGAAGGGGTAGCCCAAGGATCACTTTGGTATAACACCAAGTCACTTCCACTACTATGATGGTCTTTTTTCAAAAGACCAACTTCTAAGGGATGGGATTTAATGTCCTTGTCAAATGTTCTTTGTCCATTTACCAGCTCAATCTACTTCTTTCTCCAACTACAAAAGGAAGGCAAATGCCAGATATATGAAGCTTCTACTGTAAACTTCAATTATATGCCTCTGTCTGAAGCCAGTTCTATCCCAGATTACTGGATCATCATAGAGAAATCAAAACTTTCTTGGAGTTCTTATATTGTGAATGAATCATTTCAAGATGGACACACATACATAATTGGCATCATTTCTGAAGGAGCCATATCTGCTTTTAAGTAAGCCAAGAGCAAAAACATACTGAATGTTAATCTCTAACTGTGCAAACTCTGAATCACATGAGCATGAAAGATTTCATTTTCCCAAATAAAAAATTAGATTTTTATCAGCCTGACTCAGTTGGCATTCCTATTTAAATATTTTGCATACTTGAAAAATTTTTGCTTACATGAGGACTGTTCTTCTCCAGTAATTCAGTTAATTTTTCTAACAGTGCAATAAGAAATTCCCTTGGTTTCCGAAGAACCCAAGCTGGTTGTGCAATAAAGATCCTCAAGAAGACTCCTCCAACAGCCAGCTCCCCATTCGCGTCACCATACACGACAGCAAAGTCTTCAGGCAACTATAAAATGGGAAGAAAATCAAGATCAAAGTAACAAATGAGTGAGGAAGCTAATTGGGAATAGAGAATGAAATTAGTCTACTAAAAAAAGAAATGCACAGGACCACGTAACTATTTGCCTCTATTTCTTTGTACCTGTCAGAACAGTTACATTTTAATGAATGTAATGCAATCTTAATGTTAAGACAAAGTTAAAAACTGACAATTTTGATGTATTAGTATGCCACCATGGTGTATGTGTACAGGTATACACACACATATACATAGAAAGATATAGACAGACCAACATACACCACTGTCTCCTGACCTAGTGTGACCAGAATACAGTTTCTAAAATAAAGAGAATTAAAAGTTTTCTACTCCTTTAGTAATGAGATAACTTCAAGAAACATGAGTTACAAAATATCTACAAAGACTCCATCAGCACACAGAGGCAGCACAAATCCAAACTCTCAGCATAAGGACTGTTTCCTAAGTATGCCACCTGCTTGAAGTTAGTCAAGCCAGGTGACTAAATCTTGGAGCTTGTTTCCTCATCCACAAAACAGGGCTAACAACACACATACTATAACTAGTCCATAACATGGGAATGTGAATCACATGAGAACACACATTCTATAACAATAGAGCTGTTAATATTTCTTGTTACCTTCCAGTTTATTTCAGGGTTGTCTCTCTGATTTTTAAAGTGCCTTGAGTGGAAAAAAAAGAAGGAAAAAAGATCAGACTTTATCTTGAAAATGATACACACATTAACTTCTTCCAGCTCAAATGTAAAGTATTAATGAAAAGATCAAAGAGGTAAATGTTTGCCCCTTCCCTTTCACAAACATTTCATTTAAGGGGATAGCTATTACCATAAATCTTTACATACTCTAACATCATTTCTCGAACTGTTGTGGATACTTTATCTCTGGAGTTGTCATTCCAAATTAATTCTGGATTTTCATGAGTTCCTTCAAAAATGTGAACAGCAGCTTCAGGACTATCTCTCATGGCATCCATGAATACGCCTGGTAGAAATTTCATTAACGTAATTCTAACCTGCAAAGAAAGTCAAGTAAAATGGACTGGAAACAATTGAATGTATGACAAAGTAGCTTTCTTACAACAGAAAAATTTTGATACTTATACCATGACGATAACTAATTTAACATTAACACAAAGTAAGGGTCACAGAATGGGCGAATAAACACCAATCAAACTGTATGAAAATATCATCTAGAACACAAAGGTCATAGAATGGAATTAATGACTTAAATCTCCACTTGATTTTAAACAATACTCCATTTTTTAAAAAGTTTTTTTTTGGGGGGGTGTCTTTGGCAAAACTTAAAAACTAGCAGATCACACTGAAAAAGTACTGCTACCACAGTCAGTTGCATAAATGCATAACCATTTGAACTGTCATAATTTCAAAACCTAAGTTTTCATTACCCTTAAGACTTGTGTTATTGCCAAACGAGTGAGAATATATTACACCTTCCCTTTTCTCCCTGCTCTATTACTCTCACCAGATATATCTGCATAAAATCTACACTACTTTGTACAAATTATATAATGGCAGAACCAGAGGGCCAAGTCTATTCTAAGTTGCATTATTTCTAAATGGATCCCATTATCAAGGGAAGGTGGTAGTATGTAACTGAGTTCAACTTTATGACCCAATTTTGAATACAGCAACTAGGATGTACAATTTAACCTGATTATCAATAATGCTTTCAGTTCAGTGTCTACAATGTCTGCAGCTGTATAGAGGAGAAGATACAACAACTACTTTTCCTCATGGTTGATGCCAGATGTGGTTGAAATTTTTTCCATTTTTTTCCTGAAGGACTACAATATTTGTTTCTGATTTTTACATTAGTGGAAATGGGAGGACAGTGGGTGACCATATTTCAAAGACCAGTCCCCTTCCCTACATTTAGACATTTCTGAAACCATCTTAAATTTGGGGAAGCATTTTGAGTAAAATGGAAGTTTGTTTTAATTTGTGACAGTTCCCTTATCAAGTTGTTTTCACGTCCCCTCCCAATTTTATTAGCTTTAGGAAAAATTACATGAGTACAAAATTAGTCTATCTTCCAGATTCAACTCTTCTGTCATTTAACAGGATTCTGGGCATTTTAGGGGGCTTACCTTTGGCCCTATCAATTTATCTGCTGTCATTTTAGCAAAAAGCTCAGCTGTTTGGGCTCGGACCTGGGGGTGGGTTGAATTGCAAAACATGTCCAGTAAATAAATGAGAGCTCCTGTTGAGGAAAAACAAGTCCAACTATCAGAATTAGCCACCTCTCTGCGTCAACAATAGGGCAGCTTTTGCCCCTCACTTATGATAAGCCATAAATGTGTATGCACATTATTCAAAGGGGCTTAAAGCAGAGAGTAAGAAGGAACACAATGATTCTACTACCTTTGGCCATTGCCTCTTTGATTACTTTTGTACTTGACGTCAGTGCATAGAGAGTTTCAAGCACAAGCTGGCGGCCTACAGGGAAGAAGCAAGAAAGACTAATTACAATGACTGTGTAGTCACTCATGATACTGTGGGAAACCCCTTAACTAAGTGACCCAGCAGATCTCTGAGAGTTTAGCTGGGGGTCACTAGAAGTTCAAGGATGAACAACTTTTCAAGCAACATGATTTCCCCACTACTGGTACAAACAAATGAAAGCTGGCTATATTTTGATTTAAAAAGTTTAATAAATACGCACTTGATGGCAGTGAATGTAGAAGGGCCAGTAAGTTGGACAACACTACTGATTCTGCAATATTGTTGACACACTCTTGATTAGACGTCACTATGTTCACAACCTGAAAATGAATCAAAGACTCAGTATTTTATGAAGAAATTATAAAGAACTACAGTTTTCAAAAGAATACTTCAATGTGCCACATATTTTGGTTTGGGGAAGAAAATTTGGGGCTGAAATAAGGTCAAGTAAATGCAGTAATAAAACCGAAAGGAGAGCTTACATAACAAGTATTTAACTTTCAGAGAACATTTTCATTTATTCATCAAAAGTAATAAAGTCACCATATTAGCAAAGATTTAATATACCATCAAATATGTATTTGTAGTGTGCCTCAAAGTAGACTGCCTTTTTTCTAAATCATAATTAGTCAGGAAAGATGAAAACGTCCTCCAAATGCACTGATGTATTGGAAATAACTTGTTGCCAGGATCTTAACACTACTAAAACTGCTGCATTTTAAGACACAAAACAAAGAATCAGCATCACCTTGGTGAGAGATGCAGAACTATAATTAACTTTGTACTTTACAGCCTGAAATAAAAAACAATGTTGTTCAAACAGTCACTGTCTCATAAGAGCACTGAAAGAAATCAGAAGAACTAGGTTCATATCTTGACATGCTTGCTACCAAGGCAAACCTGGGAAGGTCACAAAGCCTCCGAAGGCCAGTTCCCTCTTCTGAAAATGATGGGTTTGGTCTACATGGCCTCTTTTGCAGTACCCACTGCAAAGATGATCCCATATCAAGAAGCTTAAGATCTAAGTAGGGGAAATATGCTATACCTTAGGACTAAGATCCTAGCAGAGATGGAAAGAGACTTCAGCAGCCAAAGAACACAAACCTTCAATTTCTCCCCGCCCCCCGAGTTTCCTCATCTTCATTTAAAAGAATAAATGTATTTGTTGTACTTAAACATGAAATAGTGCATTTCTACACCTAGAGAACAGAGAAATCACTAAACTTCATTTCATACTGCTAGCTTTCAGGGGGAAAAAAAAGATAAATAAATACACGATACTTCTAAAAGGAGAAAAAACTTACAAAAAAAAAAAAAGAATAAATCAAATCAACTCGGTGACCAAATAAATCTATATTGATCTAATGCAAGTCTCTTCCTGCTTCTCATGGCCATCTCCTGTCTCTACCAGAAGATGGGTAAGAGGCTTTCCCTGAACTTTTGAATTGCCCAAAAAGTCCAAGTCTTTCCCAGCTGTTTTCCTCCCTGATACGGCTGTCCTGGTAAAAGCTGCTCTCCAGGTTCTCCTCACTGCAAACATTCCAGGATCCTCTGACATCACCCCTTGGTAGTCTCTTATGGTACCGTAATAATAGCCCATGGCCTGTGTGTGGCCCTTTGGTTCAGGCACTTAAAACCACCCCGCAAAGGGCCCCTAGGATCCCTGAGATGGGTGCTTTTCTTTCCTTCTTCAGGGACAGGATGTGTGTTGTGCTTGAACTTTTCTATCCCTGGAAATTATGTTCCTGCCCAACACCTCTTCCCTATCTCTGCTTTTGCCCTCTTCCCTATCTCTGCTTTTGTCCTGTTGAGTCTGCAGTATTTCCACATTTAATGCGCGTGCGCACGTGTGTGTAAATGTGTATGTGCATGTGTGTGCGTGCCTAACTCTCCTTAATCCATCCATTTCAGGTAAAGGTGGGACTTATGGGACACTCATTCCCCATATCTTCATCCATTGTGGTTTTCTCTTCCTCTCATCACAATTATGACAAAGAACTACGAAGGCCTCCAACATGCACTCTTCCTCAGGGGACCCCCCAGCTTTTGCTAGCTGGTGCAGTGCAAAGCTATATAGGCTGCCCACATCTCTGACTGCCCAGGGAGGCAAACCTGTAGTGGAGTCCTTTTCCGAAGTGCTCTCCTGTTGTCCTAGGGCTTCTGGGTGGCCTCTAGGAAAAGTAACTTGTCATTTCTTATTGGATTTCTGGATCACTATTAAGTCTTGTAAAAACTCTGGTTTTCCTGGAATTGGTATCTAGGGACTAGGCTGTCTGCCTCCTGTCCAAGTAGCCTCTTGCTTGCTTTTCCCAAGCCCCTACAGACATTAAGGAACAGTTGGACTTGGAGGCAAGGAAAAGCAGAGTTAAAAATCTGGCTCCAGATACTTTATAGCTCTATGACCCTGGGCAAGTCACTTCATCCTGTTTGCCTCAATTACTCACCTGTAAAATGAGGTAGAGAGTGAAATGGCAAATTACTCCAGTATCCTTACCAAGAAAACCCCAAATGGGGTCATGAAGAATCAGACATGACTGAAACAACTAAACAACAATATTAAGGACCAGAGAAGTTAAATGATGTGCCCAAAGTCACACAGGTAGCCAAATGAAAGAGGCAAAATTTGCACCCAGTCTTAACTTCAAAGATAGTGATTTTGTCATTCAATCATGTTATATCTTTTGGAATGAAGCAGGAGAATATAGGGTTTGTTTTGTTTTTTTTTTTAAAAACAACAACAGCCTTTTTATAGGACTGTACCATATTGGTATTTCAACTGAAATTCTACTCTACAAATTAAAAGAAAAATGATGGCAGATGGATATTGGGTAAATAACTGTCTGTGAAGCAAACCCCACTCAGCATTAACTGGGAAATATGTTACCTCTAAAGCCAACTGCTGCACTTGACCCGCTCCATGAACACGGAGAAGAGAAAATATCAATTTAAAATGACCAACACATTCACTCTCTGAGCCTGCAGAAATAAGAATAACATTTTGATTCATTCCTGAAAGAATTCCTGAATTAAAGATTGCTTTTTAAAAAGCACACTGCTGTTTCCTACAATTTTAAATTTCCCAAATACAAACTAAATGAAACAAACTTCTGGCCATTACATGAGATGTTTAAAGAAAAATTTATTCTATTGGTGGACATTGGTTTTCTGAGATTTTGCTTCTCTTTTCCAGCTTATTAGAAACAAGATGGCTGTCTTTGCCAAATAAACCTTGACTCACACTGGCTCTGTCACAGGACCTTCTTTCAAATCCCATCTCTGGCACTTAGTCCAAAGAGTGGTCATAAGCAAGCCACTGAGGATCCTGGGTCTGAACTCTCAAGGGTAAAAATGAAGGAGTTGGACCACACTGGTCTTTTAAATCCCCTTCAGTTCCTAATCTATGATTTAGCTCAAATTTAGTTCAAAATTTAAGGTGTGGGTGTTAGTTCCTCCACTCTTTAAATGAAACTATTTTTCTTGGCAGCCTTAAGAGACTTCTATCTGAATTTGAATTAAACCCTAGTATTCTCAGAGATTCAGACATTACTTTGGACATTAGTAAAAGGTATCATAATACCTAATATACACTAACAAAAGCTACACAGAGTAAGCATGCAATGATCCTTTGAATAACTAGGTGGCAGAAAGTTTTACATCCTATGAAAATGCTATCATAAGCTACACACTGCAGGCCATTGAGTTTACTAAATCTACAACCTAATGATTCCTTTCTGTTTGGCCACACAATTGCCAATTGTGGAACTTACAAGTTCTGAGATTTAAGAACACTTATCTTCCACCTCTGGCTTTCATGTTTCTTATCTGTAGGGCCTCCTGAAGGCCCTATCCAGACTTTAACACTGACTATAATAAAGTTATTCCTAAATTGACAAGGCCACGATCTGGACCTGTGATTTTACTGGTGTGGTCTTCCTGTCTCATTCACCCCCTCTGCAATTACTGGTTCTGATCAATGCTTATGGAATCTTCCGAACGTACCCCCATGTCACTCTTCCATTCAAACTTTTAGTAGCTCTCCAAAAGCAAATACTCTGGCCCTCACGGCCCTTGGATCTAGTTGCAGCTTACCTCGTCAGTTATTACAAGCAATTTCTTTTCCAGATTCTCAAGTTGTCCCCTTCCTGTCCTCTAGCTCATGTTTACCCCTGTCCTGGAATGGACTCCTTGTTGTTACTAACCCCTAGTGATGTTGAACTGAATCTGCAAAATTTACATCTTTACATATGACACTGGGTAGCAAATCAATCTCAGGTAAGGGTGAAAAAAGTTTTTAAAAGCCATTTGCTTTACCGACCTGCCAGTCAAGATTCTACCATTCTAGGGTAGCAAACTATGGCTGCCCACATGACAAATTCAGCCCCCGCCCCGTTATTTAAGTTTTTACATGTCATAAAATGTAAAAAACAAAACAAAACAAAACCACCCAACAACATTCTTAGCTCATGGGCTGTGCACAGACAATGGGCCATGTTCAGCTCACTGGTCAGTTTGCCAACTCTGCTCTCAAGTAATATGAGTCTAGCTCTATAGGGAATGAAAATCTACTTCTTTCTAGGGTTTTCAACCACAGAGCTTTCAAGGTTGCTCATTCAACAAATACTCCGAGTACCTGTTCTGTGCAAGACACTATTAGGAATATAAAAATGAATAAAATAGCTTCTGCCCTTAAAGAACTCACAAACTGCAAGTAATTTAAAGTACTATTACCTTTAGAGGCTACTTTATCTGACATAACATTCTGTGGTCTCAATTTGATTGGTTGTTACCACTTTAATTCATTGTATTGTTCCTAGTAATGCAACATAAATTTTAGAATGACTCAGATTCCCCTCCCCCAACTTTCCAGGAGAGAATCTACTCTAGCCCACTCCTCATGCTGTACATGTAATCAAGTCATGAGGTAAATGCCTCCACTCTCTTTTGATACTGTTGTATCCATATGTCCATATAGTCAGACTGGCTTTTTAGAGTCACAGAAGCATTTGTTAATTACTAAACAGATCTATATACCTGGGTTGTGTTTGATAACATTTCTCAGAGCTTCCAAAGCCATTTCAACTCTTGGTAATCGATCTCCATGTTGCTCTGACTCCACTTTTGCAGTATGTGTGATAGCCATGAAAGTATGGAGGTATTGGGCTTGGGAGCCTATATAATCCAAAAGACTTGCAGCAAATGCTTTTGGAAGCTAGATCAAAAAAATGAAACATTAAAATATTATTATACTTGACATTACAATTCAAGCACACAGTATTTCAAAGCAGGGCAAATGGTTATTACCATTTAACAGGCATTTTAAATATTTTCCATAATTTATATATCTTATATTGTAAAATTATTTTTTCTAATAACAAAACCTCAATTCTTGACTATCCCTCACAAAACAAGAGAGTTTGTTTATAAGTATAGAGGAAATAAAAACATTCCTTAGGTCTCCAAAGTGACTAGGGACCTAAATGGTAACTCTATATTTATTCCACCACCTCTATAACCCTTGCCCATCACCTCTGGGGGAAATCTCTTTTTGAGCTGGCCTCACAAACTGCTAAATGAAAAAAGAAAATCACTGATGGGCAACTTGCTTGCTAGCTATGAAGATGCCAGATCAGACAAGTTGTGTAAGCCAGGGTAAGGTTAAAGGGCCGGACAATAACAGGGACATTGTAAGCCTCCAGCTCCACTTGTATTCCCAAATGGAGCCATTTAATGAGGCCATGTTTTCATGTGTATACACTACATAGATATACTAGACACAAAACATAAGAAAGACTATTGACTATTATCTCCTCTGTGGGCTTTACCAAGCTTTTCCACTACCAGGTAGACTAAAGAATTTGGCAAACAAATAAGCACACATGTGTGCATATATACGTGTGTATATATGTATGTATATATCTTCAATTTGTCACCCTACCTCCCTACTCCTATCTTCCACATTATATTAGTGCTATAGGAATATAAGGGCAAGATGCACGGCAAAGTACTGTTATTTTATTGTTCAGATTATTACTGCTCATTGAAACAAAAAGATTTCATAACAAATGTTCTGACACTTAACAGAATTCAAGCATAGCTCTTCTTACAGAAAACTTACCTCTAGTTGGAAAGTAGGGATTTCATTGTATACCCTCACAAAAATTTCTCCCACAATAAGTTCTTTGGCATGATCACTGTAGACAAATTCTGATCCATAAGTTTTGTCACAATCACCCTTTAGAAAGTAAAATGCTTTTAGTTATGATCACATATACACATTCCACATGTGCCATGTTTTTGGTCTGATTTCCAATCAACTGAAATAAGAACCCTAAAGAACCTCTTCAAAAGGTGCTTTGATCCTACAATAACTTGCAACTAGGATTGTCTGAAGGCTCAGAATGCTTATGATAGCCATTCATGGAAATGATACTGATGAAATGAGAAACCCTTGAAATAATGGTGTTCCCAATGTAGGGGAGCATGTGAAGAGAAACTAATCTTTTAGTTTTAGCAACCAAGAAATGATTTTAGTTTGTTGGGAAAGGAAACTGAAGACTATACCTATGAACTTACTGACCATGGAGTATAACAAATCTAAGTAGCATGAAAAATTAAAAAGTAAAATAAACTTTGTTTACTACCAAGAGAAAAATTCTCCTTAAAAGGGGCATATGCCAAATAGGAGCAAGATTTTTATCTCTGTGTTCCCTGTGCAAGTCTAATTGGAGGTAAGTTATTCCTACCAGAAATGAAGGAATCACTGAAGTAGCTGATTTATACGTATTAAGAAAAGGTCATTATGGACTGTTCCTTCCAAAGTGGACATTTTGGCAATGATTTTATAAAAGACAACATACTTTTTTAATCATGCTTTCCTGTTGAGATTCCAGAAATTCAAGTAGTTCTACTCTTGTTGAATTATTCCATATTAAATAGGGACTCTCTGTGTTGCTATTAAGCATCTTCAGAATCTAGAAAACAAAAATAATTCAAGTTTTAATATAAATTTTAAAGAAAAGTTAAAGAAACAGACATTCCTCTTCATTTATCATAGAAGTCAGGTCTCAAAGTCATCTAAGATCATAAAATCATGGATTTAGGCCAACCAAAGAGCCAAGCTCTAATTTAAAGCTAAAAGATGCAGAAAATTATAGATTGCAATGTTTGGCTCTTATTATTTATTCTCACCTTATCCACATATGCCATCTAACCCTACCATTTGACCCAAGAGAAAATAAACAGTTCCACTTGTCCACCACTTTAGAAATATGGAATATTGTATATAACAATGGTTTTAGAAATGTAATTCATCTCTTGAATTAAACCCAGAGAACGGAAGGCAAGTATCTCTGCTTATATAAAGGTATTGAAAATAATGTTAAACAGTAATCTGAATACTTTTTACAATAATATTACTGATGACATACTAATTTGTAACCTTTTCAAAATGGGTCTGTGCTATTGCTAACTTTATTTTAGAGGTGAGAAAACAGACCCAGAAAGGTGAAATGACCTGCCCAGAATCACAGGGCCAGTGAATAACAGAGGCACATCTAAACCCAGAACTTTAGGACTAAGAACAGTTTTCTGATGAGGACGGCATACTGCCTCTCTTTAGGGAAGGCACAGGGACATCACTGATGCCACAAAAATGGAAAAAACCCAAATGCAAGCTAAAAATTGCATATTATACATTTTGGTCAACCAGCATTAAAAAGGTAACTTTAGATGAGAAGAAACATTTGAAAGTAAATATCGTTTAATTTTGTTTTTTTAGTTAAAAAATACAAAGTATTTTTTGAAGAACTGGATTCAGAGCCAGAAAGGCCTGGTTTCACATCTTGCCATAATTGTCTGTATCTCTTAAGTTCCCAGTGTCCCCAGACAGCTCTTTTAAGTTACAGAGAAGTTGCGTTGCCCTTCATTGGTAGAACTCCTTATCCCCAAGCTCCCTAGCAGAGTGAAATCACATATTAGGTCCCTATCCCTAGCCCATGTACCCTTATAATCAAATCTGGTACACTTACTCTTTAAAGAATGCTGATAGGGTAATCACAGCATCTGAGAAATGGAAGACACTTCAGAGGCCATTTATTTTAATTCCAAAGTGAAAACCATCCTCAAAGAGGTTAAGTGATTTGTCCAACATAATAAGGCAAATAATTAAAAGTTTACTTGCATAAATTTGCATTTTAATGTAACTAGCAAAACAGTTTTCTTTTAAAGTGCTAGATGCAAATTGTTTACAATAAAATTATTAAAAATATGTTGAAAAATAACTCTTTTGCCCCAATAACACTTTGTTACAATTATCCATAGTTGTAGAGGATCCAAATTTTTCTATGAAAAGTGCTTTTAAAAGTTTACAGCTATTTTCTCGCAAGTAACTTGTGAGGTAGCCAGGACAAATTTTATCCCCATTTTAAAGAAGAGCAAATTCAAGCAAAGCGAGATTAAGTGATCTGCCAAAAATTATTTGGTAATTAAATGAGAGCTAGGAAAGAAATGCCTCGTCTCCTGAGTCCAAGAGTATTAGCGCAACCAAAACAATACTCCTTATAGTACTTCATTTTATTTTTTTCTCCAGTTACATGTCAAGACAATTTTTAGTGTTAATTTTTTACAAGATTTCTAGTTCAAAATTTTTCTCCCTTCCTCCCTGTTTCCCTCTTCCAAAAATGGTAGGCAATTGAATGTAGATTATACACATGCTATTATCTAAAAAACATCTCTCTGTGGGTCACAGTTGTGAAAGAAATAGATCAAAAGGAAGAAAAGTCATGGAAAAGAATAAAGTGAAAAAAAGTATGCTTCAATCTGCATTTAGAGTTCCTCACTTCTTTATCTAGATCTGGACAGCATTTTCCTTTGTGAAATCATTTTTCCCCCCAAATTTATTAATTTATTTGTTTTCAGTTTACAACAATCACTTCCGTAAGTTCCAAATTTTCTCTCCTTCCCTCCCCAAGATGGCATGCATGGGCTCTACACATACATTCCTACTAAATACATCTTCACATTAGTCATGCAAAACATACTCTTTCTATTGGAATAGGATCCATCATTTTTGATTCTTTTGTTTTTTCCACTAGAGAACAGGATTTTTTTTTGTTTTTTGAGGAGAGGAAGGGGAAGAGAAACAGAAGGTACACCCTTCTGTTTCTCTTCCCTTCCCCCAACACACACTAACCATACATGTCTTCTGATTTTTAACTGGGTAAGGCAAGGGAACAGCCTACAGCTATGAAACAATTGGCAGTGGAGAGCACCCCTGGCTTCCTCAACACCATGGCATAGCCAATCGAGATCAACAGCCAACAGAAATATCTAAAGGCAATCAGTACAGTTCTGTTCTTTTGTCACAATATCTCAAATGAGCTGGTACATACCCAGGCTAACTCTAAAGTTATTTTAATACCATTATAAGATACTGGATTTATGAATAATTCAAGACTTACATACCTCAGCAGGGCTAATTACGGCAAGTTTTCTAGCAACATACGGTGTTAATAAACCAGTCAAACTTTTCCTTATTGTTGGATTTTCTGGAGTAGATTGTTCATTGGGCAAATACCCACCAAGGCGACTGAGAGCAAGAAGGCTTAGCTTGGCAAGACTATTGGCTACTTCCTGTTGTGGGAAAGAGTTTATATATTTATACACATACTCATACTGTACACCAACCAAGTGTGTGTGCACGCTTGTATATGAGGATGTATGGCACAATGCGGGGAGAGACAGCTTTAAAACAGAAGGCTTAGGTTCAAGTCCTCAGTCAAAACAGCTAGGCAATCAAAAACTGTCAAAGTGTACGCACTTATGTGCTCTGTTCATAAATGAAACGACTGTTTTCATGTGACCTACTGGTCTATTCCTCTACATATAATTTTAATAAGCTTGGTTATTCAATTTTCCAAGACCAAAGAGATTAGAAGTAATAAATCAGATGCTGGAGTACAGGACTGGCTATAAATATCTTGAAAGCAATGGGAAGAAAGATGAGAGTTGCACCAACAACTAAAGAGCACAGCAACCCAGTGACATTTGCTATTGGGGAAATAGCTCCACATCTGTCAATAGGTCTTGGAAAGTATCACTGTGTTACTGTATCACAGACACAGTAGTTTATATTTACAACAACGATTCTAAATTAAGAAAACATACTTTTGACATGAGATGAAGCAGAGAGGCGACAGCCTCAGTGGAAATTAAGACTTTTTTTTTTTTTGACAAGGCCAGCATGGGAATTTGTTTTGCTTTATTGTGTATCTGTAACGGTAGTTTTGTTTTTCTGGTTTTCTCTATGGGGGTGGATAGGGGAAAGGGTAGGGCTGAGTGTGTGTGTGTGGGAGAATGAGAAAGATAGAAGGTGAACCTGAAAAGTAAAATTAATAAAATATCAAAAATCTCAAAAGATTCAACATTTAATAGGGATACAAATATAGCTTCCTGAAAAAAATGTAGCATCCTTTCACAAGGAAGAAATGGAGGAGGCATGGTCTAATAGTAGCTGAAAAAAGCTGTCTGAAAAAAGTCTAGGGGATTTAGTAGACTATGAGCTCAGTGCCAATAAACAGGGACAGAATGCATCCAAAAATGTTAATTCAATCTAGAGAGGCATTAAGGGAGATACAACAGCTCACAGGAATAAGGAGATGATGTACCTCTATACTCTGCTCTCATAAGGCCACATCAGTTAAAAAGCATTTATTATCTGAGAACACTTGTAGGGACTGGGGCAGATTGCAGTGAGCAGAATCAGGAGGAGTTACATAATAACAGAGATACTATAAAGTCAATTTTGAAAAACCTAAGCTCACTGATGAGCCCAGAGACCAATCACAAATCTGGATAACCAAAGATGAAACATGCTACCTGCCTACAGGACTCAAGAAGCAGAATGTGACAGACATTTTGGAACATGATCAAAGTGGGAATTTTGTTTTCCTTTGCTATGCATATTTGTTATGAGGGTTTTGTTTTTCCATTTTTTTAAAATGGGGAATGGGGACAGAAAAACTGATTTTTGTTCACTGAAAAAAATTAAAATAAAATAAAGAACTAATGAATATGAAAAAGTACCTAAAATCTTCCTGAAATATACTCCATCAAAAATTTAACACAAGTTTTTGATTCTGGAATTGCTCAGAAAACATGGCTATCTAAAATGAATGATCCTGTAAGGTTTCCAGAGTTTTACTGTAGTGGTTAGAATACAAATTCAATATTGCATGGGGAGGGAGGGGGGTAGGGGGGGAAGGTGTTGGGGTATAAAATCTTAATTTTAAGGAAGTGATTGTAGAACATTTATAAATAAATAAAATAAATTTAAAAAAAATATTGCAATTACTATGTAAATTACCTGCTGATTTGTCTCTTCATTTTTCTGAATGCCGCTCTCTTCTAGAGTGTAATCATAGTTAAACAGATATCCAAGCAAATGCCACAAAATTCCTGCCTGAAATAAGTGGGTCTGTAGCCAGAAATCTACTGCAAATGAACTGACACATTCTACTCCAAGAGATGCCACTCGTGGGATACTCTGAAAGATCAAGAGCAAAGAAATGAGTAATGAGAAAGTCAAAATTCCTAGGAATCAGCTGGCTTCTTAGAGTTTACTGTTTTCCCCTTTAATTCTGATTTGAATTCTATCGCCATCGATGCCTGACAGAGGTGATTATAGGGGCAAAGGCAGGTTCCCCTGACATTAGCATCAACAAAGATTCAGCAATTTCTGTAGGGAGAATGGCCTTAGAAAGACACAACTTTCTGCTCTTAATCACTTGGGTGCTTACATTTGAAAGCCAAGAGACACCCAAAGGCTGCCCTAAGAGATATGAGGTTTTACCAAGGTTAAAATCTACACTTACACACTCTACACAACATGAGAGAGCAACTGAACTCATGTTCAGTTTACGTCTCTAAATTCTGGATATAAAAAGTTTTTATTTTCTTTGTAGCCTAGACACAAGTTACAAATTGGAATATAAAAACACCATTTACAGAGATTGCAGACAAAAAGCCTGACTGTAGCAGAAACCAAGTTTTACTACACCAGATCTCCACCTATGACCTAGGTTTAAACATTAAATTCATAGAAACTGAGTTAACTCCTTAAAAAAATTTATTGATTTTTGAGCACTTTTAAAAATTTGAGTTCCAAATTCTTTCCTCCCTCCCATGCCCTCCTATACCTGAGAAGTCAAACAATAATGTGAAATCATGCAAAATAGATTTCCATATTAGCCAATTTTTTAAAAAAAGAAAAATAAAGAGAAAATTATAATTCAACTCAAGAGTTCATTAGTTCTCTTTTTTCATTATGAGTCCTTTGAAATTGTTTCGGATTAATTACCAGAGTAGCCAAGTTTTTCACAGGTGGTCATCATCAAAAATCCATGTAAAAGCTTTTGGCCCTCTCTTTGTACCAGAGAAGAAGTCTGTATTTTTTTCTTTCATGGGGTTTTTAGAGTACCTTATTATAAAATTTCCATTAAGTATTTGGTCATAGATTATCTGTAGGTCAATGTTAAATAAAGACACTATACATATTCTTTATGCATTTCTGAGTTCCTAAACTTTTTCCGTGTTTTCTGCTGGCATTTGCATACCACCTATGGCTTTCTCAAAACTTCTAAAAGTTCTCATTTAACTTCTTATGCCAACTCACACTATATCAAAACTGTGATGTGGAAAGGAAACTGTACAACCAAGTATGCATAAATATTCTTCCCTTTCTGAGCCAAATCCAGGAAGTGAGATTCAAGCATTGCCTGCCTCAACCTAGCTCTGTCATGTTTCCCTCCATTGTAAAGGCTCTTCCTTGCATGTCTCTTTTAAGTGAGAAAATTTTCCTCATTCCACTTTTCCCTTCCCATTCTCCCAGTGTATCCCTCTTTTTCACTTTCCATTTTTTTTTTTTTTTGGAGATCATTCCAACATAATACTTTCTATGTCTGCCCAAATAATGACAAAGTTCAGTACTAGCCCTGGAGTCAGGAGGACCTAAGTTCAAAAGCCTAAGACACTTATTAGCTATGTGACCCTGAGCAAGTCACTTAACTGCAATTGCTTCTCCCTCTCCCTTCTAATTAAATAATGATAGAGTCCTTAGGAATTATTTGTATTATCTTCCCAAGGAGGAATGTAAACAACTTAATTTTATTGAATCCCTTATGATGACTCATGTTTACCTTTTAATGCTCTCCTTGAGCCTTCAGTTTGAACTTTATGTTAAAGTTGGGCTCTAGGGATGGGGGAGACCTGTCCCAAGCTTTAGGCTGTTTCCTGCTGTTTTTAGAACTAGTTATGGAATGAAGGGGTGTCTGGAAGCTTTTGGTGCTTTCAAGGTGGTACGATCCTGGGAGAGGTATGGTCACTTTTCTCTTGGTCTATACTCTGGTCTTTACTCAGGATGGGCCTGTGGTCCCCTGCAGTCACAAGTACTAATGGCTCCCTTTGTCTTGGAACTGCAACAAAAGCCCCTGTACCCTTGTGACTGACTCCAGCACTCCTCTCTGCCCTAAAACTGTGACCCAAAACTGTGAATGGACAACAGTTGACAATCACCATGAACGGCATCTAGCACTAGCACAGGGTCCCCTATAATTTCTTTCTTATCAATTGTCCAACCCCCTTACTATCTTCTGTGGGCTCCAGACAGGTCTCCCTGACTTCTTAAATTTTCTTAGATTAGAAAAAATGGCTCACCCCAACATTTTGTTGGCTCTTCCACTCCAAAACTTAATTTGAGGCAAGTTTTTTTGGAGGGGAATGTTGGAAGAGTTCAGCTAGGTGCCTGCCCCAATCTGCCATCCTGGCTATGACCAATAAAATTATTTTATTTCCTTGTTAATTCTCACAAACGAATAATAGCTCAAACTAGCATCAAACAATATTATTTCTAAAATCAGTAGTGTGTGATTTTAGGCAAAAGCAGAACCTGACAAGAACAGCCAAATGACAGACACCTTGTACCTAATCAATGTAACTCATTGACCAACATCCCGTGCTGCTTGACACATTCCAATATCAGACGCCCTCCTGATGAATCTGCCCAGCTTCTATCTACTGTACCCCCTTTCCTAGGCTTTGGGAAGCTAAGGATTACTATCTGTACTACCTGAGTAACTTCAGAGACTGCACATACTTTTGTGGGCTAGTGTTGGAAGGGAATCTAGCGATCATTTCTAAGATTCTATGGAGAAAATGTGCACTTATAAAGCAACAACAAAACAACCAAAAACTTGTGGAAGTATCTATTCAAACATTACTCCAAAATAAATAACTAAGAAGTATATTAAGACAAGTTCACCTTGCCATAATACAGTACTCGACAGAGATCCTTGATGATGCCAGGCATCTCGGTGATCTTCTCTCGACACTCTTCAAACTGGGCTGCCACGCTGTAACATTTACATATATGCCCACATACCTGAAAGCAGAAATGCAAGAAAAGATCTGGTCCTATATACAGTCATTTAAAGAAAAAAAAAAGATATAGGAAAATTAGTTCAGAATACTAGTTAATGCTGAGTACCTAGTATGTAGAAAATCCTTATTAGGTTGCCTGTCCCATATATTCGTTTTTTAAAAATTAGAAAACACAGTTCAGGCTATCAGTGTAGCAAAGATTTTTAAAAGTCTGAGGGCTGTATTTTGTTAGTGTTCATTTTTAAATATTTATGTTTGTCTGTACAGTTATGTCAACTGATACCATCTGTAAACATCTGAAAAACGTTCACCCTTCTGTTCTTCCTGGGGAGGAAAGGATAGGCTAACAAATGAATTATGATTTGAATATTTAGCTTCTATACAGAGCATTGCGCTCAAAAGATAGTGCCAAAGTAATTCATTCTTCAAGAAGTTGTAAATAAATAAGTGTTGTAATAAATAAATAGTGCTCTACAATGTTAATTACTTATTAATAAGCACATACATTCTTCCCTTGCCATGACCTGACCTCATTTTTGTACTTTATAGACCTTACAGCACCTTCCTTACACTACCCTTTGAAGCATTTTCCACATTTTACAGATGACGAAATAGAGTTGAGCTCAGGTCTTCTAACTTCTAGTACTAAGCTCTTTCTCATAACCCACATGAATGAATAATGAATAGCTTGGAACAAGCTTCTTTGAACCTACCTGCACAGACATATCAGTTGGTTTGCTAGAACGATTCAAGACTGCCACACAACGACTGAATGCTTCTTGTAACACCTATAGAGAAATGAATCAACAGTTAAAAATCTGATCCAGGCTGGGAGCCCAAAATTTTCCAAACAAAACTGTGTAAAAGAATTTTTCATGTTAAACTCCATTAGATTATATTTTAGTTTCCTATGTCAATTGCAAACTAGCTTTTCCCCTCCTTACTGAATCATTTAGCATTTCCTATTCAAGGAGCAAAAAAAAAAAAGAGCACAATCCATAAAGTCTAATCAATGAAAAAGGGAATTTAAAACATGCCTTCTCATATCAATTAGTAAGTTAATGATTTCTTTCTCTGGATGTTAATTACTACTTGAATTTCTCTCACTAAAATTCCACATAAACTTCTCAAAAGACCCAAAACGAGCCACACACATGACTCATGAGACCCAGTGCAAACTGCTCTCTAACACTTTATTAGCTTTTGCATATTCAGAAGATCAATGAGTGCCCACTGATTGGTTGCTGCTAAAAACGTTTCATCAAAAGTCTTCTAATAGTTTTTTTTTTGAGGAACTTAAAACAGAAGAACAAGATTCACCAATTACAGTCTCCAGCTGCTTCAACTCTGTATTGAAAAGCATTATAGCTGAGTAGCATTATACCCAGAACCCAAGTTCAAGGATAAAGAAAAATAAATTAAAAATTAATAGGCCTACAGTACTTATATTTCACGACTTTTTTTTAACAGAAAAACAAATGCAATCACATCAGGATCTGTTTTGCCACCAAGCACAAAGTCATTACCTCGATTCCATTCTCTCTTCTTAGTTCTTCTGCATTAAGTGCAGAACAGTTGACAGTATGGAAAGCCAGCTCTGTGGCAGCAGGGAGAAGTGGTGATTCTTTGGAGAAAAGGAGATCATCTGAAGTTTCCATAGTGATACTCCTAATCAACATGGGATACCCCGCATATTTGTAAGGCTGTAAATCTGAAAGACATTTTTATTGGGGCTTTAGGATGGTTTGGCATCCATGAATACTTATAGATGTCTAAAAGAACAGTTCTTTAAACATCTCACAGTTCAGCTTTCTTTTTTTCCACACTTATTTTACAGTTATTTTATCTATCAGTCTATGCAAAGGTACCTATACTAGAAAACTTAGGAGATTTTCTAGCAGAATTTAGCAGTTTTGATCTTGTGAGTTTATCAAACTGCTACCTCTTCAACTCACAGACATTCTACTTATGCACAACTGAACAGTAAATTAACGAACAAGGTACTGTGGTCAATATACAACCCATTAAAGAGTCTGTCCCAACATCCAAGTTACTGATTTAGGTTCTGTTTAGTCACACAATCACAAAATGACAGAAGAGCTGAACCTAATCTAACCACTAATGAGAGAAGAATTCCCTCTTCATCACCATCAACAAGAGGTTTGCAGACTTTGCTTGAAGTCCCTATCTTTTCCAATATGACCCTTCTACTTTGGATTGTTAGAAAGTTGGAGGCCAGTTTTTTTCTTACAATTAGCCTAAATTTGCTTCTCTGCAAACCCTACTCACTGCTCCTAGTTTCTATCCTAGAAGTGAACACTATATTCCAGATGTGGTTTGATCAGGGCAAAAAACCCAGCAGTATTATCCCCTCCCTCTTTGGGAGGCTCATGTGTGCTAACAAATGAAGCCTCCCATCATAGCAGGACTTCTGACTGCCATAATGTAACAGCTGACTTATTCAAGGCTTGCAGTCCACTCATCCCCGACAGCTTTCTATCCTGCTGTGCCTGGGAACTTAAGTTTCTTGGAAACAAGCACAGAATTTTATGCTCACAACTATCAAACATTATCCCCTTCAACTGGAGTTGCTGTTCTTGTCTGTGAAAAGCTTCAGATCCTATCCTTCACCCTGAATCATATCATTCACATCATATCCCTCCAAGCTTTCTTTCAATGGCAAATGGATAGAGAAGAATATATGGGTCGTCCTCAAAAATACTGATAAAAACAGAATACCAAAGAGTCGAAAACAGATCACAGAGATCAACATGTTAGAGACTTCCACATCATCCAGGGGTTCTTTAATCTAAGATCTGTGGACTTTTTTGTTTGTTTTAAATCTGGTGGATATCAGTATTTCAATAAAATTGGTCTCCTTTGAAATTCTATGCATTTTATTTTATGCATAAAAATATGATGCCCATAGGTTTCATCAGACACTGTCAAAAGGTCCATGGAAAACAAAAAGTTAGAACACTGCTCTAAGCGAGCAGCCCTTCTGATGGCCAGTTACTAATCTATTAACTCTACTGTCAGCTAGCTTAGTTTGTTCCCTGTTACTCCCAAGCAAACCATGATACCCTTGGTCAGACTGAACACAGCTGCCCTGCCCCCAACAAACACACCAATCTTCCAAATTTTCTCTCAAACTTTGAGGGGGTAGGATTAACCCTGCTAGTTCTTACTTTGCTTGAAGTCCCTATCTTTTCCAATATGACCCTTCTACTTTGGATTGTTAGAAAGTTGGAGGCCAGTTTTTTTTGGCCCGCCATCAAAATTCATTTCTGAAAACAATGTAAAAATAAACTTGGATACATGAATGACAGATGATGCTTTGTAAGTATAGTAACTCGGTTTTCCAAGTTCTCCTATCTCTCCTATCTCCGAGCTTACACACCAACTCAGGTTAGCTTAACAATATTAACTTATCAAAAACAACTAAAATGAAAGTAGTTTCTAAACAAATTCTTACAAAAGGTAAATATCCCCTATCAAAGTAATTTTATAATTAACAATGATGACAATATCACAGTGATGTAAAAATAAGCCATGCTGAAATAAGCATTTTAATAATAATAAAAAAGAAAACCTATCTTTGGATATCTAAACATTTACTACTTTCTCTACATAAAATGTTCAACAATGCTTTAACTTTGCACCCTCTTTCAAACATCAAGAAGCATGTTCCACCTTATACTTATATCTAATGTTGCCAAGTCTTTTAGAATTTGCAGTCTAGCTAACCTTCAAGCATCTCCAAACTTTAATCATTTTCTCAATAACTATATCCTGCTAAAGACTCCTCCACTGTCCTTCCAAAACGGACCTTCCTAATACCTTAGGAAACGTCCACTAATAAAAACAGTTCAAATTTATGTAGCTCTTTAAGATCTGCAAACTGCTCCCCTCAAGACTCCCATTATGATAGGTGAGAAAGGCATCATCCTTATTTTAGAGATAAAAAAAAATTGTAGTTCTGAGAATAGAGTGACTTGTTGGTAATTACAGTTCCTAAATGTTTGAGAAGGTATTTAAATATGAGTGTCCTGACTCCTAGGTCAGCACTCATTCCATTAGGCTGTACTGTCTCTTTTATTAACACAGCCAAGGAAGAAAACTCAGGAGAAAGTGGAGTTTAGGCATAAAAGAAACTGATCTGACAGCCTCACCTTCTTTATGCCGATTGAATAAGATGCTCTGTGCTTTTAGAATCAAAATTATATTTTCTGGATCTGGGCCATCAATTACTTTGGATGATTTGGTACATAAGAATTCATATGCTTTGTTTACTTTTTCAAACATATCCTGTAAGAAAACAAAGATAAACAGTAAGGTTGTTTCACAAAAGTGGGAAAATAAGAGTCAAAGTTAAACAAAATAGTCTGTGAAAAAATGACCAACTAATCTCATCTTCACTTCATTTGTTAGAGGAAGTTACTAAAAATAAACACACAGAATATTTCACAACAAAAATAAAGTTGTTTATTTTCCATGAACACCATTTTGGTTGTTATTCATTCCTTTTTCAGGTGAATCTAGGCTCTGTGACTCAATTTGGGATTTTTTTGGCAAATATACTGGAGTGGTTTGCCATTTTCTCCAGTTCATTTTACAGATGAGGAAACCAAGGTAAACAGGGTTAAATGACTTGCCTAGGGTCACAATGCTAGTTGAACCTAGGAAGATGAGTCTTCCTGACTCTAGGTCCAGTGCTCTATGTACTGTATCATCGAGCTTCCTAATAACACTGGTAAAATAGTCTAACAAAAATGCCTTTTAATTACTTAACTCTTCAGCAATAAATTATTCTGCACTGTTGTCACAAAAATTCTAAATTTTATAGAAACGTGTTGATTTAATTTTAAAGCATTTCAAGTGTAATACAACTATATTTTTTACACAGATAAGTGTAAACTTCTCACCCAAAAGAGATTTTTATGTTTATGACATGTATATACACAGGAAAGCAGCTTGGCACAGCCAATAGAATGGGTGGCCTCGAAGTCAGGAAGCCAGAGGCACAAGTCACTTGAGCTCTCATTGGCCAAGGAAAGCATTAGTCCCTAAACTGCAGAGCAGGAGCTAATCTGTAATGGTGGAGAGTGCTTCCACATCAGGAGTTCCCTAGATCAAGTCACAGGAACATCCAAAGAAGCAAAGAATATATCTAATGCCATATGTACTCCCTGCTCCCTCTGCCCCAGTCTCAGTTTATCTATGTAGCATTAGATATGTGTCATATATAGGTTTATAACTGCCACTCAAAAACACAGTTAAAAGACATCTAAGCCTCTAGCACTATGTATTACAACTAAAAGGTAAGCTATGTGGGGGAATATGTGCAGAAAGGAATATGATGTAAACACACAAGATACAAGTTTAAAAACAAAATTAAACTTTTAAAATTATTTTCATTAAAGATCTGGACTAGGGTGACAGCAATATGAAAAGAAATGTGAAAGCCTACAAATGAGAATCAACAGAATTTATCAAATGACTGGAAGTTTGATGGAGGAGAGGTCAGATGAGTGGGTCAATGAAGTAACATTGGCTCTACTTCTTATTTTAAGCAAGGCTACTCTCCTCTATGTTTTATAAAGACGTTTAGAAAACAAAAAGTAATCTCCAGGTGGCACTGATTTTGTCCGAAAGATACCTTTCCACTGATCCTTTATTAAACTGAGTGCTTACTACTGCAGTCTGGCACTGATAGAAAGAAAGCAAACAGAGCCCACAAATTACTACTCTCAAATGATAGATGGATGCAATAAGCATTTATTAATCGCCTACTATTTGCCAGGCACCGTTCTAGGTACTTTACAATTTATTATCTCATGCAATACAACAACCACGGAAAGGAGCAGCTATTACTATCCCTACTTTACAGATGGGAAAATGAAGCAAACGGGGGGTTCAAGTGACTTCGCTAGGGTCACTCAATTCAGTGTCTGAGGTCACATTTGAACTCAGTTCTTCCTGACTCCAGGGTCCATGGCTTGTGACTCTGGTGCTCCCTGGCTGTTGCTCCTAACAGTTGTGCATGATGATGGGAAATAAGATTAATTAATGTGTATAAACTATGAACTATGAAATTGCAAGTTCATCTACAAGTGTTGAGTGACTGAATCTGGAAACAGTGAGTTCTACCTCCAGAGCACCTACCCTCCCTTCAGGATTCTTGTCAGGGTGGTATTTCTGGGCCAGTCTGAAGTAGGCTTTCCTGATCTTGCTCTCTTCGTGCCTGTAACACAGTGTTTTACAAGGTATCAACATATACAAGAATACAAACAGTCACCAACTCTTTGGGCAGAGGATATCTGGGGGAAATGTTTCTTGTTACTATTTCTATAAGGCTACAAAATTGGTCATTCGATTTCAAAAGATTTCCCCTTTGACAGCACACAATTCTGAGCCTTAGCCTCTACTAAGTACTTCATAAATGGTTTTTCATTCATTCGTCAAAGACTGACAAAATAACTGATGTGGCTAAATGAAGGTTACCAGCTTCACAAAAAACCGCTAGCTTCCTATAGAGAACAGAATTGTGATGGTTAGGAAACATGAACTCCAAAACCTTCAATACTTGTGCAATTAATTTCTAGTTAACCTCTCCTACCACTCTAAATCATAAAACAGACACCCCCTTGTAATTTAGAGAATGGAAGGGAGTAAAAATATTTTTAAAAAGGGGAAAGGGCAATTTAAAAATAAGGATCAGTGTCTTAACTCTAAGATATAATATACTTTCTATTAAGATCAAAAAGTTACCAGTTATTAAATTACAAAAAGAAAACCAAAAAACACTTCCCTTTTAAGTTATAGAACATTATTACACAAGTAACTATACTAAGCACCCGGGTACAAAGCACTAGGGATCCAGAAGAAGGAGCTTGTCTAATAAAGGATACGACCTGTTTACCATCAGATATTCTGTAAAGAAGAATGGGATAGATGTGAAGGAGAAGGACAAGGATGAAGGGAGAACCTTCCTTTGGCCACAAGGCCTTCAGGAAGATTTCCCCTTAAAAGAAGGGGTACAACATGCAGCGGTGGGAGACAGAAGAGTAGAGTCTCTTCCAAGGATCAGGCCCAGTAGGGGCATGGGCGTGAAAAAGAGCAAAAGAACAGAAAACAACTCTGATTTGACTGAATCAAAAAATATGTTAAAAAAAATGCATGCAAAAGCAAAAAAGTAGATGTGAACAACATTTATATTTTATTTGGTAGGAGAAATCAATTAAATGATCAATCAACTGACACTGACAACATGGCCACCATGTACCAGACACTATGCTAAGGCCCAAGGACTCAGAAAGAGGCAGACAATAGTCATTACAATTTAACAAGGGTGACAATCTGCAAACAAATGCATACAGAGCAAACTATACACAGGATAAAAAGAAATAGCAGAGAGAAGGCACTAAAACAAAGAGGAGATGGGGAAGGTTTCCTGTAGCTGGGACTTAAAGAAAGCCAGGGAGCTCTGTAGACAAAACAGAGAAGTTAGAGCATTCCAGGCATGAAGGACAGCTAGAGAAAATGCACAAAGCAAAGAGATGGAGGGTACAGGCAGAAGGCCAGTGTCACGACTGAAGAGTACCAGCACGTGTCTAGGAGTAAGGTGTAGGAGGCCTAGAAAGGCAGGAGGGGACTGGGCTATAAAAGGGTTTGGATGTGAGGAACTGGGTGATGGGGGTAAGGAATGGGGTCTGGACAATGTTTGACAGAAGCTCAAATCATAGGGACATGAAAGGGAAGACCAGGGGTGAGAAGGTTCCTCATTGAATGAAGGGTACCCCTCGTCCCAATGGAGATTGGAGAAAGGGCTGGAAGGTGTCCAGTCAGATCTATGGACCTGTTTCACTATTTCTCTTCCCTTTGAACGGTGGAACTGAGGCAGGAAAAGGGGTTGGAGGTGGGTATAAGACGACTGAAAAGGTGGAGGGTGGGGTGTGTGTCACATCAAAAAGTATATTATATACAATACAGAAAGTGATAGGGAGCCACTAGATTTTACTGAATGGGGTGGGGAAGGGAAGAAGGGGTCAGACAGGGCTATGTGTAAAATGGTCAGATGTAAACCACAGAAACCTAAGTTAAGGTAACCAATCAGCAGACTATTGAAATAGTCTAGGCATGAAGTGATGAGGGCGTGGGGTGTACTCTAGTGGGTGGCTGTGTCAGAGGAGAACAGGGGATGTATACCTAAGTTGTGAGTGCATGGCTGGGAAGATGGTGGCACAGTCCAGGGGTTAAGACAGTGAGTTCAAGCTGTGGACATGAGGAGTTTAAGATATCTATGTGACATCTAGTTTCAAATGTCAGGCAGGTAGCTGGAGAAGTCTAGAGGTTAGGAGAAATGTTAAGACTGGATAAGTATAGCATACAGATCACTGAATCTGTGGGAGCTCATGAGATCACCAAATGGTTCAGAGAGAAGAGAGATAGTGAGATAGACCTGGTGTGACTTGGATCAAGGTCCAGTCAAGGACACTGAGAAGAAGGAGGACTTCCAGGATAGAGCGGTGTCATGGAAAGCTAGAAAAGAGGGTCTTTAGGAGTGTCAAAGTCTACAAAGAGGTCAAGGAGGATGAGGACTGAGAAAAGGTTATTAGATCTGGTAACTAAGAGATCTTTGGTAACTTTGAAAAGTTTAATTGAATAATTAGGTCAAAGTTAAGACTTCAGTTAAGAGAGGAAAGGAAGTGGAGGCAGTGACAGTAAATGGCCTTCTCAAGATGTTTAGCTACAAAAGGGAAGAGAGATATGGAAAGAAAACAAGCAGGGAGGGGGAGACATGGACATGCCTGCAGGTAGCAGAAAAGTGGCAAATAGACAGGAAAGATTAAAGTTTCAGCCAGAGAGGATGATAGAGAGACAAAGAGCTGGAGAAGATGGGATGCAATGGGATCACCTAGGCAGGTAGAGGGGTTTGACATGGAAGAAAAGGGCCATGTGTTCATGTGAGATAGACTCAAGGAAGAAAGAGTAATCAGGAAACCAAAAGAGGAGAAAGAAGAAGGAGATGTCGGCAAACGGCCTTCAAGTTTTTCAGTGAAATATGAGGCAGGGGTCTTGAGAGCAGGGGAAGGGAAGGGAAGGGGTAGGGAGGAGCTAAGTGAGGACTGAAGGGGAAACATAGCCACTGTTTAGACAGCAGATTGAGGAAAATGGGTGATGCAGTGCAGAAAGCACCAACCCTGGAGTCGGGAGGACCTAAGTTCAAATCCAGCCTCAGACCTGTGACACTTAGTAGCTGTGTGACCCTGGGCAAATCACCTGCCTTGAGAAAAAAACAAAACAAACAAGACAGCAGATTAAATAGGGAAGTGTAAAAGAATTGCTTTACCATGTCGAGATTATGTAACATAAATTTTTAGGGGACCCTAAAATGACCCAGTCAGTACAGATTAAGAAACTGGAAGGTCAGTTTGTCTGAAAGTCTATTAATATGCACATTAAAGTCCTCGAGTAGGAGGGCAGAGTTGGGGATGGGTGAAAGACTATGGACCAAGTACCGAACTCATTGAGAAAAGAAGGGGAGTGTCTGGGAAGTCAGTGGATAACTGATCAAAATTTGATTGAGTGGTAAATATAGACTGAATGAATTTCAAAAGGTGCTTACTGAATGATGGTAGCAGTCAGCTAATGGGGAGAGAAGAGCCCAACATGGTGTCTCTATCAATAATGCTACTATAAATAGAAATTAATGTTAAAGGAAGCCACTATTAAATTTGAGACATACTCAGACTGAGTTAAGAACAGGAGAGCATTCTGCAAATTAAAAAGCTCAATAGAAATCTACTATTATCCAGGTAGAGCTATTCTGCAGAAATGTAACTCTAAGGAGATACCAGAAATGGACATTTTGAGTCACTTACGTAGGTTGTAACTGAAGACACAGGAGTAGATCAGAATTCCCCAAAATAAAGGCCAGATTATATGCACTACTAACATTCTTAACTCATCTATCATAAACTCTTCTGGAGCTTAGGCATGTTGCTACTAAATCTCACATTTACAAACTTCAATATAAAAATCTTCATCTCTATAAAGATAAAATTCAAATAAATCCTAATGGTAATAACACGTGGCAAAGTAATAAGTAAGGTTATATAAACATTTCTGGGAAGAAATCTGAAGTGTGAAACCATGTTAATAACTTCAGATGTAAAGCTACTCTAGGTGGTAAAGTCACATTAAAACAAAAATAATCTGGTTTTGATATAAAGGTGTTTTTGTTTTACTTTTCAGAAACTATTTACAAAAAATTAGTGCTAAGTGAGCTATTAATGACTATAATATTAATTATTAACTTACTGCCCCTGTCCATTAGGAAGGTTAAGCACTTCATAAGCATCATCTATTGACATTATAGGTGGTTTTTTTTCTACTTCCTTCTTCCAGGCATCAAGGGTATCTTTCAGAAGCTTCACCTTGGAAACAAAAAGTTTATTTTCAAGCTATTAAAATGTGAATGAAACTGTATATTCTGAAAACACATTCATAAAAACATTTTATTTACACATCTAGTTTGCTCAGTTAGGGAATCATAACTGACCAGTAAAATTATATGCTAAGCAGCTAACAGTAAAAGGGAAGGGGCAAGGGAAAAGACAAAGGTTCATCTGTTATGAACCGTACTTCTTCAGTTTGAAGAAATGTTATATTTCACCCCCAAAAAGGAAAAATACCATTATACAGTTAAAGCTCTTAAAATTAAGGAATTTTTTAAAGTGTGGTGATTTTTCCACTTTCAATAAAATGAAGACCAAAGAGATTCCTATTAATTGAACTTGCTTTGATAAAAGGTTGTACTGATGTTAAATTAAATGCAATATTTTAGTTCGCTTGTAAGATGCCACATGCTGTTATATTCATGTGTCCAAATGCAAAATACATTCATGTAATAGGATTTGAAATATTTGACTAAATCAATACTCAGTGTGAATATCCAAGAAATCCTGGAAAAACATAATCATGCAGATGACTATCTTACAGATGATACTTGCAGTGCAGTTCAGGGTCACACTCATAAATGAGGTGAGAACAACTCCAGCTCAAGGACTGGGCCTGGCCCAAGCCTGCAGCACAGCAGAAGCAGGTCAGCAAGGACCCTAAAGCCTGTCTTAGTCTGTCCCTCCAGCTTAAGTAGCATCAAAGTCATCCCCTGTTCAGTTTATGCAGTTAGAGAGCTATCTTAAGGCCAGAACTGCTCAGCTCTCTACCCAAGGGCCCACCCTAATTGTTATAGTGGCTGTTTACCCACACTACGCATGAAATTATTTCTATATTTATTTTTTCATTATTGTTATAGTGGAGACAACAAATGATATTAATGGATATAAAAACTCATTTAAAGTGGACCTTGGGACAACTATATTAATTTAACAAAAAAAAAATTGAACAGTACTGAATTTTTAAGGAGGAAAAATTTTCACGCAACTGATTGTTGAAAGATCATGATTTGAAGAGACATAAGATCATTCATTGACTTACTGGATCTTTAATTGGCCAGTCTGGAAATCGGAGTGTATCACAAAGATGTTTGAGGTAATAAATATTACAGAAGAGTTCATTCTCTAACTGCGGATAGTTGATAACCGGAATAGGACAATACTGATAAAGTGCTCTTGTGTTACTCTGAAGGCGCGGAGTGAAGTCGGCAAGATGAGCAGCAATCTTCTCAATCATGAGACGCCTGTAAGTCATATTAATTATTCAAAACTCTAGCAAGATTATTTCCTCAGAGATGAATACATTTGACAACCATCATTAACTACACAGGTCGTTAGACTAAACACACCATCATTCTAAAACATGATTTATGAAAGCCAAATCAATACCTGGAACATAATAAACTGTGTTAACTCCCAAGATGCTCTTAAATAAATACAATTATCCCTTCCATACTGCAGGGTTTAGGAGTATGGTACCCCTATAGTCTGGAAAATCCACCTAAGAATTTTTGTCTCTCCCTTAACACCAGAGAAGAAGTCTGAATTTTTTCGGTCACAAGGTTTGTGTCATCTGCTGGCCTTTGTGTGTCTGTGGCTTTCGCAAAACTCTCAAAAATTCCCATTTAATTTCTTATGCTCATCCGCAAGTTATCAGAATTGTGATGGATAAAGTCACAATGTGAAAGGGGTAACTACTATAATTTGTGTATCTATGTCTGTAACAATGAAGGCTATTACAAAAGAAGCACAATTCCCACAGGCCTCTACAAAGGAAGTCAAAGCTACTAACTTTCTAATACTCTAGCTAAAAATTTCCCCATAATCTATTTCTTTAGGATGGATGAAGAGAGAGAGTGTGTGTGTGTGTGTGTGTGTGTGTGTGTGTGTGAGAGAGAGAGAGAGAGTGTATGAGTGTGTGTATGAGAGTGTGTGTGTGTATGTGTGTGTGTATGAGTGTGGGTGTGTCTGCCTAAAGTTTTCACTGAGCTTCCAGTAAAATCATCTGACAGTAACAATTATATTGGGTCTAAGTAGAAAGTTTATGGTACTTGCCAATATGATATCTGGCACATAACAGAGCCCAAATAAATGCTTCCTGACTGAGTTTCAACTAATTATTATGGTGATTCTGATCATGTAATCAGTGGAAAAAGCATATTTTAATATGAAAAAATTAAAGTAGGCACTACGCACAGTCATAAATTTATGAATCAAAGCACAAGAATAGAAAACAAATGATCAAAGGACAAATTACCTCATTTCACTGCTCCAGATGGCTTCCGGAGTATCAAATTCTCCTAGAAAAATCTCAGAAAATTTTTCTGGTTCATAATTTTCTAAATAGCATACCATTGCTTCAGGGAGGATATGCCCCAGTATACTTCTTTGGACAATATCTTGCCCTTTTGTCTAAGGAAAAAAGAAAAGATTCAATTACATAAGAAATGAATTTGCCCTGAAATCTTTCAACTTAAAAACCTGAAGTATGGAGTTAATAAGCACTTTTTAAGGTTTGCAAAAACTTGATGTATATTGCTCTATCTTCTTTGACTCTCCCACAATAACCCTGGGAGGTGGTTATTATCTCTCCTTTACACATGAGAAAACTGAGCTTCTGAGGAGGTCCTTACCATGGGACTCGGTTACATAAATAGTCACTCTAAGGGTCTGAAGCAGAACTTGAGCATCGCTCTTCCTTGTTCCCCTCCTGCGGCTCTGGTGCCTCTACCGTACTGTCTCTTTCGAGTACATCATTTGGCTGGAACTAGTTGCCTTTTGAATTTGCATTTACTAAGAACCATAGAAAACTTTGCAATGATAATGTGCTTCTAGTAAATGTCTAAGGAAAGTAACAAATGCAGCAGTCCCCACAGGCCTCCCTCATCAGTTCAGCAGGCTGGATCTTCCAGTTTGCCCTCACTCTCTCTCAAACCAGCAAGCCTCTAAAAAGTAAGACTGTTGAAGCCTAGGAAGTGCAGCCGGTTTTCAGGAAATGGTAGCTTTAGTATGAAGTTCTATACTTTCTAAGTAAAATCACACTTTTGTCTTCTACTGATGATAGCCAAAGTTCATATCCTGCTGTTTTGCTGCCTAAGGGGATGAGAGAAATAATGATGAACCTCAACCATCCATCACACCACTGAGTTTCAAAAGAGGGACACTTGCCGGTCCTAATTTATCATATTTATAACAGGAGAGAAACTTCAAAACAACTTTCTTGCCTTCCTATTAACAATCAGAAAACTTAACAGGAAGCATTTTTCTTATAATTTCCATCTATGGACATTTTTTTAAAATGCAGGCAAAAGAGAAAAAAGGTACAAGGAAGGTGCTTATGATCTCTGACTGAATTCAAACATCACATGACTATTCATGAGACAATGTTCTAATAAAGTCTAGAAGATTCAATATTTGTTAGACTTCCAGATGAAAAATTACTGCCCCCTTCCCCCCCGCGAAGAGAGTCTTACTACTTTGGTTAAGTTTAGGTTTAAGAAAATATTTATGAATGCAATTTTAGGCTAATTCTTAACACAAATCTCAGATTCTTGTGTTTGTGTTCCAATATACACATATTTTAAAAAAGAAGAAAACTAAGGGGGTAGGGAGGAGAGACAGAAGGGCAGGTGTCCCCAATGACAGAAATCACTATGCAGTGATTGATGGATTCAGCAGGTATAGCTGAAGGAGGGTGGGACCTTTTTTCCTAAGAGGGTTCCTGAGAAGACTACCCAAGGTGATGCACTTGGGGTTGTCCTTTCTGATTCTACTGCAATTCTCTTACAACCTGACATTCATTCAAGGAAGCCAGACTGTCACACAAATGCAATATTGAGTGACACACACTATGCACTGATGAGTCTTTCCTGGTAGCCCCACAGTGATAACAAGTGTTTTAAACTGCTGTGGTTTAGGACTTCAATGATAGTGATCCTATCGATAGTGAAGCGATTTTGTATTGAGAGGAGCTGGGTGACGGGACTAAAGAACAGACTCAAGATGTTCAACATGTCCTTGGAAGGCCCTGGTCTTTGCCTGTCTAGAGGCTGGTACAGTAACTGCCCTTTTGTAGTTAGTGGAGTCTGATTTGGTATCTGAGTTTGGATTCAGTCAAAAGGCCGTACCCAAGGACCTAGAAGTCCACATGTGGCCTAGAGGCTGTAGGTTCTGGTCAGAAACATTAATCTACCTTTTTCATAAATATTTTAGCTGTATTTTAGATTAAGCTGCATACTTTTTAACAGGATACATCTTTATGTCTCTTATTAGGGAGGATGGGAGTTTAGGCATTTATTAAATGTCTGTGTGCCAGGCACTGTGCTAAATGCTTTACAAATATTGCATGTGAAATTTATACCTAATAATTCTAGAAATAAAATAGTCACTAATATTTTGGCTATTGTTTTGCATTCTTCCAGATTCTATTTGAATTTATTTGAGATTAAGAGTAAAAATATTTTAAGAAACACTTCAGATTTCACTGAAAAATAAACTTATCCAGCACAGCCAAGAAATACAGAATGAAATAAATTAATCTGGGAAAATGAAGCTTTGCCATTTTCAAGCAATTAAAACAGTATAAAACATATTTAATACTTTATACTAAACATTTTAATTCTAATACTAACTCATAATTCATTGAGATCTTAAGAATACCTCTAGATGTGTGAAATTACTGTAAATAAAAATTACTAGTCAATATAAAGCAGTATCCAATTTATTTTTTGTTGATATGTTGTGCATTCAATGAATGGGAGGCAGAAAGGAGCTAAACTCAAACCCAAATCAGCTGTGTGACTTTGGGTGACTCATGTTCCCTCCGGGAGTCACACCTGTTGACCTCTCCCACTAGAGAAGGAGAAGACTCACACTGTCCACTACACAGACATATTGGAAAGGAAACACTTCGCAATGCTTAAAACCATAGTCAATTCTATTACTTCCAAAGGACAAACTGGTTGCCTTTAACTTTCTACTTCTTGGTAACAGAACATCACCAGTGAGGTTCGCAAAATTCAGAGAATTTCCTGCTAGAATGTAACTGGAAATCTCTGGTTTTAACTTATTTTTGTGTCATAGACCATGTACCTTAACTTATTTTTGTGTCATAGACCATGTACCTCCTTGTCTCCACCAGCCCCTAACAGTCTGGGTAAAGTCTATGGACCCCTTCTCAGAAAAATATTCTAAAATGTAAAAAGTAAGATATATACATTGTGAAGGAAACCAATTATACCGAAATACAGTTATGGAAATATTTTAAAATCAAGGTCATTGAACGCAGATTAAAAACCCCTGGACTAAAGGATCTCTAAGGCCTTTCTAGTTCACAAGTGCTAGAATTCACATCCTTCTAAGAAAAATGAAAACAATGTATAGATGGTTGAGAATTGATAAACTCCTATATGCACTTTCTAGTAGAACACTGGCACTAATGATTACCATTAACAGTACAATAGCCTCTTTAATTACATTAAAGATAGCTGAAATCTTGATAAGTTCTAATGGAATCTGTAAAAATTATGCAGATTTATGAAAGCAATAATCTTGTACACCAGAAGCACGGATTCCACCACCAGAGATGTTCAACTGCACCAATTTTCATTTGACTTTATACTAAATAAAGCAACATTTCATAGAGAAAGGGAGATGTAAACCCCCCAAAAAAGTCAATTGCTGCCTTTTCTCAACACTTAGGCTGGTAAATACATATGTGTCTATGTAAGTATGTGTGAGTGTGTGAGTGTGTGTGTGTGTGTGTGTGTGTGTGTGTGTGTTGAAAGCAGTTTTACAGCTATTTCCTCACTGTAAAGTTTTATATCCTGAAAATAACTCAAAACTCTTACTTACCTCTTCAGATTTGAAGGCCTGTTTGGTATGGGTGTACTTTAAAAACCTAGGGAGCAAAAACAAATCACCTATTAGATCTACAAATTCACTTACTACTTGGCAATTTTAGCTTTTATTGGAGATCCGTTTTTTGACTATGTGAAAGATGAACAAAGTTAACAGGAAAATGATCATTCCACCTACCCTAAAAATGAGTTTCAAGTAAACCTTAGAATCTGACAGAAAAAGACAGATTAAACTGTTTCAATAATGTGTTTAGATAAACGTGCATCTCTGTACCTTGCAATAGGAAGTACATTGGATCCTGTATACATCATGATAAAGAAAAATGCTCCACTAAGATAAAGACGAGGTAACTGTGGATTATCTTGCATGATGTGGTACAGTAAAA
Source organism: Potorous gilbertii (assembly GCA_028658325.1). NCBI lineage: Eukaryota > Metazoa > Chordata > Mammalia > Diprotodontia > Potoroidae > Potorous > Potorous gilbertii. The sequence continues at coordinate 32,261,247 of CM053770.1, read as the reverse complement.
TGGCCACCTTCTCAACAAGGATAGGATCGAAAGTTACCAGCAGCTAAAAGAGACAAGAGTTATTTCAGTCAAGTTTACAGTAAAAAGCTTAAAAAATCCACATAATCAAAAATGAATGTTGATGTAATACTAACAGTTTATTTGAGAGAGGTTATTAGAAACAAGCTAAGCTTTGGCAATTACATCTGTTAGCTTTCAATCTGACAAAGTTTTGTTGTGTTACTTACACATGGCAACTAAAGTATCCCTGAAATAACAGTTAGAACAAATATGCCACTTGAAATCAATTTTTCAGACCTGTGGGTACAATAGTTCTTGCACATGGGTTTTCCTAATGAGAAAAGGTTGGCAGGCTAACAAACAGCAAGAGGAAATGGGCCTGGGTGCCAGGTCCCCTTCAACATGGTCACAACCAACCTGGCTCATGTTAGGGAACAACTGCTCATTTTGGCAGAACAGTTCATAATCTCCTATTAAAAGAGGTCCTGCTAGGAACTCTGAAGGCAAGACTGTAAACTAAAAGGTACCTTTCGAACACAGGGCATCACTGAAAACTCTGACTTTTAATACTTAAGTTATTCTACTTTCCAGAAGAGTAGTAGACACAAAACTGGACTTGGAGCCAGCATGACTGGAGTCCAAATGGTACCTAAGACTCCTCTTAGCTTTATGACCTTGGGCAAGTCACTTAATCTAATATACTAAATAATAACAGAACATACCTTCCAAGGATGTGGTGAGAATCATATGAAATAATCTATGTCAAAGTGCTTTGTAAACCTGAAAGCCCTACAGAAAAACTGGATTACTGAACTAACATTCTGAACTAACTAATTATCTCTGAATATATCATAAATAAAAACAAGTATTTGTAAAGTTGACCATTAGAAATAAAATTTACTGATGATGCATTTCTGAATTTTTTTCTCCCAATACTTGTTACCAAACTACCACTAACAAAATGCTACTAGACTAACCAAAAAGCAGTGGTGAAATAGTAATAACATGAAAAGCAAAATGTTATTAACAGAAGTAATACTTGTGTCACATTGGCATGTTATTTTCCGATGCTTAATTCCAATGCAAGGGGGAAGAAGGTACCAAAAATACCCAACCTTTGCCCTACACATACATAACCACAGAAGACAGGAAAAAAGAACATAAATGTTCATATTAATTCTTTAAATAGTTCATTAATCTAGAAACTGTTTACATGTAAGCAAGTATAGTGAATACCAAAAGAATTAAAACTACAAAATTAATAACCAAGTTGTAAAGTTAGCCCAAATCCTCTGAAATGTCAATAAAAGACAAACGTTATCTAAGACTTGGGCTGTCTCCATAGTGATTGATGCAGCAAAATGAAAGGATTAAAAACGACACCTTTAAATATCCTAAGGGGCAAGAACTCAATAGTGTTTAGTTGGAAAACACAAACAGTATCCCCCTACTGCTAGAGAGGAGACCCAACTTTCAGAATGACAACGTTTTTGGACATGGCCAATGCAGGACTTTGTTTTGCCTGGCTACACATGAGAAACAGGGTTTTCTTTTTCTTTTTTTTAATTTGGGGTGACAGGGAAAGGGAGGAGAGAGACAGGGAAAATAAATGCTTTTTAATTAAGGAAAAATAATAAAAAGAAATAAGCAACTTACCTGAATAATATGTGGAAGGCAAGTATTATCTGACAATAATCGTTTTACTCTGGGCAAAGGCCTTATAATGGCATTATCTTGATCCCTAAAAAATGTTTATTTAAGTCAAATATTTAATTCACTCACTAAAAGTGATATTTACACAGTCTACATTACTACTAGGCAGAAAACATGTTACCTTATTTTTTGTTTAAATGAAGACTAAGCTCTCATAGGTGGGAACATGATTAGAAGGTATTTTTATTTAATCTATCTGGCTACTTAAGGGAACTTCACTCCTTCCGTAAGATTTCCTTGTACAACCTTAACCTCTTATTTTTTATTTGATAAACTTCAATGACTTTTTCCAATGGCTGTATCAGGTCCTAATGCTAAATTTAGACCTTAACAACCCTCAACATTTATTATTTCATTCCTTTTAAATACTATTTGGAAAAAAAATTTAACAAGGACCTCAGATCTTACCAAAGGTATTGGAAGTACATGTCAACATTTCCTATCAAAAAAAGTCTAAATTGCTGGATGAGATAAAATGTTCACTAATTGAGGAGGACATTTTTGAGCCAACATGTACTTGCTACATCAATGGTGGTCAATCTTGAAAAGGGGCAGGAGCAAGAAGAATTTATCCATGTCAAAGGGCTCTGACATTTCTTTAAAGTTTAAAAGAATTCTTATATATTAAAATGTTTTTACTCTATTGCCAGTATGTTAGAGTATATTGTATCTATGGCTATAATTTCAACTTCTGTCTCTGAAAGGATATTACTACTTTCGGTCATATCATTCACGCAATTTGTAGTTCACCAAGCTCTGACAAGCTGACTGCGGTTCTAGAACCACACTACTGGTAACATCATCAGCCTCTATGATGTGGGAAACATGCACAAAAATGGTAAAGGACAACAAGAATGTCACTGACTCAAATGTGGAAATATTATTGTATTATTATTTTACCTGCTTGGAAAATATCCGCACATTGTGATCAGCATGTTGAGTATAAGTGTAGCAAGGTCAGTTTCATTCAGTACAGCTTGTCCAGTGGCTAACACACACCATTTAAGCTGGGGTATAACTTGTAGTGGTCGCCACCCATCCATGCCCTGAGCCCAACATCGGGTTTTTGGATTCAACAGTCCCTTGGTCCACAATTCTTGCATCTAAATGGATAATATTTTATTTTATTTTTTCCAATTCCATGTAAAGACAATTTCATTTTTTATATAAAATTTTAAGTTCCAAATTTTCTGCCTCTCTCAACTCATCCTTCTCTAAGCTAGGAAGCAATTTGATATAGGTTATACGTGTTCTTGCATCTACATGAAGAAATGTTTTGTTCATTACAAACGGAAAATTAAAGCTAAATTAAAATCTCTTTGCTGTCATTAAGTTGGTTGTTATCTCACACTGACTGATAAATATTTAAGTGTTTACCACTTTGGCAAATGTGCTCTTCCCTTCAGATGCAAAATGATTCTCCTTGTTAAGGCATCTGGACTTTTAAAACCAGTTGGATTCAACTTGTTCATTTAGAAACACTGGGGTCTACATTGTCATTCCTTCCTACTCCTAGTGGCCACTGACACTGTCCTGATCATACTCCCCTCACTTCACCCTCACCTTACTGTGGTCTACCTGATTCTAGACTATCATTTCTCCAATTCCATTCTCAATCAGTCTCCTAAACCATTTTCATCATGTCACTCTCCTGCAAAGAAAAACACACACATAGACAGACAGACAAGACACACACACACACACACACACACACACACACACACACACACACTGCCTACTCTTTAATGATCCCTAATTTCTTACTTGTAAAAATCTTGCTTACACACAATTTCTCTATCTGGATTTTAAGGCTTTTAAAAATTTGACTCTAGGTACATAAAGGGTCTGTAAACTTGGATGGAGAAAAAATTACATTTTTATTTTCATTAAACCAACTGAATCAGCATTCTGCTCAATTATGAATGCAGGCAATAAAAACATTATTATAAGAAGGGGGTCCACAGGCTTCACTTGACAACCAAAGTGATCTGTGCTTCAAAAGAGAAAAATGTTTAGAACCTCTGTGCTACAGCATGTAACCAATCAAACTTCCTAAAGACTGCATACCAGGATGTTCCTGCACTCGCCCCCTTCCTTTCAATCTCACACTATTTCATACCTTCTTCATAATGCAGCTAGAGTACAACGTCCCATGCCAATACTTCCCTTATCCTCCCAGTTGCTAGTGCCCTATAGTTCCCTAAATACTTGGCATTTATTTGATAAGCACATCTTCGATTGGTATAATATAGCTCCATCTTAAATTCAACATGTCCAAAATGAATTCTTTCCCCCAAACCCTCCCCTACCTCTTATCTTCTCCAGTACTATAGAGAGTAACACCCTCCTCCAAGGCCCTCAGACTCACAGCTTAGCAGTCACCTTAGACTCTTCCTCTCTCTTACTGCCATACCCAAGCTGTTGCCAAGGCCTGATGATTTTATCACTGTAATATCTCTCCAATATGCCCCCTCACCTCCTATGACACTGCCACTCCTCTAGTGCAGGCCACCTTCTCATGTATGGACTACTGCCACAGCTACTTTGAGTCTTTCCGCACTCCAATCCATCCTCCATTTAGCCACCAAAGGGATTTTCCTAAAGTATAAGTCCAATCATGTCACCTTTCCCCCTCTCCTATTCAATAAACTCCAGTGGCTTCCTATCATCTCCAGGTAGAATAATTTTTGACTCTCCAAGTCCTTTATAACCAAGCCCCTTGCAACCTATCTAGTCTCCTTCTACCTTAATTCCCCACTATGTAACCTTCAATCCAGTTAACTGAATAAATCAGGGAGGTCATTTGACTTCCCCAAGGTCACAGGTGCTAATTAAGAGCAGACCCTGAGACCACTTATTACTGGGGTGAACTCGGGCAGTCATTTAAACTCAATGGGGCCTTAACTGCCTAAACTGTAAAATAAGAGGGCTGAAGGGGATAGCTTCTCAAGTCTCTGTTCCTATGTACTCTCTCCTCAACTTCCTGGCCAATGTTTTTAGTGAGGTGTTTTTTCCCCTCATTTTTCACTTTTTCTCTAAAATCCTATAACACTTATAGTTCCTACCACATGATATGGTCCCTTCATTTTGTACTGTCTTAAATAGTTTACCTACTGTTTCACCTGTCTCTTGTGGCTCTCAAAAGAGCCTAGACAGGCTCCTTGAGGAGAGCCTGTCATATACTACTTTCTGTAACTCTTATGGCATCTGACAAGTGGAGCTAGAAAAGTCAGTAAAATGCATTCAAATTTCCAATTTAAATTTTAAATGTCAGCCTTCAAATAGAAGAATTAAAAATATTGATAACTGAATAGATTTCTTATCTACAACAATAAAATATATGAAGTGAAAGCTGGATTATATTAATGTTAAAATGAATTGTTTTGAGAGTTCTTTATCCTAAGACAACTACAACCACCTTATAAGGTTCCAATGAGTAAGGAATAGGTAAGCCTGGGGTATGGTTCTAGTTAGTGTAAAGTGTGGATACACTTGTCTGCAACCCATAGTTAAATAAAAGATTTTTTAGAGACTACAATATTGATTTTACTCTCTCTGTATTTATTTCACTAAGAACCTTTTTAAAAGTATGTAAATTCCTCAATATTCCCTGATAATAGGTAAATTCAGTTCCTTTTACAAATTCTCTGAAACCTTACATATTTTAACCTACTTCACATATCCCATTATGATGGTTTCTCACCTTTTCTAACTGATGCTCTAATTCAGACACCAATAAGGTTTTCTGACTCTAAGATCTTAAATGTCATGTAATTAGATGAAGCATCTAATTTTAAAATATTAAGGTCACATATGAGGATGGAAAGAAGATTCCTTGGAAAAGTAGAATGCACACATGACATAGGCCACACTCTGTTCCACCTGCATTCCCTAGGTGCAGAGGCAGAAAATGAAGATGGTAGTAATCATCACCTATGAAGAAACTTCTTCTGACAGAGTTGTTCACACCGCTACTCCTGGTAAAACATCGGATCACTTTCTGTGGCTGGTACAGCTCTGAGACAAGATAATGCTGGAAAGTGGCCTCTTTGTTACTCTTTCTCTAACATCTTTGGCTAGGTGATCCCTGAGAACATCTTTGTCCAAGGCTCCTGTGACCACTCTTCTCTAGCCCCTCTATGATCCTAATGTGGGCTGGAAATCAAGGTAGGGGCAAGGAGTTGTGGTTATCAGGGAAACTGGTGCTCAATATTTTACAATGAGACTCAATGATATCATTTATACAGTAACCAAACACATATAAAGCACCCAGAAAGAAAAAGGAGGTTTGGCAAAAACAGAAAAAGAACAAGACTACACACATGGAAAAAGTCTGTGCCCCAATAGGACATTTCCTTTGGTCCTGTTTCTAAGGTGTGAAGATTAGATTTATTTGAAGAGATTTGAGTTTGAGGAGATGAGAACCTACTTGCCTGAACCTGGTTCTAAATAGTACACAGTACCCCTAACACCAAAACTGCAGGAACTTTTCAGTGAATTCCAAAACACTAAGGAAATTAGATACTGAAACAGTTTGTTTTTAAATCTCAATTACAATGCAGATATTGTGAAAATGAATTCATTAAGATACAGTATTTTCTCCTCAATGAGGTAGAATTTGAAGCTTGAGGACTTGGAGGACTTGGGATTTTGCTTCTTATGGACAAAGACTGATACCTGGATCACCCCATCATCTTTAGAAATACTGCCATTACACACCTCATGAAATCCATATGGACCACTTCTTATGGACAAAGACTGATACCTGGATCATGCCCATCATCTTTAGAAATATTGCCATTACACACCTCATGAAATCCATATGGACCACTTCTTATGGACAAAGACTGATACCTGGATCATGCTCATCATCTTTAGAAATACTGCCATTACACACCTCATGAAATCCATATGGACCACTTCTTTCTTTGTCTGCATTGCCAAAATACCATTCCTTCTCACTTTCTCTCTTCATATCAGGTGCAGCCTCAATCACATTGCTCTGAAATTTAAAGAGTTGGGGATTTACAGAATAAAATGTAAAACAGGAAAAACAGTGAAATAAATTGTGGTATCAATACTGCATTCCATTTCAATGTAAAGTTCATTTCATACAGATGTTTTCATGATTTAAGTCACTTTCAGGTTTAAGAGTCTGAAACTTTAGATTATTAATTTAAGAACTGAACACTGGATGCTCAAAGAAAGAAATAATTTGATGGATACCACAGGTCTTTCTAACTCTTCATTTCCTGATCTTATAGGTAATATGTGAAACTAAATTCAAAGGTAGAAGTACTGTTTCAAGTGAATCCTTTTCTCTCTCAAGAAATCACAGTGCTTTTCTTTGTGGTGGTCAAAAGTTGGAAATCAATGAGATGCCCATCAAATGGGGAATGGCTGAATAAACTGTGGTATCTGAATGTAATGGAATACCTATTGTGCTATGAGAAACAATGAACAGGAAGACTTCAGAGGAGCCTGGAAAGACTTGTATGATCTGATGCTGAGCGAAAGGAGCAGAACCAGGAAAACTTTGTGCACAGCAACAACCACAGTGTGCGAGAGTTTTTTCTCATAGACTTGGAACTTCATTGCAATGCAAAGACTTAAATTCCCAATGGTCTTTTAAGGCAAAATGCCTTTCACATTCAGAGAAAGAACTATGGAATTCAATTGCAGAATGTAGCAGATCATTTTCTTTTGTATTATGTTTTGGTTTGTTATATGATTTCTCCCATTCATTTTAATTCTTCCATACAGCACGACTATGGTGAAAATGTATTTAATAGGAATGTTTATGTGTAGAACCTATATAAAATTGTATGCTGTCTTGGGGAGGGAGGGGGGGAAAATCTTAAGTTATATAGTAGTGATTGTAGAACACTGTAAATAAAATAAATAAATAAAAAAGAAATCACAGTGCTTGTAGCAAAGGTTATTGCTTACAGAAGAGATACGACCTTGAACTAGTGTTTAAAGTCATCTCTGGCTTGGAGCCCAGTAGTTTAGTATCTTAAGCCAGTAATTCACTATATGTGGAAGGTTTGGATGTTGTAGTTTCTTTACTACCTTGTCAACAAATCAACACCTGTTAAGTTTAAAGTGGTAGATCACAACTCATCTATGAGGGTTCACCCTGTGTGAATCTTGTCTACTTTCAGAATTTTGTGGGTACCAGACCATTTGTCTATCAACCCTTGGGCCACAGGACTAATCTACCTTTCTTTCTTCACTCTCATCCTCTGTAACCTTTGACAAACATCGCTCACCACTGCTTATAAACTGCAGTTTACTGGCATCTATCATGTAACTCTTCGTTGTTCTTTTTGTAATCTGAAACTTCATTCCTTGCAATGTGTTCTCACAACCCCAGACCACCACTTCCACTATCACTTGGACCACCATCCCTCCTTAGATGCTGGAGGAAAATGGCAACCCCCAGACAACTAGCCCTTCCAGCCCAGCTCCTGCAGGAGATTAATGCTTGTGGAACATGTGCCTGCAGGTGCTTCAGATTCCCCGACTCCCCCATCCCTAGCCCCACCCCCAAGGCCTTAACACTTTCAAATGGTTCAACATCAGATACAGATGTAGTTTTATTAATGGAAATGACATTAAAGAAGATGCATGACCACATGAGCTGCTGCTGAAACCTAAGGAAAATTGGGCCTTTGTATCTGACTTGTAGTCAGATACCTTCTCTACTGTTACCTTTTGTAATCCCTTCTGCTTAACACAAGGTTTTGCATGCACCAAGAACTTAATAAATGCTTTCTCATTCATTTATTTGTATTGAAAGGACAACTCTTCTTCAGGGATTACTAAAAGCATTCAACCATTTCCCAAGCACAATCTACCCTGTCTCCTCTTTACATTCATTAATAGATGCAACTCACTGCCTACTTCTGTGCATTTAGATACTAATATATTAACTCAATGTCCTGGTCAGTCAAATGAATGTCAATCTGGACAACGGACATTTTTATTGATTTCAGTCTTTCCTCTGTGGACTGCTGAGCTAATCTCTCTTGATAAATATGAATCACAAGAAGGAGGAGCTACAGTAACATTCTGGGGCTTGATAACATCAGCACGTCACCTGCCAAAGGGAATTCATATTCTCCTTTGGACTTTCTGTAAGACAAAACCCTAACAGCAGCAAACATTAAGAGAATGAATGGCTGTACCACAACTCCTTCACAATTACTAGAGAAAAGTAATAAATTCGGGTGTTAATACAGTCTCACTGTCATTAAAAGTAGTCATTGGTCCTTCATGTTTTTAAAGTATATTTATACTTCAACAATAAACCATTACCTGCAATGGTACTGTGGCCCTGTTTGTGTGCAAATGGGCGAGAGTGAGCAAATCCACCAGGATTCTGATTCCATTAGAGTCCATAAGTTCCTTAACATTTTTCTGGAGAAGGATATACATTTGACAAAAATTTTTTTAAACATAAAGCATCATAAAATCAATTATTTAAGAGATCTTTATAATATAAAGTGTTCTTTCCTAATATCAGCATTTACAGCTGGAAGGGAAGTTGGAGATAATCTAACCCACTCTTTCATTTTAGTAAAGTTGTAGAAACAGGATTTGAACCCTAATCAGAAGAAATCCAACATCACTTTGGAAAAAATTTGTGCAGAAAAACTGAAGACCTACAATTTCAATTAGTGTTCTCAATATCATGTGAAACAGAGAAACATTTACATACAGCATACATACACACACAAAAACAACCTATCTTTCACAGAAATCTGTTTAGATGATTTTATGTTCAAAAATGACAGTTCTTTTAAAATTGACACAGCTAAACTATTTCAGATTTTGAAAAATCAAAATTACACATAGGATCCATTTTTAAAGGGGAGAGAAACGGACAAAGGTGTGTAGACAGTGAGGGAGAAGGGAGGGAGGTGGAAAGAAAGAATTCCATTTCTATTTAACCTCTTCCTTTCCAATTAGCATGTAGGCTCCTAACAATGGTGATTATTGAAAACACAAGACAGGAAAATAAAAGTTCTATTTTGTAGTTGTTCAATTATGTCTGACTCTTTATAACCTCATTTTGGGGTTTTCTTGGCAAAGATAATGGAGTGTTTGCCATTTCCTTCCACAGCTTATTTTACAGATAAGGAAACTGAGGCAAACAGGGTTAGATCTTGCCCAGAGACACAATTGTTAAGTTGTCTGAGATCGGATTTGAAAGTGGGTCTTTCTGACTCTAAGTCCAGCGCTCTATGTGTTATAGAGTCCCCTAGTAAAACTCTGTATTTGGGTTTGAAAATATTTAGTTTTCAAAAACGTTTCTAAATTCACTTGTAACACAGAGCAACTGAAAAGCTTGTAAGCAATTCTAGGAAATTAGTCCAGTAAGGTTTATTTCAAGTTGAATCATCGTAAAAACAAGTTACTTAACTCTTATTGCTTATGACTAAATAACTTGAAAGTTTTTTATAATTCTGTATCTAATCTATGGACGCATGGAAAGAGAAATCGTATCGATGCCTACTCTGGCAATTCTGCTACAGTACGTTCACTGTGGGCAATAGAAAAAACTTCTATTGTCAACCAATCATTTTAACCGTTAAATATGATTGCATTGAACACTTTCTAAAGGAAAACCGGAACTCTTCATGGAGCTAAATCAATCATTTCTAATAATTCTTCAGGGTGAATATCTGTAAAATGAAGTATTTTTGCTCAAAAGGGTTTTAAGATTGGTTTTGTTTGGGACAAAAAAAGAGGGAAAATGCTATTTCAGAGACTTCAGAGCTGGAGGGAAACTTAGAAGTTAATTATTACAGATTCAAGGACTAAATACACACATAGCTGGGAGTAAAAGTACCGAAGAAAAAAAGGCCATACCTTATTAAGTATCAGCTTGTTAAGGAAAAGAATCAGCCTGTCTCGTTCCAGTCGATCAGTGCACTATTGAAAAGAGACAGAATCTAAGCAATAATAGAAAAAGCACCTAAGATATCAAGGAACAGTAGAAAAAATTAACTTGTAGGCAAACAGGAACAAACAAGACAACAAAGCTTGAAACTGGAACTGCCTGGAACCACACACACACACACACTTTTCATGTGTAGGAAGGTGGTCCTCAGAGAAATACGGAGCTAACTCTCATAAACTGTCTAAAATATTCATCTCATTCATCCCATTGACTCAACTAGACATTTTTTCAATTACTAAAAGAATTACTTCTAAGCTATCTTAGAAGGAGACTGCTTAGGAATTTTGCCAAGTAACTCTAGGCCTCTTCTGTTTTGGAGAACAAGTCAAAAGTCAGAAAAGAATACAGAGAATCAGGACCACACCAGTGTTTTAGAGTCACTGACTCCACAGTGACTATCAGGAGAGTGAAGCACCACCAAGCACAAAGCACTGGCTAGAAGCCCTGAAGGTGAGTTCTGGCTTCCCCATTTATTATTTCTCACATACTTTAAAAAAATTAATTGTACCTACCCTACCTATTTCATAGGTTACAAGGATCAAATGGGATAATTTTAGAAAAAATTCTCAGAAAACTTTGAGACACTATGCAATTAAACACTGGCAAAAGGGTGTTTTAAAAGTTATGCAAGAAATTCCCTCAAATAATTTTTATTCAACAATGTAAGTAACAAATGCAAGATGAATGTTGCTCTGACACAAAACATATCCTGAAAAGTTACAATCCAGAAAACACAAATCTTAAATATATCATCTGCAAACACCCAATCCCCTTAATAACTTTTGGTACAAATGCTACTAAAGAGAGTATACGTATTAACACAGATGTCAGAAGACAAAAATCAAAAAGATTTACCACTAATTTTTATCTCACCACTACCTTTTATCATTACACAAAATGACAAAAAGTAAAATCTGACTAATCATTTTTTCCCACATGATTCTGAAAGAGGCAGTGCCATGGAAGTGAAGAACTCAGAATCAGGAAGATATGAGTACACATCCACCTCTTACACTTTTGACCATGGGCAGGTGACAACCTCTCTGAGTTGCTGTTTCCTCACCTGGAAAATGAGTAGCCCTTAAAGCCTCTTCTAGTTCTAAATTTAGGAACCCCACTCCAGACTGACTTGGTTTTTGAAAACCTACAATTTAGGGCTTGAAAAACAGAATCTTAAAGTTAAGAAAAACCAGCAATTCAATAAAAGTAATATTGTTTTATACTAACCCACTAGTTTTCCCCCTACCTGACCTAAATGAAAGATACTCCTTATGTTGCAAAATACTCCAGAAGATCTAAGGCAGAGTAGGACCAATTGAAGGAAAACTGCAATACAGAAACCTAAAACCAAATCCTCAATCATTGCCTTACATCAAAGGGCACTTTAACAATAACATGCTTACCCTCTCTAACATTCCAACAATATATTTGGTGTCCCCAAATGGTCCTATTTCCTCATGACATCTGCCATAAACAATAGCCAGTGCTTGTAAACATAAACACTTCATGTTCACTTTTGGGGTGAGCAGGAAACGATGATAGAGCTCATTGAAAAACTCATACCTGAAATACCAAAATAAAGTTCACAATAAAAATAAGCATGAAAATGTAAAGCAGAAATAAACAAAAACATATCAGCAGTGGCTTACGATCGTCTGATTGATCCGCTTCCTTCATTTTCATCCTCCTCTAACAGCAATCTCAGGTAATAGTCTCCTATTTTTATTTCCTCTGCTAGGCAATCATACTTGACCTATTTAAATAAAAATGAAGTATATGGTTTCAGTTGTAATTGAAGGAATTCAAGTAACAGCTGACTCTCAGCGAGTGCTAAAGAACATCTTCTCATAATTCTAGCTCTCCTTTGAGTGACATTTTTCAAAAATACACCTAACAAAGCTTACTATTTCAAATTTATAGGCATAATTTGCAGGGCCTAAGGAAATTTCAAAGTGTGAAACCTGTCTTTAAAATAGTTCTTTATGTCACACAGTGAAGAAGGCTCAATAGAAAATCTACCACACTGTCTCAACAAAGGTTTTGACAAAAATTTAAGTTATTATTAAAAAAAACCTTTCCCTGTCCTTGTTTAAAACCACTACTCAATGAATAAGATAAAATAGAGTATAAAAAAAAATCAGAAAAAAAATATGAAAAATGTGCTAGTTTTAACTTGAATTAAATTGCTTCAGCATATCCAATAAAAATCACAAATGTACCCTGAAGTCTTTGCTAGGACATAAGCCTGGGAACATCTAATACAACCACCTCTCCTAACTTCTTTCCTGCTGTTCATACCATAGCTGAAGAAAACATTATTGCCTGAAAATGTCTGTAGTTTGTTTGCAAGTTACCATGAAAACTTAAACAAGCCATGGGAAAAAGAGGGAATAGTTAAAGCATACTTCAGAAAAGACGACTCAATAGTGAGGAAAGCAAAGGTAAAGAAAAGAAGAAAAAATGAGCAGCTAATTAATAGGGTAAAGATGTAAAGTTACATTTAAATTCTTACTGTCCCACAGCCTCATTCTTATTCTAAATTCTTTAGCTACTCAAATAGAAGACCTGCTGCAAGTAAATTCAGGAAACAGCATTTCAGGCTAAGGGGAAAAAAATTTCCTCTAAAAGACAACTATCTGTAAATATTCCATTAAAGAGGGTAAGTGTAAAGTACATATAAAGTAAAGCTAAAAAAAGCCACTAATTTCCAAGTACACTGCATTAAGTTATTTTTGTACAATTAAAAGCCCCAAAAGTTTACCTCAAATTCATGATGGTTCCATGAGATTACATTAGCACTACCAAGTTCTCTGTCTATATTAAATGCCCTCATCTCAGATTCAAGAGAGTCTCTCAGTTCTTCTCGTGTTTTGAAGTTCCAAATTAAATTTGACCTGGCATGGTCTTGAAGAAACCTTAAAAAAAAAAAAAATAAAAAAAATAAAAAAAAAAAAAAAAATATATATATATATATATATATATAAAAGAAGTTGATATACAATGAAAATTTATAAATATCACGATAAAATGAAACCTTTACTGTAACAAGTAAGGCAATGTCAAATATTGATCCACACTGGTGTAAAAATTAAAGAAGAATTCTGTGAATCCTTGGTTAAAGTTTCAAACCAATTAAAATGAGATTATGAACACTATGTTTTCATCAATTTATAAAGCACTTTCACAAAGCTACTAGAGCCTGGGTACTATATGAAAGACAGGCCCTGTCAGCAGGCTATGGAACTCTTATGTGACTTCAGATGTAGACAGGCCCATCATCGCCTAACTGGGTGCAAGGATTTTCAGAAAACCCCCTATCTAGTACTAGAACCAGTCAACTGGAGACTGACATAGGTAAGCGTCTGAAAAAGGTATGGACAGCGTTGGTATCAGTATACAGTCTCATGGGAAGGCTGGTACTCATCCCAAGAAGGCCCAAAGCCCAAGCTTGTTTTAGGGACCCTAATTTGGAAACAAAAACCCATAGTGTATTATCTTATCTATGATGACCCTCTCTCTCTGTTGTGGCTCTCAGAATTGAGCAATTACAAACACCCAATTCTGCTTCAGTTCCTCAAAAAGGGGCTGCAGAAAACAGGACAAGGAAGGTGGAACAACATGTACCTAACCGCAAGGAAAGGCAATCAATCTCTCATCAATAAATTGTACCTAACTATCAATTCAATTTTCCAATCACTACTCACAGAATGAAAAGCATTTAAAGTACTCTAAGTGGTAGAAAGCCGTTTTAGGAACTTCTAATAGGAAAGCTATAGTCTGATAGTACAGTGAAGAAGGGAGAAGCTGAGTTCTTTACTAGGCTATAATAATGCTCCTGGGTCAAGGAGCATATTTCATTTATCAATATACAATCTTCCACTATTCTCACTGCCCCTTCCTCTCCCCCAATGCTTAGCACACTGTCTTGCACACGTAAAGTATTTAATGAATTTCTTTTTACTAAAACTCCTCTCTCCTCCCTCTACCTTCAACAATATGGGTAATAATTGGTACAGATCAGAAGTTAGTTAACTTGAGTATTAGATTCAGTATGGTAGTATTTGCAGACCACACCAACTTTATCATTGCTATTTCACAAAACAATGAAACAACTGGTCATCTCCCTACGTCGTGAAGAGAGAAAGAATTTTTATAGTGCTAACTCCTGAGGAAAAACGCTGGCTTTATTATAAATCTTAATGGTTATAAAAGCTTGAATAATTGCTTCAATTCCTAGTTTAAAAAGCACGTTCGTTGACTTTTTTTTTCAAAAAACACATCTACAAAACAGCAAAAATATACCAAAAAAAAGCTGTCATAACGTATCAGCTATGCTGGTTATAATGGTATACATTGAAAAAATAATTTGAAATTTACCTATAGTAGAAAAGGTCCCAGTTGGCTTCAATTTTTATTCTCTGTCTTCTCTTTCTAAGAATTACTGGCTTTTGATTTATATTCTGGAAGAAAAAGGAAAAAGAAAAATTAAATCAGTCAAATCTGGTACTATACCATAAGCTAAGTTCTCCCATACAGATAGACACAGAAGTGTACATATTTAAATCTACACTTTACTTCAGCCCTCAGAAAAGTGGTCACTAAGGAGTTAGTAAATTTTTAAAAGAACTTAACTGGAGAAAATTAAATACATTAAAATGAGAACTTTACCTACAAACAAGTATCATTAAGTAGAAACCAAAAAACATGAATGCTTGACAACTATGCCAGTACATTTTTCATCACAGAAACTGTGAATTTTTTAAAAAATGGACTAATATCACTAAAAACCAAAAACTTCCCAAATTTTATGAAGTTGCCACTAATGAAATTTGTATTTAGTTTATAGTGGTAAATTATGCACAAATGTTGGCAAACAGTTAACAGGAAAAAATCACAACCTTGAAAAGAAAAGGCTGCTTCATTCCTTCAGGAGCCAAGAAAACGTGAAAAGGCTGGGTGGGACTAAGGGATAAATAACTTGGTCCCGACACATGTGAAGTGAGACTACAGCACACGAAGACAAAGATTACCAAAACAAGACTCCACATGCCAGGCAGCTAAAAACAACTGACATAAATTGCAGGAACTTAAAACTCACCATATTGTTTCTGTCCTGAATGTGTTCAGTAGAAAGAAAAAAAAAAGAATATTTTTAAAGGAAATAAAACAAGAGAGCAAGCTAAGATATGATGAGAGTAACATCTATTATACAAATTTTCTCATAAGGATACCATTAAGAACTAATTTTAACAGAAAGAACAAGTTCAATTATTGTCAAAAGTAAAACTTGCTCAAACTAGTTTAGAGAAGTATGCGATCTCACTTTATTCTAGGCTTGATCACATAAAAATAAAGTTTCAAGATTTGTTATGTTTCTATACTAGACCAACATACTATGTAGGGAGAAATGTTGTAGTCTGAATTTTGAAATCCACATTTCCTACACAATAACCTAAAAAGTTAGCCCTTGTTGTTAGCCTAGATTAAATAAATAACAGATACATACTAAGACAATATGACCTAACAACAGAACTAAGAAGCTAAATAACTTTAGTATATTAAGATTTAGAGGCTGGTCACTCATTTTCAAACTTTAACAACTTTGGCTTTAATAATTTTTCATTCTTTGGTAGCCCAAGTTGAAAAATTCTTGTTTCATTATTCTATCCCTGGGCTTGTGTTTACCTTCCTCATTTTTCACAAATTTGAGTAAAGTGCAAAATAAGAAATTTCTCTACACTCAGAGATGCTATAAAATGTCTTGTATGTCAAAACAGGAAAGTCGTCATCATCATCATCATCATCTCGATCAAAAGAAAAGAAACAGAAAGCAGTATGGATCAAAGAGTAAAAAACCAAAAAGAAATAGAGGAAGTGACAGAGTACAAATGAGAGCCTTGGAAAATGGCAAAACAAACACTTACTGAGTAACAGCTAACAGAGCGCTTGCTATGGGCCACAAGCTGTATCAAGTGCTTTATAGTCACCTCATTTGATCCTCACAACCACCCTGGAGGACAGGTGCTGTTATCACCCCTATTTTACAGATGAGGAAACTGGGGCAGGGTCTGGTGAAGTGAGCAGCTCAGGATCCCATGACTGGGGAGTGCTGGAAGTTGGCTATGTCTATTCACACTTCTCAGGAAGAGGGACTGGGTGTGATTTCACAGGTAATGCAACTCCCAGGTGAGGAAGCTCATTCTCCTAAAGCCTCTCCCTCTGTCACTTCTAGTCTTGGAAAGTAGCCTGGAGCCCTGAGTTGTGACTGGCTGGCCCAATGGGCCTTCAGGGATCAGATTTAAGCTTGGAACCCAGAACCTCCTGGCCTGGAAGCACACCCTCTCTCTAACACATCACATATGGGCACAGTGAACAAGATAACTTTCTCTAACAGGAAGCATTCAATTAGTCAAACTAAAGTAAGACATAAGATCCCAGATTAAAACCTATAAACAAACCAAAATTAGCTTTAGTTTATAACTGTAAGAAACATTTTCATCGGGGATACTGACAATACAATTTATATACATTAATATCACTCCTCGACTATCCTGGTACAAGAACAAAAATGGTCAAAAGGGCACAACTAATCTACAAACAACAGTTGTTGCTACAAAAATGAAGGTGACTTTAGACATGGGTTACAATATGGAACTAACGGAAAGACTGACTCTGATCCTGACACTAGAGAAAATGCCAAGAACCATTATCTAAAACCATTTAGAAACAGTGCCTTTTTTATTTATATGAGCTTATATAAACTATTACTGCCAGCATGAGATTACCTAAGGGACACACTGTATGTGCTATCTTTTTACAATGTAAAATTCATTCCTAAATCAGGATTCGAGTTGAAAGAAAAACAAGAAAGTTTTTAAATGAACTGACCAAATAAAATTCTATTTTAAGTCAGAGCTGACAAAAATCTGAAATATTTGACTAGCATCTTCTCCCTGAGAAGCCACAAAGGATCAGAACAGACTTTCTTTTTTTTACCTCTTTTTGGGCAATGCCCATTCTATCCCTCCAATGCATCAATACAAGATCCACTTTTTCTTTGGCAAATTTTTCAACTTCTTTAGCAGCTTTTCCAGCTAGTCTTTGCCACTCAGGAACTTTATTAAATTTGCCATACTGGTCCTAAGGAATGATGAAACCCATTACTTAAATATGTACAAAAAGATAACAACTTACAATCACAGGAGTACTTTTAATATAAATGTTCAATATGGTATGAATGCCTCCAATAAAGAAAAGTCATTTTTAAATAACAGTTCTATCATGGGCAAGAGGGTTATGAACTCAAAAAGGTAAGGGTCAGCTAGGTCAGTCACCTCTAAATCTTTTACCGTTACTAGTAAAAAATTTTTGACCACATACTCCCAATATACGTGTGCCATATACTATTTGCAATATGTACATCCTACTGAATAATTATAATTTTGATACACAAAAAATTAAAATTAAAATAAGATAAAAATGAAGAAATATCTGATTATAGAGTTGATAGGGAACCAGTGCAGTTTAATGAGCAGAAGAGTGAGACAGTCAGACTTGTTCTTTAGGAAAATGGTAACCATATGGAGACTAGATCAGAAAAGGTGAAGACAAGGGGCCAGGGAGAACAACTGGGAGGCCACTATAATAGAAGGGTGCTGAAAGCCTGACCCAGGGTGGTAACTGTGTAAGTAGAGAGAAGGGAATTTATCTACACGATGTTGTAGAGAGAGGAATGCCCAATCAGACAGCTAAATGTATATGTAGGGTAAGGAAGAGTGAGGAGTTAGAGATGGCTCCAGATTGTGAACCTACATGATTGATGGAGATGGTGTCGTTGATAGAAATACACCAGTTTGAAAAAGGGGTTAATTTGTGAGGGGAAAGATAAAGTATTAAGACCTGTATCTGTCACATCGATCCATGCCCGCTAATCCAGTGCCATTCATTGACTCACACAGGACAAAAGGTAGGAAGCAGGGTCCTTAGTCACCAGTATCTCCAAAGTACAAGCCATGGAGGGATCATGGGAGCAGGAGCTACAGGCTAGGATTTCTTAATGGTACTTGTGTGACACGGTGCTGTATGCACCAGGAAGATAAGGATTAAAAGTGGTTGTGTGATAGAAATCTAATTATTGGCTGCCTCATGGAAAAGACACATTTTCCCCCTCTCTGACTGACTGTATGTCCTTCAGGGTTGATCAGGTCTAAGCTCCCACTCTGGAGACCACTGTTCTAGTTGAAGTGCCTTCTAGCTCATGATTTCTAAGAGTAATAGTCTACCTATTGCCTCCTTTCCAGAATTTACTTGGTCACCACTACGTAAAAGGTATCATGCTGGCTTATGGGAATTCCAACAGGCATAAAACATGACTCCCACCCCAAGGTCCTCACCATGTAGAATGGTAAATATCAAGATATCTCTACTTTTTGCTATTATGTGAGGGCTCCATCTAGTTACTGAAAAGCAAATTACATGGAGTTTCTGATCTTTTTCAATAAACTTCAACATCACAAACCAATTTATAGCAGTAGTTCTACATTACAGAGGTTTAAGATTAAACTCTTATTTTTGAGTTAGTGACTTTTTTTGTTCTGTACTTACAGTTGCTATTTTCACATTGTCTCTAATATGCATCCGGTCAGCATCCTTCTCAGGAACTGGGTCAGTGCTGTCCAAGTATGCCAGCAAACCTGGAGGCTGGACTCACAACACAAAACAAAACCATCTCATTTCAAAAGAATGGCATGAAACCAAAAGACAGAATGAAATACAGGAATGTAGACACTAAAGACAAAGTTATTATTTTTAGTACTATGATATTCTACTAGTAAGATTTCTTTATATACTTAATATATGGACAATTTTTCATTAAAAATTTTTACAACCTACATGGAACTTTTTAGTGTCTCATCGGACTTACCAAAATACGTTTCAACAAATTTGTAGCAGTTGCATTTTCAGCTGTCCAGAGGCCCACTAAATGTCTACTTAGCTGTCTGAAAAAAGCAGACGTTGAAAAAGGTTTGCTGCTTTATCTCAGCTAGAACAGAAAGGAATTTTTAAGAACAAGATATCATGTAATTATAAGAAATATGGCTACAATTTTAAAAGTCACTAGACTGCTGTTAATACAGCCCCCAAAAAGTTTATTGCTCTAAAGTTGCCCCTCCTTTTAAGATAGTAATTAAACTATCACTACAATCTTCAATAAACTGAAATGATTAACTGATAAAGTTAAGATAAATGATTAAGTAGTCTAAAACCTCTTTTGTATGAGGGGGATGATGTATTTATTCCTGGAAGAACAAAGCACAAGCAACAGAATCAGAAATCAGAAATGAATGTAGTTCTGTTACCAATACTTAGTTGCAGATAACATATGTCAATAAAATAATTTATTCAAACTCAAATTTGGAAACCGCTACATTATAACAACAAATTCATTTAAGACTATTCCCCAATTTTCACTAACATCAAAGGGAGGGCACTTTTTTTAGTATTAAGGTTGATCTTAGTGGATGGCAAATAACTAATTATAGTCTAATATTTAAAAATCAACAAACTTTTAATATAGACTTTTACTACAAGTTTTACTTAAGAACATCTTTTTATGAAAAGTATTTGCCTTTTCTAAAGTACATGACGGAAATACTCTCAGCATTGTTCTCTTTCATGCAAAGTAGAAATTAACTTCAGTGATATTTGAGGGTGGACACAAATTATTTTAGACATTAACAAAAGCTAATTAGTAGAACTGTGGAAGGCAAGTACCCCAAGGACAGGGAGCTGCATTTATGCTAATAGGGATAGGAAAGGATCAAAGTAAAATCAATCAAGTATTATACACTAAATATGAGTCATCAACCTATGTTTTTACTCATGGTGACATGCTAAAAGTCTATCAAAATTAAGTACTTTCTTATACCCTGTGAAACTGTCTGGTTTGGGAATGTATCTTAACAAGAATAAAAAAACTAGAAAGGGTCTAGAGAAAAGGACAAAACAATTAAAGAAGCTAGACACTAAGACCATTTAATAAACATATTAAACACTTCTGGGCCAAGCAATGTCTTAGGTGCTAGAAAAGACAGAACGTTTAGAGAAGGGCATAGTTTAAAGAAGCTAGGATTTGTAAAGCTTAGAACTTAGAACAGATGGATATTCAATGTATTGGTCTTCAAGTACCCAAATGATTCATAAGGAAAAAGGTTCCTTAATCAGCAAAATAACTGATTGAAATAAGATACAACATCTACCTGACTGGCAATATTTAAAACAGGAAAGGTCAAGGGATACCAGCTTACACAGACGACGCAAGGAAATGAAAATTTCCTAGACCTAGATACTGGAAGCTTTTTTGAAGAATGCTTTTCATGTCTCTAGTCCTCCCATTTCTGTGACTGACAATAGACTACTAAACCACATATAAAAAGGTTAATTTCCCAACAATAGCCATGTGGCTGCAACACAGATCCTTTCGATCCAATGCTCCCAGAAAGAAATGGAGAGGAAAAAACTTAAGAATGAAATATTTGCATTTGCTTAATTTTTTAAAATTCATGACTGATTTAAGTGTATGCTTCTGATTGCCACAACGCATTTAAAGACACTTACCTATTTGTAAGCATCCTTTGATCTGAGCTTATTGTAAACATTGCAGTATGTAAGTGTCGAGGTAAGGCACCTTCACTAAGTGCAAGTTCTTGCATTTTGGTAGCAATTTCTTTATCACCTTCCTTTAGAAACACAGAAAGATGAATAAGACAAAAGTCTCTCAAATTTTATTTTTACAATCAAGCAAATTAGGTACCATGATATCTCACACAGGAATACATGAACAAAATGAGCAAAGGAAAGCAGGAGCATAAATTTTAAAATATTTTCTATTTTTCTTTGGAATATTACTACTTTTGAAGTATATTTCACACATTCATTTTTTACCCCCTCCACTCTTCCCCAGGCCAGTGTCACTTCACTTCCTACCAATCTCCACATAACTAGACTTCAAATACAAACATTTACTATCAATGAAGTATACATTTTCTTCACACAGTTTCAAAGGCAGATTTGAAGCAGAGCACCTTGAAGTTTCATTTTGGTTCCGTCAGATTTTTAGCCCTACACATTTGGAACATTACTTTCACTGTAACTATAATCCTTGATTCACTAAGACAAACATTTACTAAGTGCTTATTATGTGTTAGGCACCATGGCATCTACTAGGGGGAAAATATGCACACATTTGAAAACAAAATAAAAAACAAAGTCATTTGTCACTTTCAGCGAGGGGAGTTAGGAAAGGCCTCCTGTCAGGGATAACAATGTCAGAGATAACACTAGAGCTAAGTTTTGAAGAAGCTAGAGAATCCAAGAAGTGATGGTGAGGCATGAGTGTTCCTGGCACATACACTTGCAAAGACAGGGAATCAAAAAAACTGCCACATCCCTTGCACTAAAGAGTTAACAGTTCAGTGGGGCTGGGGGGCAATATACAGTGGGGGTGATTGCACATGTCTGGAGAGAGAGCTTGGAACCAGACTGCAAGAGCTGTACTGAATTTCAGAAACGAGAGATCCACCAAAGCTTTCTGGGCAGGTGAGTGATAGGATCATTTA
Source organism: Potorous gilbertii (assembly GCA_028658325.1). Classification (NCBI taxonomy): domain Eukaryota; kingdom Metazoa; phylum Chordata; class Mammalia; order Diprotodontia; family Potoroidae; genus Potorous; species Potorous gilbertii. Next base: position 32,238,948 of record CM053770.1, on the reverse strand, counting down.
TCCTTATGTTTTAGTAGCATGAACTTGGCAGCTCTGCAGCAGCTGGACAGGAAAAAGAGGAGGCCAAAAGAAGGGAAGTAAAATGCGAAGGCTGATGCAATAGGGCAAGAAGTTATGAGGACCTCATCTTGGTGAGAGTCAAAGGATACAGAAAAGAGAGATCTGAATGAGTCAACAAGGTTAGCAATATGACTGGAGGTGAGGATAAAGAAAAGGTAAGGTTTTACTCAGTGAATCAAAGGATAAGAGGACCTCTGATAGGCAAGAGAAAGTTAGAGACTTTGTTTTTGTTTCATGTATTCTTTCTTTCAGCAGGGAAATGAGCTCAGTTTGGGGTAATTATGGTCTATCTAGGTGGAGACAGCTAGGAGACAGCTAGTAATTTAGGACTGGAGCTCAGGAGAGATGAGGATGGATGCATAGAGTAGAATGCCATTTGCATAGTGAGGACAGTTGAACATACAGGAATTGATGAGGTTTCCAAAAATTTAAGTGGGCCCAGGATAAAGTTGGGTATACCCATGCAAAAGCTGAGCACAAATGATGATCCACAAAAGAGACAAAGAATTAACTAGACAGATGAGGGGAAAATCAAGAGGTAACAGTGCAAACACTAGCATCCCGAATAATACCACCAAAATTCAGGGAACATAATCCAGAAGAAAGAAGTGTTTGATAGTATCAAACATTGTAAGGAGGTAAAGAAGGATTAGGAATGAAAAAAGTCTATCTGTTTTAGTAAAGAGATCACTGGTCAACTTGGAGACATTTCGTTCAAGTATCAGAGGTTAAGGCCAGATTGCAAGAGTTGCAGAAGAAGTAGAATGTGAAGATGCACAAGTAATAAGCACAGCTTTTTTCTATGAAAGATACAGAAAGAGAGAGCAAGGGCAAGGCAGGGTCAAATGAGAAGCATGTTTGTGGGCAATGCGAATGAGCCAGTGGACAGAGCAGGAAGTGAAGATTAGGGAGGAAGAAAGAGAATGAAGGGGTAAATTCTTGAAGGAGGCTAGAGGGAGGGATGGGCACTGTCATGGAAAATGACCACCTCTTCTTTCTACATTTGATTTAATGTATACACTAAGAATTCCTTTTGGCAAAAGACTGTTATTTAAAAAAAGGAGTCACAGTTCTAGAAAGCAGACAAGCAGTTTAAACAGCTATCAGGGATCAGCAGAAATAAATATCAGTGTTACAGTGAAACTAAGGCTCTGTTATTGCTTTCACATAGTCACCAATTAATACTGATGCTGCTGGCATTTGCAAATAAGTTGAGAATATTTTCAGGCTTGGATTAGGAATGCTTTTTTTTGTTCCTATGGTAATGTCTATCCTTGGCTATTCTGGTTCTGCAGGGGAAATCAGAGGCATATACTTTGCAAGTTGAACAAAGACCTGGACTTACATGAGTCCAGGCTAGAGATGTGGATATATGTCTAGGGGGTTGAATTTAGGTGTGAACATGAATGTGAAATGAGCATAAACTGATATTCTACTAAGTCCAGTATCTGCCAACCAAATCAGGACAATAAATAACTGATGACAGAAGGCAGAACTATGTCATTCTTGTTCTTTTTCTGCTTTTTTAACAATGAAAATGAACTTGGAAAGTATGGAATAATAATGGTTAAAAAACAACTGAAACCCAATAGAAGGAGATAAAAAGAAGTCCCTTAGTTACGCTTAATGAGTTCAAATCAAATGAACTCATTTTTACAGAGGACTGATGACACCATTGGGTGATATTTTGACTTGTGCATAAAATGGATTCGCAGAGTTACCTAAAGTCATCAGCCTCACTCTCTTTTCCACAGTCATCAAAGTCCAGTGCAAGACTGAAGTCCGGATGACTGGCAATGGCCAGGACATGGTGGATAATTGGTGTGACTGAGCTCTAAGTGCTCCACAGCACCTGCTTCAGGTCCCTGTATGACAGTTGGAACAAACTGTTCTCATCCACCTGGAGGAAGTTTTCACCATGCTTGAGGTAGACACTTTACTAATCTACCAACAGATTTGAGGTTTATAGGATACCCTCAACCTGGATGCTTCACTGGAGGGTGGTCACCGCACATGCTAAGCCAGAGGTGAGAGTTGAGTGCTAGCCAGACACCAAAGGTGGATGAGCAGCCCTGAAAAAAGCTCAGTAAGCTCTCACACCAGAGATGCCAGTCCTCCCTGAACACTCCACACACCCCTAACAACTCTTAACAATCACTGCTCATAAAAACTAGGGGATGATATGCACTGAGAAATCATGAAGGCTCCATCCCTAGGCTCTTCAAGCAGGCTGATGAACCAGATGTGAGGGTGCCTTAGAAGTATTTCTAGTCAGAAGGATTTCTAGTCAGAAAGATTTCTAGCCTTGAAGACTATTGAGGATCCTTCTTACTTAGATTCTTTCACCTCACTCCAAGGTAATAAATAGGAGAATTTGAACCCCAGCTCAGGTCTTGATTCCAAGTCTATTTTTCCTCATCATACCTGACTGCTTTGTATAGAGATTTTCCACTACATTTTCTAGAAACAGGTGAAGAAGTTTCTGAAATTCAAGAATGTTATAGAATCCATGTAGATTTTAAATGTTCCCCCTACTAGATAGCATGCCCAACTGGGGGACAGGAACCATGTTCTTCTAGTAGCAGCTAGCACAGTGGCTGAAAGAGGATACGTGACTTAGCCAGCACCACAGAGATATTAAGTGTTTGAGGTAGGATTTGAACTCAAGGCTCCCTGACTTGAAGTCTCATACTATGATATGCTGCCTAGCTACCTTCCAGTTTTCATCTTCCACAGGGTACAGCAGGGTCTCTTAAGTATATTCACTGAATGAATTGAGCGTACTTACTAGGAAACTTTAAATAACCACCCCTGAAAAGGAAATAATCAATAAAGGACACTTTCTAATAATCCATATTTTTCCTTTACCTGGTCTTCACAAATAGAATCTCTAAGAGTAATTTTAACATAGAACCGTAATGCTTTTTATCTGGGGGGCAAAGGGAAAGGCATATTGTCTCTATAGAAAGAGCTAACTTTTAATGTACCTAAATATTAATGGGATATACAAGAAAACTCACAAAGACATGAGTGGCATTAGAGCTTTCCCTTTGTGTCCATTTTAATAAAAATAAAATCCCACTGGGAGAGCAAAGAAGTTCATTCATTTGTTCAACCCTTCACTCCAATGATGCTAAATTTCTCTTTTGCTTTGCTGCAATCACCAGAAGAAAGTCTTCAGCAGAGAGGTAAAATGCTTTTCCTATGTTTTTTCAACCACAGGTGGAAATATATCCAATTTCTATGACCCTACCAACATAAATGAGAAAACTATTTGATTTTATTCTCACCTCTATTATTGCCTTCATAACCAAACCAGCTCCTTTTATAATTGCCATGGAAGGGTGCTTTTGGGGAGAAAAAGAGTCAATCATCAATCAGAGCTTTTCTTCAACTATAATCAACATCTGGTTGAAAAGACATGACGATATACAGTTACATGTTAATAATTAAAATAAAATAAAATCTACTGTTGACATGTTATACTTTGACAAACTAGGCAAAATTATATCAGAGCTAAATATTAATGAAGAGCCCACATGGAAAGGGCAATAGGATTACAGAGCATGTATAACATTGTGTAGCAGTCATGCAAAATAATAATATACAAGGCTAAGGAATAAAACTAACTTCCAAGATGAAATGTTTTGACTTGACATAAAGTCATCATTCCTGGGACACCCTTCACTGCAAAAAGTTTGTGGAAGGACTACTGGGAAAAGAGAATGAAGCAAGAAATGTTGATCCTGGCATAGCTGGTAACTGAAAGGGCCATGGAGAGATTCATGGGGAAGTATAAATGACTACAGCACATCCCCAACAATGATCTGCACAGAAAAAGTAGCATAAAAACCATCAAGTTCTTGTGTTGCTGGAAGAGCAGGAGCAAACATTAAGAGACAACAAATGGGTAACCAAATCTGCTGCATGGGAAATTACATGAAAAATGCACAAGAACTTCACAGGAGGAAAAGACTGAATTATTTTACTGATGAAAACACTGTACCTATAAAGTACAATATAGAGTAGAAATTAATTTTTAACACTATTCGAAGTGGGAATGAAGTGTGAAATAGCAAAACAACCATCAAGAGTGGATTGCCAGTGACCTCACATCATTATAGAAAATGCCTGCTAATTTAATTTCTATCTCCAAATCAAAGGATTGGTTTTGCAACACAGAAACTGTGAAGGAAGATGTCACAATCTTTCCTTAAAACAGGAAAACATCAAATCATACCGTTGCCCCCAAATACTGCTTTTCTAAGCCTGTCCTGAAGTTAGAAGAAAAGTCAAGCTCTCACCTGAAAAAGTTTAAAGAGGGTTCTTCCATTGGAGGCAACCATCTCCAAAAGCATATCAAATTGTTGCCCTTCAGTCGTCTCGCTATATGGAGCACAGAGGGCAAAGGTAAGGAAGTCCAAAAGTGAACTAATTACTAGGGCACCAGTCCCATGATCCTGAAAAACAAAGTAATTCATTATTTTGCGATCTTCTCAAAGATGCACTCATGTTGTTTAAGGAAAATTCCTGACTAATTTTCTGATTTCATGATATCACTATGAACAGTCATTCTGTAACACGTAAAACAAAACCCAAGAAATCTACAAATACTGCAGAAAAATTAATAGCAATTTCAAGAAAACTAAACCTCTCTGGACCTGAATGGACAATCAGACCTACTCAAGCAATTAAAAAGAATTAAGTGAAACATTATCACTTCAACAATTACGGTTATTTGTACATTTTTTTCCTGCAATAGAATTTAAAATTGTTACTATTAAAGATCTAAATTGCTAATTAATTCAATTCCTAAAGTTAGAAGTTTGATTTTATTATTGCCACTAGAGGGAAAGATTTGTTTCTAGAATTTTAAAGTAAACCTGAAAACCTTTCAAAACTATCTTCTGCAAGTGAATGAGACTCCAATGTTATTATATAATCTCCCCTCCCCAACTGTACCATCACCTTACATTACCCTGTCTTATACTTCTGTGTGTATATTACACCTCTACTATCTCTGTTCTGCTCACCACTCTCCCTAACAAAATGTAAGGGGGGACTCTCTTAGCCTGGAGACAGAGCAGGCACTTAACTGCTGCTGAACTGAACTCAAACATACCCAGAGGCTGAACTACGGTAACAGGTTTAACAAACCACATCAGCCAATTACAGATATTGCACATGGAAGAAAGGAGACATGGGTTTGAGTTTTGCCTTAGACATTTACTTGGGAGGCCCTGGGCAACTCACTTAAATCTCTCAGGCTAAGTCTTCTCTTTTGCAAAATGGAAGAAATAGCATTAACCTTCCAAAGTTGTGAGAACCAAAGGAAAACCAATGTCAAGTGCTTTGTATGCCATAAAAAGATAAATAGATGCTGCAGGGTGGAAGGGGGGATGAGGGGAGCCATATTCCATTTTTACACAACTTTTCAAAAGCATAATTCTTCCTATTTATAAAAATTTGATCACTACTTACCACATGGGAATTAAATTTTTCTAATAAGTTTTCCAGAAACTTCTTTGAAGAAAGAAGAGATGCTTTGTTCAACTGCTCTTGCCTCAAGTCATAGTCATCATGCATAGGCTAAAATGAATTAACAAAAAAATCATTTAGAAGCAGACTCATTTGCCATCATTTTGTAGTTTACTCATAAAAATGTTCTTTTTGAAACCTGTGGAAAAAAATGTCCTAAAAATGAAAGTTCCCAAATATGAAAGAAAAAAAGCAGAAGAAATAATCTCCTAGGATTTTTCTGACTTCACAGAGTAACTACCACAAATGACAGGAATAAATGCAAAGACCAGCTCACATTTATATCAACTGTCCTTTACAGTTTATTTAGCAATTTCCTCACACAAGATACAGAATTCAGGAAATACTAGAATTAGCATCAAACTTTCATTCAGGATAGATATATTAACTGTTTTGAATTCTCAAATTCAAATCTCTGTTGAATTACTCAACATCTCCACGAAAAGTTTTTGGCCACAGTCTTCCTAGATGAACTATTATTCTTTTTCATGAATAAATTCAAGATTACATAACAGTAATTAATTCTTGAGTTCTCAAAGAAACACTTTGTATAGAAACTCCTCTTAAGCTATGTCTTAAAAGAGAGAAAAATTTTCAACTAACCCAGATCAGCAACTTTAAGAAAAGTTCGAAAAGAATAAAACTTACACACATGAGAGCACAAAGCATATCAATAGATGCATGTGTTACACCATCATGGCTCCTCTTGAGAGCTTTCACCACCTTCACTCCAAGCCGCTCCCGAAATCTTTTGAAATAAAAGCCACAGGTGTCCCAAATTACCACCACCTAGTACTTTATGTTTTTCATTCCTAAAATGAATAATAGTGCCACCTCTAGATTTTTTTCAGTATCATTTCAAGACCAGAAACCTCACATTTCTACTGTCTAAAGATCATGTGCCACATGTAGCTAATGTGTTAAATACAGGACATTTTGAGTTAGAAACATTTTTCATTTTGAAATAGTTTTTAATAACTAGAAACTTTTGCCACAAGAGAAGGAAGTTACTCCATTTTACTTCAACCGATCCTACATATTGTTCTAATTCCATATAATAAACAGACTCACTTGGGAAGCTGGGTAAAGGCCAGGAAGCCAGCCTTTGAAGCCACGAGCCTCCTCACAGCTTGGAACTGGCTCTCAAGCTCAGCATTGCTTGCAGCCACATCGCCCTCCTGCGACAGCAATGCTGTGATGGCGTTGTTGATCAGCTTCTCTTTGTTTTCTGAGAAGAGACCCTAGTAGAGAACATACTTGGTTAATTGTTCTCCCCCAACATCCACAATTATCTATCAAGAATTCATGCTATTTACACTTACATCCTGTGTTACTGCATGCAGCACTCCACTGTAGGAAATATTAGCATTGAACCTGAATACAGCATCAGCAAAGTTGCCATCTGTAAAAAGATGGGGAAAAGGGGAGGAAAAAAGCATGAAGTAGGTTCCCATTCTGTTTAGTAGGGCAATTAGAAAAAAGAAAAAAAATTATACATGTACATATACATATATATACATACATATACATGCGCATGTATATACAGCAAAATGCAATAAGATTTGAAACTGCACTTACTTGGAGGTGTAGCTAAGAACCTGAGGTGAAGGCTTTCTACTTCCTCATCCACAGGCATGCTGAGCAATCCCCATCGCTGACCTTTATGTGTGGATGTCATTTTTACACAAACATCTCGATTACCAGAGGCTCTTACTCCATCCAACAAACTAGCTAACAAGGAATCTCTGAGCAGAAAAAAGAAGGAGGTGGGGGAAGAGGGATTCAAAATACCATACCCTCACAAAAAAAAAAAAGGTAATTTCACTCTTAATAAGTACTCATCTTCTTTGACTTGGAGGACATCCTCCCTACTTCCTAAGCAGGACTATCACATTCTCCTACCTTTCTATAATTAACCCTTTCTCTACTTATTTCCTAGCTCCTTGTACTCATTCTAACTTCAAAATGGGAGAAATTCTAGTCTTCAACCTACCCTTTTCACATGCTCTCCCTTGGCAATTTAATTAGTTCCCGTGGTTTCAACTATCATTTCTATGCAAAATCTCTTTATAGCCCTTTTTCCTGAACTCTACAGTCATACCTCCAACTGGAAAAAAGACAATTTCATTTGGTTGTCTAACAAGTAAGCATTTAAGAACCTATGTGCCAAACACTTTATCAAAACAAAAATTAAATGAAATACAAAGACCTTGGGGGAGGGAGAAAGTCACTAAGAAGTTAGGAAGGCCAGGAGAGATCTCATTCAGAAGAAAGCTCTTAAGCCAAATCTGAAGGAAACCAGGAGTTACAAGAGGCAGAGTACAGAGGTACAACCCAGATATGGGAGCCACCTACTGCAAAAGTATTAAGATTATGAAATGTACTGCAGCATAAGAAACAAAGGTCTGCTTGGCTGAACTGTAGAGGGAATAACGTGTAAGAAGACAGAATGTAAAATGAGATCAGGTTGTGAGAGCTTTAAATACCTAGTGTTACAAAGAAAGCCATTGGCTTTGGCAGAAAGGCTTCCTTTCAAGAGGCACTGAGGGAAGAAATGGAGTATACTAAGAGGCATCTGAGATTAATATCATTTGGACTAAAGAATTAAGGGAAGTCAACAAGACTGCACAGATAAGACAGTGGTTTTTAAAAATTCAGTACTGTTCTAACTCCTTAGCCCATTTAAGCAATGCCAAGAGTGCCAGTCACACCAACATACTGATACATTCACAAGATTTGGTTAAGGAGAGTTCCATCACAATGTGTACAGATGCAATTTAGACACAAGTGGGGCTAACTAGACAGTACTTTCTCTAGTCAACTCCTAAACTACCAAAGATGGTAAAAATGCTAAGAGACATTTAATATGGAATAGAAAGATTATATTAGCGCATCATCATTATATTAGCATCATCATCATCATTTTAAAGAATAATCTTTAGCCTGATAGGAGACAAATATATATATTTTAAAGCAAGCAATATGAACAAATCAACACAAAATAGTTGCAACAAATGTAACAGAGTTAAGACTAAAGCTATAAAGAGCAGAAAAAGAAACATGACTGCATAAAGATCAAGCAAGTTGAAAGTGAGAGAAAATTTAAAGAAGAAATCTTTTCAAAAGCAAATTACAGATCTGCTCTGTTTCATTTACATAATTTATCTCCATAACTTTTACTGGGTCTTTGAAAGAAATGTTTCCATCGTTAAGAAGCTGTGGATGCTCACAGCTCTCATCTACTTTAATATGTTTTTAATGGGGATGTTACAGCTGGGTCACAAAAGTGAATCTGAATAATGCAAGATTCAATTAGTGCTTAACAGGTTTATGTCATAGTAATAACAACAAAAGTATTCACATGCCATTTTTGCATTTTCAAAGTGCTTTGCATGTCATCTTATTTGATATTCACAACAACCCTGGGAGGTAGGTTCTATCATTATGCCCATGTTACAGATGAGGAAACTAAATGATTCACCCAGAATCACATAGCTAGCAAGTGCATGAAGCAGAATTTGAATTCAGATCTTCCTCACTCTAAGGCCAGCATCCTATCCACCATGCAACCTAGCTGACATTCAACAAGTTAGCTTAGAAAATTTTCAGCTATAACAAAGGTGGGTATTAAGAATGATCACCTGCAATTTATGCCAGTGAATTAACATTAGAAGCACTTTCTAGTCTTGAAACAATTTTACAAATACCTCTCTGTAGAAGAATATTTCCGTATTTGCCCCTTTATAAATTCAATGGTAAAAAGCTGTGGATTTTCAAAGTCACAAACCAGTGCGAATACCTAATTTGGTAAAACAAAAACAAAAACAAAAACAAAAACAAAAAAACATTTTAAAAAATTTAATGTTGAAAGAGTCCTCAGAAAACTTAACTAGTGTGCAAATGCAAAAGTTAGTATCGCTTCGAAGCACTTCAAGCCCAAATTACAGATTTCTATGCATCTCAACATGTAAAAAATGATAAATGTTTGTGAGCCAATGAAAATTTTTTTATATCTGTTCATTTAAAGGCTCTGCATTTTAAAAAGATATTTTTCTAACATGTTTAATTTTTCTAACATAAAACATCAAAAATCAGTTCCAAATATGCATTTCTAATCAATAACCCACAAGGAAAAGAAAAGAAAAGGATGATTCTATGTTTTGCCAAGAGATCTTATGTAAATTGGTAATGTTGCTACTAACCTCCCCTAAAGGCTTCAGTGTTGCAATATTGTAGGTTGCTGGATCACGTTCTACTAAACAAGTTTCTGTAAGAGCTAATACTCTCTTTACAGGTTCCTTTAAATAAAACACATATTGAAAAGTTAGTCAAATGAGAAAGATAGTACAGATAAAATGAAGAAATTTTTACATTCATTGCAAATCTTACCAAATGTCTAGGAGATATCTTCTGAACAACAAACTCTGCTAATGACGTTATGGATTCATCGCCACTATATTTTCCAAAGCGAAGGTTTAAATACTGTTCAAATCCTAAGGGGTCTTTCCTGGTCCGCAGAGAAATGCCTATATAGTTGCCAGCATGGTCTATTGCACTTTTGATGATTTCTTCCCTTTGTTCAGATGCAAACAGATGCTACAATATTTTTTAAAGTTGAAAAAGTCAGATTTTCATCTTGTTTTTACAAAATCATTTATATATATTTAACCAGAAAAGGAAAAGAAGTTCAGAAAAGAAGCAATTCAAATAAAAGTAGAAATGTCTTGTGATAAGTTATTGCAAAGTGCAAGCATTCCAGGTTGTTTTTAAAAAAAAAAACCCAAAAAACCCACAGGATTATCTGAATATAATTAAAAACATAAACTCAAATCAGCACCTAAGTATCTCCATTATATGTGCTTTATATTTTCTAAACCTATATAGCCTCTTCTTTGCTTTTCCTTAACCAAACCCCAATATGAACAATTTTTCTATTAGATATTTAGTGAAAATCATTTAGTGGTAAGAAAACTAATAAAAGGATAGGAATATAGAGTTCTATTAGCAGAACTAAATTCCTTCATGACCAAGAGTTCTAAAAATGCTAGTAGTAAGAAATGTGAATGCTCTAGGCAACTCTCAATACGATGTGCAAACTTCACACTGGGTTTCATTTCTGCTATTAAATGGCTTCATAACTTTGAGCAAGCCATGCTTAGGCTTTGTAAATGTGCCATCCTTTAAAAATGCAAAAATAAATGAACAGTACTGCATAATATCAATCCAAATTTTACAATAAGGTACTGCAAACCCTCCATAAAAGAAAAGAAAAAAAATTCAGGCTTCTTCTCTCTGGTACAAAAGGAAGACCCCCCCAAATTTTACATGGATTTCCCAAATCGCAGAGTGGGGGGGCACCATGCCCCTAACTCCTGTGATGTGCAAGGGATAACTATATTGAAACCACACAGTTATGATTAGTTAAGCACTTATTATCTATTTACAAACTGTTCAAGTCAGAGCAGCTTTTAAGTAGTTTATTACAATTTGAAAAATGTTCAGGAACTCTAGGGTTGAAAAGTGAATATGACTACCAATGATCTTCAGATTTCTAAGGTCTCAAACACGAGAGAGACTTCCAAATCTAGAAGATGCAGGTGAAGCTAAAGGGGGAGAAAACCCTGGTTTCTTTTTGAAAAAATAAACTTTATTTTATCTATTTCCTAACTATGAAATCAATAAAAATAGAAGTTGTTTAGTGTAGTGGATAAAAAGCCCATCCTGGAGTCAGGAAGACCTGAGTCAAGCCCTGCCATACACTGGCTGTACATATCTGAGTGGGACACTTGGCTTTTCAGAGATTGCAGAGCAGGTGGTAACCTGCATTGGAAGAAGGAGCTCCCTCATTCACTACCTTCTTATACTAATGAAATTACATTTGGTCCCTATGCCATCAAAACTGTAAATTAAAGGATTAAAGATCTGAAGCTAATATAAAATCATGGCCAACTTTTGCAACAGTATCTCAGTGTAAATATAGATACTCCCCATCTTTGAAATTCTTTTAAAAATAACTTACCAATCTACTAAATCCTCCATAAAGTATACAAAAACCCCCTGGGTAATCAGCCAGATCTGCAAAACCTTCAATATTTCTGTAGTCATAAGAACAAAGGACTCTGTTGGTTGCAGGATTAATTTGGTCAAAACCTCCAGGAGTTACTTCTAAAATGACAGGTTTTCTTGTATCACTCCAGTGATGCTTAAAACAATGATACCTCTACAAAGGGAAGGAAGACTAATTTAAGATGTAAGCTTGCCACAAAATAAAGTTATAGCTCCAATTCATAACTTATCACTAAAGTTGTCTTTCAAATTTGTTCATATTTGATGTTAATTCTAGCTGAAAATAACTCATTCTTTTCTATGTTTTTAATGTAAAATGTAAATGTAAAATGTAAAAAAGAATGGCCCTAGAAATACTACTATACCAAAAAGTTTAATCAAGAACACTGTTGAACTTTTTAATGACTTTTCTGGAAATCTTCAAATTAATCACTGGCTAACACTTCAAATACACTATAGTATACACAATTCAAACAACTAATTCAGAACATAAGATATGTATTTTAAGGCAGCACAAAGGAAAAAATGTTAGCCCAATAAAAGATTGCTTCAATTAGAACATTATTCCCAATAATCGTAAACAATTTTCTTGAAGAATATTTATGATGTTAAAAAATCAAATTCCCATAATATGTAGTAGTCAAATGACCTATTTACTCTGAAGAAGTCTTATGAATGGTAGTTTTCATGGTAGCTACTATACAGGCAGGAAATATTTACTCTTGTAAAATACTGTCTAAAATGTGCACCTTCAGCTGTTATAGTTCTATTTCATTTGTTCTCATTAGGGAATACAGTAATACTGGAAAAAAAATATAGTTCAGTGGTCACCAAAATTCACCAGAAAATTTCTTCAGGCAACAGGAAACTACTTGGCTATCAGTAACTAGTGGGGGGTCAGGAAAGAGAGACAGAAAAACACAAAAAAGTTATAGAGTGGGCAAGTCTAATATAATGAGGCAACACCAGGCCACTGCTGGAGCAACCTGTCTTTTACAAGGAGCCAACAAGAGTGCTTAAAAAACTTACCAGCTGATACCAGGTCAAAAGGGCAGATTTTTCTAAGTTAAAACCAGGGAGTCGGACAGTTGGGAAGACTCAGCTAGATTCTAAGGTTGTTAAAGTTTGAATATTTCTAAAGGCCAGACCACGGGTTCAAAGCTGCTGGCAAATGGCTTACTGGTCATTTGATAATATATAGCTTTTAAACTAAGGCTTCTCACGTGGTCATATCTGTTAGCATTTTTAAGTAGTGTCCCCTTGAATGGAAAACCTTTGTTAAGAAGTTAACTTGACAAAAACTACTTCCATTTGAACTTCTCTGATGAACTAATTGCATTATATATTGACTAATTTCCTTCATTTTATATTTTCACATAATGAGTTTCTGGAGGTAGAAGAGAAAGAACACTATAGCAGTTATCAAGCTCCACCACGAAATCTACATGTACATTTTTCTTTATGATTATGCTGAGGTGTCACAGGGTTACATTGCACCAAGGTAAGAAATTAAATTCTTTCATTTTAGACAGATAAAATACTTGCCCTTCCTGTGATTTTTCCTTCTGAAAAGTCAGTCCTAAATCTCTGGAAAGAAAAAAAAATTATGAAAATGTGCCAAAATTTATAAAGTAGATTTCTTATTCAACCCCCTCCACCCAAATTAAGCAAAAGCTGGACACATAGCCAAAATAAAATATTTTGCCCAAGAAAGCTTTCAAGACCACATAATTGAAATACTACATAAAGTACATAAAACTTCAATGCAGAATTATATTAATCACATTACTTGAGCATGTACACTCATATAATCTAGAGTAATATAATCCTGTATGAATCATTTTTTAGCCCTGTTGTTACAAAAAAAGCAAAAGTATCACACATCATAAAATAATCCTGTTATTACTTACATAAAGAAGTAAGGAAAACTTAGAAATGGTTGGTGTACTGATAAACATAGGTTCTTACCAGTGCTTCCGTTAGAAGTTCTGTCCTGTGTTCTGTAGAAAACTTTAACGTCTCTGACTTTTTCCCACTTCCTTTTCGAAAAGTGAGGTTGAATTCTGTTCCCTGTCCCTTTCCAACGGGACTAATGCTACAAATATCTCCATAAGGCCACTGATGTAAAGAAAACAATTCAATCAACACTGTCATAATAAAATGAGATTCAATAGTTCATCGTGGCTAGATGCTTTTGATACATGCTGATTTCATTTAGCAGTTTCTTTACCGTGTATTAACGCCTTGGATAATTTTTGAATCCTATCATCTTATCATACTCTAGGAAGCATGTATGAATCTGTATTATTACTTTAAAAAAAGGGACTAGAGAGATTTCCTGGGCATCAGAAAAGATATGAATCCAAATACTGCCTTTATGAACTTGGCAAACCCTGACCTTTGTGAAATCATAGGAACAGTTCACCCAAACTTACAGGTCTTCTTTGACTGTATTTTTTTGGGGGAGGAAGGGCCCTGACATTAAAAGAGCCTCGAAGAAAGCTGCACTGCAGCAGCACATAGTGGGGAAGGAGAGCAGTGAGACACAAGACAGAGCACCTGCTCAGGAATCCAGAAATCTGTTTCTGGCACCTCCCCCGATGCACTTTCCACTGACAGTCTTTCTCACATGTACATGTCTGCATGTTGTCTCCTCAATGAGAATGGGAGTTCCTTGAGGGCAGGACCATGCTTTTGTCTTTCTTTTAATCTTCAATATTCAGCACAGAATCCAATGCATAGTAAGGTCTTAATAAATGCCCGACTGACTAAAATACATGGAAGTGTCTGAGAATTTAAAGGCTACCACATAGAAGCCAAATAAGAATAGTTTTAAAGCATTAGGAAATTTAGTGTGATAGCAAATGAAGAATGAAATGCAGGAGAAAAAAGAACAAAAAGTGTCTCCTTTATCCATGCTAGAGTTAATTCATAATTTTGTAAAGATTAAATAGAAATAAATAAAACTGACAATAATACACAAATAGCATAGTAAAAAATTAGCATGTATTGAACTGAATGGATTGACTTAAGAACTGTAACCTGATAGCTGAATCATGACTCCCAAAATGCATAACTAAAAAGTCCATTTGTTATATAAGACAAGGTCAATTGCAATCATCTTTTCAAATATTCTTATATTTTAATGTTTTGATTAGTTAGTACTTAGAACTGCAGTCACTATTCCCAACAAACATTCCATATAAATTATACAACAAGTGACTACACACATGCCCTTTATATATAGGATGGGGAGGGGAAAAAAAATTTACATTAGATGTTAACTCCATGCCAAATCAACAAACTCCAGTTCTCAAGACTCAAGTCTATGGAGTTCTATGGTGTTTTAGGTGCAGAGTACAGCAGATTTCCTTCTTTGCTACCTTTCATATCCATCCTGTAACAACACAATTATCAAAATCACTCTATCTCATTAAGTTCCTTCTATGTGTCAGGCAGGCACTAGGGCAGGCTCTGGGGACATAAACACAAAAAGCTAAACACCCCTTGCCCTCAGGCAGCTTATATTCTATTTATATGTACAAAATCCAATATGGAATAAATGAAGAATTCCAGGAGAGAGGGCACCAACATCTGAAAACAAATAGGAAAAGTCTAACAGAGAAGCCAGGTCTGAGGTGAGCTTAAGGGGCTCTCAGAGGCACAGGAAAGGCAGGAGAACATTCTGGGCAGGGTGACAATTTGTTCAAAGGCCTGGAGACGGGAGACAAAATGTCATGTGTGAAAAAGAGCAAATATATCTTATCTGACTACACTATATAGAGTGTGTGTGTTTCTTCACAAAAATTCCATAGTTACTAAAAATATCATTTTACCAAGGGCACACTAAGATTAAATGATTTGCCCTTGGCCAGCTCTTCTGTCTCCAAGACTAAGACACTTATCCTCCAGCCCACAACTGTTTCAGTTCCTCCATAAGCTATTCATGCCCCTGCAGATGCACACCACTCCAACCCATTTTTCTGACTATTAGTCCCATTTGTTCATGTCTAGAGAGCACAGGAGATATGTGAAGGTGCTGTCGAATATTCTAAGTTCAAATTGAATTACAAACAAATTACTTCACACTTACCTGATTTGTAACTTCTAGGGTATTGGGATTATATGTAGTGATTGCATGGGTTCCAACTGAAAAGACTCGTTTGTACCTAAAATAAAGGAAATGTTTAATTTTTGTTTTTCCAATTCAAGTAATCAACACAATTTATAACAATATGATTAATACTAAAATAAAAAAGGCAACTTAAAATTTGTTTAATGCTATTACTTTTATACTCTAATATTTTATAATATAAAAACATTTTGAATATGCTATTAATTTTAATAAAGAGAAAAATACACTAAGACATTTGAACAACTCTATATAGGTAGTAGAGGGCTGAAATGAGTTTCTGGATCTCAAATAATTCTAAATTAGAAAGGCTGATCAAAGATGACACACAGCACAAAATCTTTCAAAATATGCTTTGAGAAAAACTAAGGTGGAATGGAAAGAAGCACCATTGCTTTTATCTTTAAAAAGCATGACTTTAATTAATAATGAATATTATTGGAAGCACCTGCATATTGTATTACTGTGCTTTTTTTAAGTTCAAGAACTTTGCTGGAATTTACAAAAGAGAAATAAGCCTTCAACATAGAAGCTGGAGCTTTTTGGGAAGGTTAATGGAAGGATATATGAGAATTACACAACAGGAAAAGGTATGTATGGCTTACAATCTCATAAGCAGCCTGACCAAAGGGTTTACAGATGTATTAAAGTAATTCCTTAATTCTGATCTCTTGAAAATACAGAATCCTCACTAGAAAGGCAATATAGAAGAGCACTTGACTTAAAGTTGAGAGATTTTGAATCAAAGCTCTGACACTTTTCCATTTCTACACAATTAGTTACAATATTTCTGAGCCTGTTTCCTTGTTTGTAAAACAGAAGGGCTACTTTATACTATTTACTTCATGGGGTGGTTTCAGGAAAGTGTTTGTAAATTTCAATATGGCAAACACAAAGGAACCATAATTAGAAGAAAAGTAGTAAACCTGGGGAAAATTTTTTATAGTAAGTTTCTCTGATAAAGGTGTCATTTCTTAAATATATAGAGAACTATGCCAAATTTATGAAGAATTCTTTTACAATGTCAATGTGTTTGCAAAGGAAGCTTGACTAATAATCTAGACCTATTAATCAATAAATGTGAGTTCCTCTGGGAAAAGACTCTAAAAGATTGTTTCTCTATTGAAGAGAAATATTATTTTATTCTCTAAAGGTTTTCTATGTGTGACCTGGATCACTGCTATAAGTGAACATTTTATAGGTTTAAGATATGTGTATATACATACACACACACACATATATTTGATAAGTAAAATTTCAATGCTGGTAGTGGTAAATTACTTAAAAATTTCCAGTTACTAAAACAAGCTGAATAAAACTCAATTTTAAAAAGATTTCTAATGTAAAAATAACTTTTGAAAGGCTAGGAAGAAAATGCTGTACACAACGTAAAAAGGAATTCTAGCCATGTAGTCTGGACTTTTTGCTGAACCATTAGGTTTCTATTTCCATATTTCAGTATCCCAACACAAGAATAACCAAACTATCAATTGTATGTGCATACAATTACCACAGAAAGACAGAAAAAGAATTCCTACTAAACATCTTAAAACTTCATTAACTTTTTCCTTAAGAATTGCCCAAAGAACAGCAGCAAAGACAAGTATCTTTAATGACTGACTTCACTTAATTGTTATTAGAGTTTTAAATCTGTACCAAAGTATTTAATTTCAAATTTAGGTAGAGGCTAAATAATATGCCACATACTACTGTCATTAGGTATATACGTTAGTGTGAATGTAAAGAAATGTTAAGGGAAAATCAGACCCACTCCCAGCTCCCATTCTTACTACAGCAATGGGCCTCATATTTATATAACCCTCTTTTCTTCAAGAGTCAGCATAACTTGATCTTATTTATTTTCTATGAGGTAAGAAGGTCAATATGGCTCAACTGCAGCATGTGAGAGGAGGAATCATGTCCAACCGGGATGGAAAGAGGTTAGGGTCAGTGGTGAAGAGCTTTACAAGCTAAATTAAGGAGTTTATACTTGATCCTGGAGGTAATAGGAAGCCACTGAAATTTACTGGGAAGTGCAAAAGCTCACTGAAGAAAATAGTTCTCTCAAAATTAGAATGGAACAGATGGAGGCCAATGACTTTCTGAGAAAC
>CM053770.1:32147708-32220541 GCA_028658325.1 Potorous gilbertii | reverse complement strand
GGCAGCTTCTACATTAAGGGATTGAAGGGCCTGGAATAGGATATTCCAAAAGTCAAAGGAACTAGGTCTAAAACCAAGAATCACCTACCCAGCAAAACTGAGTATCATACTTCAGGGGAAAATATGGTCATTCAATGAAATAGAGGACTTTCAAGCATTCTTGATGAAAAGACCAGAGTTGAATAAAAAATTTAACTTTCCAACGCAAGAATCAAGAGAAGCATGAAAAGGTAAACAGCAAAGAGAAATCATAAGGGACTTACCAAAGTTGAACTGTTTACATTCCTACATGGAAAGATAATTATTGTAATTCTTGAAACTTTTCTCAGTATTTGGGTAGTTGGTGGGATTACATACACACACACACACACACACACACACACACACACACACAAATACACACATACACATATAGACAGAGCATAGTTTGAGTTGAATAGGAAGGGATGATATCTAAAAAAATAAAATTAAGGGGTGAGAGAGGATTATATTGGGAGGAGAAAGGGAGAAGTAAACACTTTTGGGGGGGCAAGGTCAAAAGAGAATAAAACAAATGTGGGGTAGAATAGGATGGAGGGAAATATAGTTAGTCTTACACAACATGACTATTACAGAAGTCTTTTGAAAAAGTACATATATATATATAAAATGTTGCACAGAAATCTATCTTGCCCTACAAGAAAAGAGAGAAAGATAAGGGAAGGGAGAGGTGTGATAGAAGGGAGGGTGGATTGGGGGAAAAGGTAATCAGAATGCACAGTGTTTTGGGGTGGGGGAGGAGAGATAAGGAAAAAATTTGCAACCAAAAAATAATGAATGTTGAAAACTAAAAATAAATAAACATAAAAAAAGAAAATCTCAAAAAAAAACTTGTAGGGAGGGTCTTTTGTAATGCAAGTTTCTACAAATTCACATTTTTATAAATAAGACTGTACAAAAGTGAGACACTTTGTATTATTGCCTCTTTTAGTAAAAGAGCAAAATGATTCCAATAACTGACCATGTCCTCCCCTTGCATAAACTTTGTGGGAAGGTATGGTCTTTCTCATAAGGCCATGTTAGTTCCTTAGAAAACCCACAGTTCCTATAAATTGATCTCTGTTTTTTTTTTTTTTGTTTTTTCTTTCTTGGGTATTACATGTCCTAGGGGCACTTGGGAAAAGACCTTGTACTGATGACTGGTTCTAATGGCCAGGATTGTTTTGGTTTGTTTCTTTTCTCTTTTAGGTTTATGTCCGAAGCACAGATATTGACCGGACCCTGATGAGTGCAATGACAAATCTTGCTGCTCTGTTTCCACCAGAGGGCTCAAGCATTTGGAACCCCAAAATCCTCTGGCAGCCAATTCCAGTTCATACAGTGCCAACTTCTCAAGATCAGGTCAGTATGACAGGAGAGCTAGAAGTATCTCTCAGCTGGAGATTACAGAGAAATCTGAAGAAGTCAGGATAAATGACTCATTAATTTCAAGTCATTTTAAAAGTTGAGGAAAAATTTGACTAAGTGCTGAGAGATGCACTAAATGCTGAAGAAGAAATGAATTTTATATAAGCCACAATTCCTGCCTTCATGCAGTTTACATGGTAGTATATACAGAATAATATCTGATAAGGGCTAGATCAGAGAGTATACACAAAGTGGCATGTGAGATCAGAGAAGAGAAATGTGATTTGCAAGGAGAATCAGTGAAGACCTCATGAAAGAGTGGGCTTCCCAGGCTGAATAGCAATTTAGTAGGTGAAGAGGGTAAGAGGACATGCCAAGTAAAGGAATGAAGGTTGGAAAGGGTAGATTGTTTGCAGAGCTCACCAAGCAGTGTATCAGAGAGCATAAAGTATATGATAGGGAGGTGGTATAGTTCGGTTGTATTCAACTCTTCGGGACCCCACTTGGGATTTTCTTGGGAAAGATACGAGTGGTTTGCCATTTTTCAGATGAGGAAACTGAGGCAAACAGAGTTAAGTGACCTGCCCAGGATCAAATAGCTAGGAAGTGTCTGAGGCCAGATTTGAACTCATGAAAATCCAGGCCCAGCACTCTATGCACTATAGTGCCACCTATCTGCCCACATGAGAGGGAATAGTATGAGCTAAGCTGAGTAAATGTTACCAGGTAGGTGCCAAGAAGAGCTCTTTTGACTGGAAAAAATATGACATTTCTGGCATGAGGTCCAGCTCTTGGACATGAGGCAGATTTTCTCTGTTCTTGGTATCTGTTCCTCCACTACCACCCCATCAGTCATGATATTCATGACTAGTACATGTAACCTGAACTGCATCCTTGGGCTTAACTCCCATGCACCTCCCAGGGCTGGAGAGCTAGCAAGTGGAAAAGGCTAGCCTATGCAGAGAAAGGAGCTGCACACAGATACAGATCCCCCTATCAGGAATCATTCAGCCACAAGCAGGACAGCAGCTGGAGGCAGCAGTAGAATGGAGAAGAGACATTAACCACATGGAAGCTGCAGATACATAACAGCAGTGTATTGGCAACAACAAAATGATAGGATTTTCTGAACCAACTGACGCTGTTCTTGGACCATGCAGAGGAATTCCTGGACATGCCAAAGACCTAATTCAAACCAAGAGTTAAAAAGGCACACACAAAGCCAAGAGCCATCAGTAGGAAGAGCAAGCCTGGAGCTTGTTGTCACTAGAACTGTGAGTAATGTGGATTGTAAAAAGTACTCCCCAGAGTAGGGATGTGACTATCTAATGATCCTACCGTCTCATAATGTAACTCTGGAGTGACTATATAAGGCCCTAGAAAAGGTGGGGCGCAATATGAGGATGGCTGACAATTTTCTAACAATCCCAAGTCCTGCAAGGCACCTTACTCAGGATAACACTATAAGTCTGGAGTCATGTATCAGTCCTTAAGGAAGACATGAATTCATTAGAGAGGGAAGGAGAGGTGTCCCAAACATTTAATGGCTTGTGTTTAAGTCTCTGCCATTTTTTGTGGACTTCACCAAATCCTGACCTGCGTTTGATGTCATCTTAGCCCGAATGATTTCACTGAAATTGAGGTCCCATTTCTTTTTATGTGGTAAGTTAGACATCAGACAAATTCTGATATACCCAGTAGAAGCACTGAGTGAGAGCTAAAGAGATTTTTAGATAGAAATCCCCAAGATTGAACCTAATCCATGGGAGCTCAGAGTCTCGTTAATGGTGCATGGCTTATATAAGTATGGAGACCGGAATGCTGCCAGTTACTAAGGTCCATGATGGCCAGGAAAGAAGAGTGAACTTTATTTAATGGCCAATAGGGAGTCATTGAAAGTCTCTGAGCAGAAGCATCATATCCCCAGATCTATGTAATCTGTAGATTAATCTGGCCATGGTATAAAGGAAGAGAGTCAAGGTGAAAGTCCTATTCGGAAGCTGTTGTAACAGTCAAAGCAAGTGGTAATGAGGATCTCCAGATGATAGATGTAAGAAAAATACATTATCCTAAAAGAAGGTGATAATTCCACTGAGGACTACCTTGGTCTGACCACATGTACCCAGTTCTAGATACCACCTATTAAAAAAAGAACCTTGATCATATGGAGAATGTCTAGAGGGAGATTAACCCAAGGTGTTAAAAGGAATTATGAGGAAAGGACTGAAGGTCTTTAGCACAGAGAAGAAAAGATTCAAGGGGGTCATAATGAAGGACTGCTATGTGGAAGAGAAATTGGCCTAGAGGGCAGAACTAGGAGCAAAGGGAAGTATTTTCAGTGAGGTCAATTTAGGCTTAATATGAGAAAAGATTTCCTAACAATCAGAACCAGCCCAAAGCAGAATGGACTGCCTCAAAAAACCGTGGGTTCCTCCTCATAGATGGTTTTCAAGCAAAGGCTGGATGGCCACCTGTCACCAACACCATAGAGGGGACTTGCTCAGGATCACATTGGATTAGATGGTTTCTGAGGTCTCTTCCAACAGCTGGGCAGCTGTGATTCTGGAATACTGCAGAAGTGATATCAACAAAGCTTGATAACCAATTTCATATGAGAGGTAAGGAGCAGAAACTGGAAAGATGGAAAAAATCAATGAAAAGAAAATGGCCCCATGAGACTTCTGACCTGTGGAGACTCCAAGGTTATTTTTCATCTCAGCCTCTGGTCTCTCCCAGTTCAAACATGCAGGTAAGGCTAAACCTAGGCATTAGAAGGTAGCTGACAAATCTTGTTGGGGGTCAGCTTATTTACTTGACCTCTTCTTCCTCCCTTCTAGTCTTCTCTTCCATATTTTTCCGTTCCCTGATGTTTACTAACCTCTAGCTGCCCAAATCTTTGCTTAAGTCGAGCCTTTTCTGGTAATTCCATGTTTCAGAATTACTTCTCCCTTCTTCCCTATCTCCCATCAGAATTCCCATAATTTGAGGTTTTCAGTAGGTACTATGGAAGAAAGTTATTGGGTTCAGCTAATTCACATTTGGTTGTGAATAACTGATATTCTCTTAGCCTTTCTAAGAGTATTTGCAGAAAGGTGAGAGAGGAGGGGACAGGAATTTCTAACCCAACTGAAGCTCCAAATGCTAGAATTTCAGGAACTATGGGAAGAGATTGTCCAGGCAGAGTGCACATTTAAATGACATCAGACAAAGCAGCTAATGTGGGGGAGAAGCCTGCAGAAAGACAGCTGAGCTCTCCACCAGAACTCCATAAAGACCTCAAAAATGCCTAGACCAAGTCCTGATTGGGAAATCTGAGGGAATAAAATCACTGTAAGTCATTTTTCCAGTCCAGATCATCATAGGGAGACAGGCAGTGAGGTCTTTGGACACTGGAAATAGGGTCTAGTCAGTATGGAGAAACTTCCAGTGCTGGTTCTGAATGAGGATCTATCTACCACTATGCACCAGGACAAGAAATTCCAAACCCACAAGGATGTGCCTGACTTTGCTCAGTGAAGAGAACAGGGGCCAGCTTGTAGCCCTGTTGTTCATTACCTCCTTCCAGGTCACAGATTCAGACTTAGAAGTTGACCTGTCCCTAGGGATGGGGTGGAATGGAGCAGCTGGGAGCTATTATCTGTGTACTGAAAAAAGACCAAGTCCAGAAGCAAGCAGCTCTGATTCCAGGAGTGAAGCAGGCTCTCAGTTCCAGCCTTCATCCCAATCTGAACAGGCCTCTTCAGGAACAGGCTGACTAGAGGTCTCTTCCAGCTGTGAAATTCTATACTTCTTTGATCTCAGTGCTAATGTTTTAAAATGCCTGCAGTTATGGAACCAGCTTACACAAGAGCAATAGGGACTGCAGAGAATCCTCAGTACAGGAAATCTTCAAAACAGGTGATAACAGAATCTACCCGAGTACAAATGAGCTGTAAACCTATAAACGCTTCTCATTTAGTAACCACAAGGTTTTATAGCAAATTGTGGTAGATGTTCTAAAGAGAAGGCACTTATGTTATTAAGAGAATAGATGTCTTCAGATTTCCTCTGTCTCTATTAAGAAATATCTAGTCCCAACATCCCATGAGAGAAGCATTCACATATGACCACAGGGCTGCCACTCTGGAGAAAGTAATGTTTCATTCCTCTGAACTCATTGCAGCTCTGACTTCAGCACATGTGTGAGAAACAGACAGAAAACAGCTCAGGGCTGACATCTAGGATATAGATACCATTAGCTGGGAAGCATCTAAAGTGCTTTTTATCTATCGCCATGGCCTAAGCATTCCATCATGATTAGCCAGGGAAGGATGAAGAAAAAAGAACCAACTGGTTGACCTCTTTAAAGGTTCCTAATCATAGACTCCTAGATGTAGAGCAGGAAGAGTAGCCTCACAGGTCATCTGGACCACCCCCTGCATTTTACAGGTGAGGAGACTGAGGTCTGGTTGATGCTGAGTGATGTGCCCAAAGCCACATGGGGGTAAATATCAGAGGCAGAATTTGAACCCAGATGAGTGCTCTTTCCACTCACTATGTCACTGGTGTTATTGTTCAGTCATTTTCAGTCACATCCAACTCTTTGCGAACTCATTTTGGATTTTTTTGTTAAATGTACTGGAGTGGTTTGCCATTTCCTTCTCTTGCTGTTGCCCAGCGTCACACAGCTGGTAAGTGGTTGAGGCCAGATTTGAACTTAGGTCTTCCTGACTCTAGGCTCAGTGCTCTATCCACTGTGCCCCCTACTTGCCCTATACCACTACCTGTACCAGTACCATGACTTAAAATGTTACCAATGCAAAATATGGAAGTGGGAGAGACTAGCTATACATATAATCTGTATTGGAAATGAGAGGAAAGGCGATGGAATGATTTTTAGGTCATGTTTCAACTGAAGAAATAGGAAGTGACAAAGTATTTCATTACAGGTTTTTCATTTCTTCCTGGGAAGAATGAAATATTGCCGGGCCTTCATCTCTCCCCCTCTCCCTATTTACAACTTTCAAATACATTGATCTCTTAAAAAAAAAAAAAAGAATCTAATTTCAAAGGTTCAGTTCAATTAAATTTTAGGGTTTTTTCTTCATGTTGGTTTCCCTAGCTGAAATTTGAAATGTGACTATACCTTTTCTAGTATTTCTATGTAATTTTATAGATTAGAAATGGAATTTGTCCCAATATTTCTGCCTAATGAATTTCTTCTTGGTTCCTATTTTTCCAGTTGCTGTACCTTCCTAGTAACATAAAATGCCCTCGACTTGAAAAGCTTCAAGAAGAAACTTTGATGTCGAAGGAATATCAAAACTTGGTGTCTCCATACAAGGTTAAAAAAAAAAAGAACTTGGCTTTCCTATTCTTTATGTTGTTATATAGTAGGCTCAGGTTGGGAATAGGAAAGAGCCCTCCCTAACCCCGCCCCTTGGGTTTAACTCTGAATATTTGGGACTTAAAAGAACTGACAAGGTCAGAATCACAGTTTTCATCACTGTTTGACCAGCTAGCTTGATACCATATCACGATCACAGATTACATCCCCAAACCTCTCTTAAAAATGGACCTACTTAGAGCAAATGAGTTGTTTTTCAGTTGTTTCAGTTGTGTCCAACTCTTCATGACCCTATTTGGGGTTTTCTTGGCAAAGATACTGGAGTGGTTTGCAAAGGAGACAATTCCCTTAAAGTGCTTTGAAAACTTTAAGGTGATCTCTAAGTGCCCATCTGATGTTATTATTAAGATATGCACATGATTCCATATAAATATATCTCATCTAGAAAATATAATCCAAGATGTAAGGCTTGGATGGAGGACTATGGATGGATGTTATCACCTTTACACATACAGCCCAACTCGTTATTGTCTTTCCATTTTATGAATTCCATATCCTGTGATCAAGTTGTGGGAACAGTTCAACAATCTTACTACTTGGACAGAGAGTCTACATTCCAGTCACAGGATTATGTTATCACACTTATCCCAGTGTCTCTCCAAGTTATGTTTGGAAACCTTAAAAGACACAAAATACACGCTCATCTTTTCCCTGTTCCCACCATGCTACTTTTCCAGGTTTAGCTCAAGACTATTTGTCATGAGCTGCAGCTCCCCCTGCACCACTGCTCTCACTTCCCTTCCCGGGCTCTCACTGTGGCTGCCCTTCTGCTACATTCGCCATCCTCAGAATCCTTAGTAGATCCTGCTCTCCTCTGAGATGAGAATAGCCACACTCTGTTCCCCTACCTCGGTGTTAGAACAATAATTTTCCACAAGAAAAGTTGTACTCTTGGATAATGAATCCAAATCTCATCCTTGTCCCCTGATCAGTCCGGAGTCTAGAATGATTTTCTCTTTCTGGACTAAGGATAACTTAAGGTATGTCCTCCCATGTTATACCAATCACCTGGTACCTCTAGTACTGCATCAAACCTAACAGTCATATAGGCCAAGGAGGGAGAGCTAGCCGTCCCTCAGATGCCTGTTTGCATTTATACTTTAAGTATCCCAGAAACAGCTGAAGAAACTGTGATGTCATCCATATAGGTAACTCCCAATATGGGAATTTCCTCCATCATGACAGTAGAGAATTCCTAGCTGGTTACCTGCAGTGCCTCACAGTATAGCGGAAAGACCATGGGATTTGAGATCAAATGAGGCTGGTTCCAGCCTCCATTAGTTACTTTGGAAGCAGTGTTACTTAGCCCACTTGATCTCAAATCAGAAAGACCTAATTTGAATCTAACCTCTCATTCTTAATAACTGGGTGACCCTGGGCAAGTCACTTAATCCCCTCATGTCTCAGTTTCCTCATCTATAAAGTGGAGAGAATAATAGCACCCACCTCTTTGGGGAGTTTGTATCCATCTATAAAGATTTTCATAAACCTCAAAGTTCTATATAGACGTTAGTTACTATTTTTACTAGCTATGCAACCTTAGGTCTCAGTCTTATCTACAAAATGAGGCAGTTGGACTAGAAGATATCTAAGATCCCTTATTCTTCTAAAGCCCCATGACATCAAGATTAAATGACTTGACCCAGGATGAGATCATTAATAAATATCTAAGGCAGGATCTGAACCCAGGTCTTCCTGACTCTAAGACCACTCTTCTGTCCACTTGCAGCAAGCTGCCTCTATACCTGCACTATTACAAAAATTATTCTTCTCTCCAAAAATCTGTAGGTTCATCTTATTAGTTATCATAGTTAATATCACACAGTGTACTTTCCTGGTAAATAACTAATTTGCATCCTTTTTCTTTGTGTCAATTTGTATGTTTTTCAGGATTTTATAAATACTTTACCAAAGCTTTCAGGACTCCAAGTCAAGCACCTTAATGATATCTGGACGAAAATCTATGATCCTTTATTTTGTGAGGTACAAGAAAAAGAAAAGACTAACCCCCTCCAATCTGATGCTTTGAAATATGCCTGTTTAGACTTCTGTAACATAGCCTCTATTTTTTTCCTTTCTAGATGTATTGCTCTTACTTCCTTTAACAGTAGAACATAAATTAGTTCTCCTTCTATTATTACTGAAAATCCTCCCATCTCCTTTTTCTCTCTTGTTATTAATATTCTCGACTTTAGGAAACTACAGGCAAAATTGCTTTGTCCATCTTCTGCCATGTAGTGATTTTTCACTCACTCAAGAATTCTTGGCTCTTGGTATGTGTTTTAATTAAAACAGAAATAGCTTTCCACTGGAGAAAAAAATTACTTGAATTTTATAGACATAAGGAAACAAGAAAATGTAGGGCATATGTATTAGCACTGATTTATCAGCAAAGACCCTTACCAACATTTTCCTATGAAGGTCAAATACTCATTGTAATTCAACAAATTGTTACTGGTTTGTCAAGATGATATTTTCTTCACTGGGTGAGGAATTTCTGTCTGCCTTCTCGTGTGTCATTTCTGAGTCACTGTGTTCTACCTTCTCGCTGGGAGAGGAGGAATAATATGATGAGTGCCTGTTTTCCATCAAGCTCATTCAATGAATGAGACAATCAGTGAGAATTCATTTATTAAACTCTTCCTGTTTGCCCAGCAATGTGCTAAGTACTTGAGCTATAAAGATAAAAACAGAAGTCCTTATCCTCATGGAACTTCCAGTCTATTGGGGGAAATAACTCACACACATATAAATGTATACAAAAGATATTCCAGATAATTTTGGTGAAAGGTCACTGGCCTCTAGAGGGATTAGAAGAAGCTTCTACATATGTGTAGAAGATAAGGAAGCTAGAGATTCTAGTAAACTAAGGCAAGGCTCAGGAGTGGGAGGGGGGGATGGAACATCTGGGTCCTCAAATTCAAGCCTTCTGACTGAATCCAAACAGCAGGTTCCCCACCCTTGCCCCAGGGGCCCAGTCTGAGAGGAGGTATGATGGGTAAGCTGTAGTTGGGGGATTGCCTGCATTCATTATAATTGGAAAACATCTTTGAGAAGTCTTGTGGGTGAACGTTGCCTTCCACTATTCATCCCTGCTTTGCACTTTGAAATTATTGCAAGCACAGAATTTCACCAGTTGGTATGGGACCGAAGAATGTCCCCTGTGTCTGATGTTAGTTGATCTGGGTCCAAATTCTAGCTCTGTTGCCTTTCTGGATCTCAGTCTTCTCATCTGTAAGATGAGGAGGTGGGATGGACTGGATCATCTCATTCCTGTGCCTTCCCTCTGTTAATTATTTCCTGTTTATCCTGTATAGAGTTTGCTTTGCATATATTTGTTTGCATATTGTCTCCCCCTTTGATTGTAAGCTCCTCCAGGACAGGGACAGTCTTCAGCTTCTTTTTGTATCCCCGGTGCTTAGCATATAGTGCCTGGAGTTTAATGAATATTTCCTGAGTGACTGACGTCCCTCCCGTATTTAGATCCTGTGATCCAGGAGTGTAAATTGGTTCTACAGTTATTGCCCTAGTGACAAATGACATAGAGTTGCTTGGTTTAGATGTGTGTTATGTTTTTATTTCTCCTCATCATCACCATTTGCTTTATCAAATATATCCAACCACTTCTGTAAAAGATTCTTCCATGGAAAAGTTTAAGACTGTCATTTTATGCAATTTTCCTTATACTCCTTTTGCTCCCATTGAGATCTTCTTGTTAATTTCCATTTTCCTGGGGCCATTCAGTCATGTGGGGCCTTAACTTGGTTCTCTTTCCCCTGTCTCTTTTATATTGCTTTGCAGATCTTTGCTTTACACTGGGCTTTGATCTCCACTTTTAGCAATTCAGTTGTGCTTTTGCTTCTTGGGGAACTGATGGTCTTCTCTGACTGGAAGGTAATCCTAGCATGGGATCTCTACCTGCTTGACTTTGGAGGTTGAAGCCTGGCAACCACTTACACTTATTTTAAGAAATCTTTTAAGGACATACTGCCACAGGCTTCAGTGCATCATCCCTTTGCTTTCTCACCTTTCAGGCCACAAAGGTGTTTCGCATTGTTTTAAGCCATTTAATTCATTTTCTTCTAGTGGAATTTCTCTGCCAATGCTTTTGCCTTTCCTATTAAAGGCAGAGAGAAGTTCCTAAATCTCCTGTAGGTTGGGTAGATTCTTATCCTAATATTCCCTACATCATTGTATATAAAATTCCCATTTGCCACTGAGAATTGTAAGTCAAAAGCCCTGGCCACATACAAAGAGGGAGACAAATCAAACTCGGTGTGTGTCTCCTTGGGTGATTTGTACAGTTGCTTATCAGAATGGGAACGGTTCCTAGAAAGAGCCCATTTCTTATATTTTGTACACCAAAACCAGTGAGGTCTGAACACAGTAGCATTTCTGAGATGATTAGGGAAGATAAATTGACAACAAACAAGCAGGCCAGTCACAAGGGAAAAAAAACAAACTCAATTCATTTTCTGTTTTCTCCTTTATTGCAGAGAATTCACAATTTTACTCTTCCGCCCTGGGCCACCACAGACACCATAGCAAAGCTAGAGGAGTTGTCCCAGATATCTCTCTTGTCAACCTTTGCAGTGTATAAGCAGAAAGAAAAAACTCGACTTCTGGGAGGTATGCTGCTGGTGGTGGTTGCTGTGTTTGTCCATAGTTCTCCAAGAGGACCATGACATCAAGACGATGACATGACTTGCAGTTGACTTTGATTTGAGGGAAGGAGGGCTGAGCAAGGTCACCAACCTCACTGTCTTCTCCTTAGCCATGTGGGTCCAGTGGCCTGATATTCATCAGGACGACTGGAGATGATCCAGGATGCAGTGTGAGACCCTGGCCCTTTCAGCCTAAGGTCTTATCACATTCTTACTTTGAGTGAGAAACACCGGTTCAGTGAATAAGCTTCTTTAAGTAGCTGATCAAGGGATGGCCTCTTTAACCAAAAAAAATAAATAAATAAACTGGGAGGAGAAGACCCTCAAGGTTCCTAGATAAAAGAGAAACAATTACTATTTAGTTTTAAATCCACTCTGCACTAGGTGGGTGGGGACTGGTTGTCCAGTCTTAGAGCTCCAGAGTGAATTGGGTTTGAGGCCTGATCTTTGAGCAACAAATATAGCCAGGAAACCCAGAGGGAAAAAGGCAACTAAAACACAGACAGACACACATGTGTATGCACATGCATATACATACACAAAGACAGCTGTAGGTGGTGCAGTTGATAGAGCCCTGGGCCTGGAGCAGGCCTGTACAACATATGGTCCACGGGCCTACAGCCTACCAAAGGATTTTGGGTAGCTCCTGAAAAATATAGAGGATGTAAAAGAAAGTAAAGATGCAATGAGTGCTTTGTCCGTATCCTGCTTACCCCACCTTCCAATGGTCATTATTGTGCCTGTTGTGAAACTTGGCAGGTGGGTTGCACACTGTCTCTCGATCCTCACGTGACCTACAGCAAGCAACCATCATCAGTCTATCTGTAGTTTGAGAGGAGGGATTTCATGATAAATAAAAATCTTAAGTGATAAGTATAACTAATTGATATTAATTGAAATTTCCCTTTTTAAACTATGGTTTATTTGCAAAATAGTGTAATCATCAATTATACCTTTACTTGGAAAATGAACTGCTAAAAACTTATCTGTAGCCCAAAGAAATTTAGCCTATTTTAATTCTGGCCCCTACCTACTGCCAAGTTGTGCAGGTCTGGTCTAGAATAAGGGGACCTGAGTTCAAATCCACCCTTAGACACCTAATAGCTATGTGACTCTCTGCAAGTTACTTATCCTTGTTAGCCTTAGTTTCCTCATCTATAAAATGAAGAAAAGGCAAATTTTCTCCAAAAATGGAGAAGGAAATGGCAAACTACTCCAGTATCTTTGCCAAGAAAACTCCAAACAGGCTGACAGAGTCAGATGCTAAAAAAAACAAATGACTTAACAACCACATACATATACATGTGTATCCATATATGTATCAGAATAAATAAGACTTTATGATCTATGTAGCCTACTCATGATCTTGTAAACTGCAATCATCTCAGAATTCTGAACAATGAACTCAGTGCCTACCCTGAGTAAGCCAGAAAGCACCTAAATATTAACTTAGTCGTTTATGAAATGACCTTTACTTTTTGCATATTGCTAAGGAAAAATGACTAAAGTGGCCTGCCACTCTAGAAGCTCTGGGAAAGAGCCTGACATTAATGGAATTTGCCTGGCCCAATCCCGATGAGAAACTCAGTAGTTTTAGATTTGGGTAAATGAGAGCAGTTGACAATCATCTTCATCTGTAAAAAGGGGACTAATAATTAATTGTGTGCCTCGCCTCACAGGGCTGTGATGAGAATCAGTGGAATGATGTACAAAGAGGTCAGTTATCATCATTATATCAGATATTTTTGCCCCATAGCTATTCAGTGAATTAGAACATAACCTCATGACATAATGCAGCCCAGCAGATAAACTCATTAGGAAATGGAACAGAATGCAGGAATCCAGACTGCTCCACACCAGCTGCATTCACTGACTCCACCCAACAATGTCCAGTTAGCCCAATCCGGCACTGGGACAGCTGACCCTCAGGAGCAGGAAGGCAGCAGCTGCTGCCCACAGAGTTAATGAGCTCATCCCCCCCATCTCGGAGGCTGCCTATAAGCAGCATATGCCAATAAACAGGAGCCAAGTCTCTGGGCTGGCTCTCCTCATTGAGGCTTGAGAGTTCCCTGTCTCAAACAGAGAGAGAATGAGAGAAGTCGGAAGAGGGCTCTCCGTAGCGGGACATGTCAGTATTTCTATGTGGGGGACGACTTGAGCAGCTTCACTTTTGTGTCTGTGCATGTCCTTCCACACAGCCAGTTGCAGTGACAACACAAATAGTTCTTCACAGAGACAAGGGTGAGGAAAGTGCTGAGAGGCATCTAACTTTTCACACAGGAGCCATACCACCTTGTTCTCTTAATGGATGATTATTAGGGAAGGCAAGGAGGAAATAAGCATTTATTAAGCACCTACTGTGTGCCAGGCCCTGGACTACTAAGCACTTTACAAATATTTTATCATCTGATTATCTCAACAACACTGTGAGATCAGGGGTTATCATTATCCCCATTTTACAACCAAGAAAACTGAGGCAAAAAGACCTTAAGTGACTTGCAGGATCACAAAACTAGGAAATATCTAAAGTTGGACTTGAACTTATCTTCCTGATTTCAAGGTCCAGTGCTCTATCCATAATGCCATCTAGCTTACCTGGTAGACAGCATATTTGTGGCGGTATGCTGGCAAATGTGTAACAACTGGCTCTCAAAAAAAGACACACTTTTAAGTTTAACTTGCATTATTAACATTTTCTCCTTCACTTCATTAAGTCTAGTCAATCCACAAAATTATACATCAAGTCCTAATTTATATTATTTGCTCATTTCCATGGTACAAGTTGTCACAGTAAAAATTTAAGTTACTTCTCATAAGGCAGGTAGAGATGGTTCTAGCATATCCCTGAATATTAGAATCACTAAATTGCATACCCAAAAAGGACCTTAGAGGTCAAATAGTTCAAATCCTTCCTTCTTCTAAAGAGAAAACTAGCCATGAGAAGCCAAGACTTACTCAAAGATCCCTAATGAGTTCATCATAGCATCAGAACTCAAACCAAGATCTCTCCCTTCTTCCTACCATGCCATTAAGGACCATGAGAACAAAAAGAATTATAAAAACAAGAAGTAATTAAATCCTGAAAAGTCTAAATTACATCTGAATCTCAAAGCAGCTTGTTAGAATATGAATACATGCAAGCATGGAAAATAGGGGAAAAGAATGGAAAGGCAGAGAGGCACCCAGCATCCCATTTTGTAAGCCTTTGCTTCAAAAAAAATGGCATTGAAAACAGTCCCAGATGATCCTAAAAGCCCCTTACAAGGTCTCTTCAATTCAGCAGTCTCCTAATTTGGGTTTTAGAACAAATCTCTTCCTCTCACACTGGAGCTGCCACACAATAACCTAATTGTGAACTGAGGGTTTAGCTCTAACCAGATGTTTGATTCATCTCCACCATTTTGTAATTCTTCCTTCAGGTGTTCTGGTGAAAAACATTGTTGATCATTTCAAGAATGTAGTCAACAAATCTAATGAGAAAAAACTCATCATCTATTCTGCAGTAAGTATGTTGGCTTCTCTGAGTTGGAGCAAAAATAAGATATAAAGGACAACAACTTTATGTCCTAAATTGAAAGTTTTCCATAGCAAGTGAAGTTCAAATCTGTGGATCACGTATAGGGACATCCTTTAGGGGACTGAAACAGTTTAATATCTGTAAACACTTTATGAGCTTTAGTTTATGAATGAAAGACACCCTGGAATATACATTCATTTTGCTCAACATTTCAACAAACATTTGTCAGTCACCTACTGTGTATCAAGCATTCCACTAACTCGCTTCAAGTCTTAGCGAAAACCCCGCCTTTCTCACTTCCCCTTAATGCCAGTGCCTTCCCTCTATTGACTGACATCTTGTTCATACGTGGTTATCTGCACATTGTCTCCCCTTTTAGACCATGAGCTAACAAAGAGCAGGAACTTTTGCCTTCCTTTGATACTGGAGATATCAAAGGAGTAGTCACTTAAAAATGCTTACCGCCTTGACTTGACTAGGGCCATGACAGAAAGGCAAAAATGGAAAAGTTTCTGCCCTCAAGAAGCTTCACATTCCTCTTAGTTCCCCATACTGATGAAATCAGTGGAGCAAAAGGAGGGAAGGGAAAGGTTGATATCAGTCTAGCACAGGGCAGCAAACATGGGAATATAAAGTTAGGTCTTTGGGGTGTTAATATGCAATCTATTTCCAGTTTGCATGATCTTTAATAGGGCATTCACCTACCCTTTTCTCCATTTGTTCATTCAAAAAGTGAATAGGATATTGTTCTAAATCCCAGCAGTATATGAAGCTAAACTAATAATTTCTAAGCACTCTGAAATATACTTCCCTCTATTTCAATAATTATGTAACCCTCTCTAATTCTTATGAAATTTTATCCCCAAATTTCTCAAGAAATTTTATCTCCAAATTGATGCCTCCGGTGGCACAAGATCTTTCAAAAGTGTTATTACTATGTAGTTATGTCACATCAATGGGTCCTCAAAAACTTTATGATTATTCATTAAACTAGTGGAAAAGGGTAAACTACAATCAAGCCTGGAAAATATCTTTTCTTTCTTTCAGCATGACATTACCGTTGCTGCCCTGCAGATAGGACTTGATATTTTTAATGGAAAAATCCCTCCTTATGCTTCCTGCCACATAATGGAACTATACCTTGAAAATGGGTGAGTATTTCTGAATCCTTTTCAAAATCAAAACCCTATCTATATCAAATTGCTTGCCTTCTCAAGTAGGAGGGAAGGGAGGGAAGGAAGGAGAGTATTTACAACTCAAAATTTTTTAAAAAATGAATATTAAGTATTGTTTTACATGTAATTGAAAAAATATATAAAAATTTTCCAGAATCAAAATCAATGGTAACCTAAGGTGTAGAAGAAAAAAATAGTAAGTTAATCCATTCATCACAACTTTTAAAAAATTTCTGTTTTTATTCTGAACTTAAATGCAAAAAAATCCCAAAAAACCCAGCATACACACAGCATAACACAAAAAAAAAGAAGTCCATAGGAAACCATGACTTTCTACCAGCCATGATTCTTTAAAGCACTCCTACATAGTGATCTATAAAACCATGAGTTGATTCCATAAGTCATTTTGGAAGAGGGAGTATGTGAATAAAGAAAATAATCAGAGATAGATATAATGCTGGGGCTAGAAGAAACCTTTAAAAACTCATAGGCTTACTCTTTCACTCACTGCTTGCTGGGAAAACTAGAAAATGTGACAAGAGTTTATGACTAGAGAAGTTATAGAAAGGATCACAGAAGATAAAACAGTTTTTATTAAAGAAAATTTAAAAGCATTTCCACAAACATATCTAATGCAGATATAATTAGAAAGGAAACCTGTAATAGGGGTGGAGGGAGCCTTTGAAGAAAACTTTCATGCTAGAAGTCTCATATCAAATATATATAAGGAACTGATTCAAATTCATAACACTCAGAGCCATTCCCAAATAAATAAATGGTCAAAGGAAATGAAGAGGAAGTTTTCAAAGGAAGAAATCCAAGCTATCAAGCACCATGTGAAAAGAATGTTCCAAATCCCTAGTTACTAGAGAAATGCAAATTAAAGCAACTCTGAGGCTCTATCCTGCATCAGAATAAAGTTGACAAAACAGGAAAACAATGAGATGGAAGGGCTGAAGGAAGATGGGCATATTGATACACCATTGATAGAGCCATGAATTGGTCCAATCAT
Organism: Potorous gilbertii; assembly: GCA_028658325.1. Taxonomy (NCBI): domain Eukaryota; kingdom Metazoa; phylum Chordata; class Mammalia; order Diprotodontia; family Potoroidae; genus Potorous; species Potorous gilbertii. The sequence continues at coordinate 32,203,401 of CM053770.1, read as the reverse complement.
TCTGAAAATTTGGAACTGTGTCCAGAAAGCTTCCATACTGTTCATGCATGCTCTTTGACTCAGTTATAACACTACTGGGTTTATATCCTAAAGATCAAAGAAAGAAGAAAAGGACCTACATGTACCAAAATATTTTCAGCAACTCTTTCTGTAGTTTCCAAAAACTGGAAACTAAGGGAGTACCCTCCTATTGGGGAATGGCTACATAAATTGTCATTTGGAATGTTGGAAAGGAATGGAATGTTAGTGTGCCATAAAAAAAGACAAAATGAAGAATTTCAGAGGAAAGCAGGAAGACCTCTATGAAGAAAGGCAGAGTGAAGTGTGGAGAACTAGGAAAAACAACTGATATAAAGAAAGCTACACAGGAAGATAACTTTGAAAGGCTTTAGAACTCTGATCAATGAAATAATACGTCTCCTGTCCAGAGGACTGAAGGTAGAACACACCACCCACCTCATGCCACAGACAGAATTCACTTATAATGCTGAATCCTACAACACTTTTGAAAATGGCCAATGTGGGAGTTTGTTTTACTGGACTATGTATATATGAGGGTTTATCTGGGGGCTTTTCTAATTGTTCAAAAAAATTAATGAGCACAAACCAATTCTCTTTTCCTCAAACTACTGTGACCATCCACTGTCACTCTGTACCAAAATCAAACCCCTTCTGACTAGGCATCAGTATTGTATTCAGTTCTTGGCATCTAGGAAGCATATTAACAACCAGAATGAGTACAAATTGTAGAAGAAAAAAATGGGATGCTGATGCAGCCGTGGTGCATTTGAGGACTAAGGATCACAATGGGTCTGGAGACCAAATATATCACGCATTTTAAGGATTGCCATGTGGAAAGATTCAGTTTGTTCTGCTTGACTCTGGAGGGCAGAACTAGGAACAAGGGGTGGAGAGAAGCAGATTTTTGTCTTAATACAAGGAAACAGTTCCTACCAGAGCTATCCAAGAGTGAAATGTGCTACTGTGGGAGATGGTTGGTTTACCCTCACTGGAAGTTCTCAAATCATTGGCTAGGTAACCATCTGTCAAACATCTGTCAGTCCAGTGGATGTTAGATCAGGTGGTTTTGAAACACTATGATGCCATTGTCAGGCTTGGCCAATTACTCCTTGAGCCCATTAGCTAAGATCATTCCTCTCTCACTGGAGGAGGTTGCTAGACTTTCAGCATGGAAGAAAAGGGGCAGTGCTAAGTATACATTCAGGCATGTAGTCAGGGGTCTTATATCTCCTGAGATCCAAGGATCACAGATAGGATTGCAGGAAGACAGCAAAGAGAAGGAGAACCAACACTCTTCTTAGAGAAGGAAGTTAGACCATTTGTGCCAGACCTCTGCTTTGTCACCCCTAAAAGTATGCACCTTGCTCCAGAGCATTCTCATAGTACTGCCATAGCTACATGCTTCTGACTATGTGTCTTCCAGTGGGGTGAGGAGCAACTAGCGAGGAAGTTCATCTTCTGCCTTGATGTCTCCCTGCCCCTCTTCAAGCAGGAAGCCTAGACAGTCACAATCTAGGAAGGATAGTACCCACCAGTGTTCAAGAAATCAATTAACAATATTAATTACTCAATTACCATGGGTAACTTTTCCAACTAGGGGAGAGGGGAGATGAGAAACAAATAGGCATAATACACCATCAATGAAATCAAAGAATGTTAGAACCTGAAGGGACCTTCAGTATCTTCTAGTCCAACCACCTCATTTGACAGAGAAGTCATGTGATAAGGTCATAACATCAATGGCAACCCTAGGCAAATACAATTCAGAACAAAACTGGTGTGTGTGTGTGTTCATCCTTCATTGCTGAAAAAGACCATGCCATCAGAGAAATAATGACATGACTTGCACTTGACTTTGTTTTGAGTGAAGGAGGGCTGACATCACTCAGTACATAGAGCTGGACCTGGAAATCTTTTCAAAAATAAATTTCTATTGAAATCTTTTTAAAAAAATATCACCTACATGTCTCCCAGTACCCTTCCTCCTCCCTACCTAGAAAGCTGTCTCATATAACAAAGAATATTTTTAAAGAAAACTTAAAAAGAAGAGGAAAAAAATCAAAACCAATCAATACATCAAAAAAGTCTGCAAATATACACAGTGTTACACATCCAAGGACCTTCACCTCTGCAAATGAGTGAAAGGAGGTGTCTTCTACCTCTTTTTGGGGGTCTTGCTTTTTTTGTGATTCTACAACATTCATTTTTGGTTCTTTTGTTGTTGATTTCTTTGGTTCTTTTGTTGTTGAATATAACAATTTACATTGTTATATTCACTGTATATCACTTTCTTGGCTCTGCTGACTTCACTCTGCATCAGTCCATGAAGGTCTTTCTATGCTTCTTTGTTTTCTCAGTATTTGATGCTTCTTAAACTAGAGTAATATTCAAGTATATTTATTTTCTACAATTTGTTCAGCCATTTCCCAACTGATGAGCATCTTCCTTGATGCCCCTGGTCATCCTAAAAGAAAAATATATCTGCATGAGAGACAAGAATCTGATAGAAAGGGAGGCAATGTGCTACCAGGAAAAAGAGCAGTCTCTTGATTCAAAAGACCTGGATGATCTTGGGCAAGACATATAACCTCTTTAGGCCACTGTTTTTCCATAGGTAAAATGAAAGAGATGGACTGAAGATATAACATACCACTCACCTCCTGCTATAGAGATAATACACTTAAAATGCAACATACATTTTTGAAAATGACTAATGTGGGAATTTGTTTTGCTGGATTATGTATATTTGTTATAAGGGTTTTATTTTGTTTTTTTTAATTTTTAAAAAAATCACTAGGCACAAGCCAATTCTCTTCCCCAAACTAGTCTGGTCCTCCAGCTAGGTAGTATATAAATAAAGCACTGAGCCTAGAGTCCGAAAACCTGAGTTCCAATCCAACCGCAGACACTTGCTAGCTGTATGACCTTGGGCAAGTCCCTTCACCTCTATTTGCCCCAGTTTTCTCATCTGCAAACTGGGGTAATAGCAGCACCTACTTCCCAGGGATGTTGTGAGGATCAAAAGGGAGACTTTCTGTAAAGTGCTTATCACAATGCCTGCCACCTAGTAGGTGCTATGTAAACGTTAGCTGTTATTTTTCTCTGTAAAATGGGAGTTATCATAGCATCGACCTCCCGGAGCTGTTGTAAGATCAAATGAGATGATAACTGTAAAGTACCCAACACAAAGCCCAGCCCAGAGTAGGCATTCTATAAATGTCAGTTGTTATTAGTTATCATCACTGAGGTTCCCTTCCATCTCTAGGAGCCTATGAAATTCCCAGAGATTCCTGATAATAACACTAGAGCATATCTCACACTGCAGGTGATTAATAAATATTGAACTGAATTACATCAACACGGGGGTTTATAGCTACACAGCCCTCTACATACTGATGGACTGGAAAGAACATTGGATTTTTTCATGAGAGGACTTGGTTTTAAAGCCTGGCTTTTCCATTTACCAGTCGTGGGACCTTGGACAGCTCTCTTTCCCTCTCCAGGCCTCAGCTTCCTCCTTTCTAAAATGGGGGGGAGGAAATCGGGGAGGGGAGGGGCAGCACTGGACTTAAGGTGATGTGGGCAGTCAGAATTGTACGACAGATTGAATGTCAGTTTTAGACAAGGAGTGAAACTGAGAAGCCCTTCAGTTCACTCTGGCCACTTAGGACTCAGTCTCAGCTTCCTCCGCATTCTGCTCCTTACTAACCTGGGATGTGCTGCCTCCCTTCCCCCTTCCAATACCCTGAATAAAACTGGGGATGGGGAACATTATTCTCCTGAGAAGCAGTGACTTGAAGGGAAAAACTAACCAAGGATCACAAGAAAAAACTTATTTTTGGTTATGCTTGTTTCTGATTAAAGAAAAATCAGTTTTTAAAAAAAAGGTAAATTCTTCCACTTTAGATGTAAGAACAAGGGAAAAAAGCAATATACTATGATGGAAAAAGTTCTGAATTAGAGCCAGGGTCATAGGTTCAAATCCTAGCTTTTCCATTGTTTCCCTGCATGACTTTGGGTATGACAACTCTTTGGGGCCTCAGTTTCCTCTTCTATAAAATGACAAGGATGGACTGGAAAGTCTCTAAGGTCCCTTCCAACTCTCAGCTATGACCCTATTAGCATACAACATTTATATAACATTTTTATGTATTATATATTTACATGTATGTGTGTGAGTATTAAACACAGACATCTGTAACAAACATTTTAAACAGAAGTAGACAGCAGGTGCTGCTGGGGACATATCAGGCAAGCTAGGCTGGCACTCTCCCATAAAACCTGTGGGCTCATTGAGCAAACTCCAGCAGCTTGTTCCCCCTGTGTTCCTGTGGATGGAGCTTCCCTAGCAACTCAGTCCCTTTCAGGACTTGGCTTTCACTTTCAAAGCAACTTATTAGTTTCCTTCCTTCACAAAATATATCTGGCTTTTCAAAGCCTAGAATGATAACTAATCAGACCAGGAAAATGGAAAAGGAAAGGAACAGGAAAATGTTCTCATGTGGCTCCCTAGCAGCTTGCTGTCCTTATGAGCTCCTCATATAGAAGTATATGAATCCTGAATTCAGCTGTCAGGGTGGCAGTCTCCTGTCTGGTACCACTATTCTAAATTATCCCCCAAGTCAACCTGTTCTGGTCACTCTGGGATAAGGAATCCACTGTCTCTGTCCTTCTATTTATACACATACATACGCATATATGTGTTTGTGTGTGCCCACAGCTCAATATTCTCGTGATCAAAGTTATCATTATCACATTTCCTTAAGAAACAAACATAAAATAAAGGTTAATGCCTCCCAGACTTAGAGGGAGGCATCAAGTTCAAAGTAAGTGAATGACCTAATCACAGAATGCCTTAATCCAGAGAGAAGGAAAAGGGAAAGGAAAGGAAGGTCACCCTATCTCCAGCTAAAACTAATATAGCTTTCCAGAACTCAGAAGTGAAGTTCTATATAATCACCAGATAGAGTAAAAAAGACATCTAAAGGAGAAGGGGAAACCTCCCTTAGGAACAGAGAGGAGGAAGGGAAAAGGAGAAACATTTGAGGGGAAAGGGGCAGAAACATGATGATTATGTCATAGGCTCATACATTTAGAGCTGGAAGGGACCATAGTGATTGAGTCCTACCCTCCTCATTGGATAGAGGAAGAAAGTCAAGCCCACAAAGGTGAAGTGTCTTGCTCTAGTTCACATATGCTGATGACCACACTCCAAACCAGACACAAGCAAACATGCAGGAGATGGGTGTCTACATGGAGTTTTCTGGATTTACAGAAACTTTGTAGAAGCAGTACTATATAGTGGAAAGAGAACTAGATTTGGAGTCAGAGAATTGAGTAAATCCCAGCTTGGCCAGCTATTTAACCCTGGACAAGTCACAAAGGGAATGAGTGAAATATGAGACTGAGGGATAGGGAAAGACCAGCTCCTTGCCCGTTCATTCTTTCATCAACTCCTGGTCTGCTCTCAAAACCTTGATCCAATTCCCCCTCCTATTCTGACAATTCTCCAAAAGTTACTCCTTCCTGACCCTCTTCCCTGCAAAGGACAGACTCTTTCTCCACTGAGATATCCCTAATTCCTCCCTACTCTATATGGCCAACATCTTCCACCCATTCCTTGCAACACTTTTCTCCCTGGGTCTGCCCTTCCCATCAAGGCCACAACACAGATTTCTCCCATCCCCTCAACCCCAAGGTAGGCAAAGCATCCAATCTTTCACTTCCTACGTTGTAGTACATCTAGGGAGGAGTTTAGAGGCACTTGAGCTTTACAGGAACTAAAGCTGCTCTCTTTTATGTCCCACAAACCAGGCAATACAACGTTGAAATGTACTATCGGAATGACACAAAGCAGGATCCTTATTCCCTCACCTTACCAGGCTGCACATCCAGCTGTCCACTGAAGCAGTTTGTTGAGCTGGTCTCCCCTATAATGACAGAAGATTGGTCAAAGGAATGTTTCGGCCTTAGTGAACACCAAGGTACTAAGGAAGTTAATAAAATATATCAAAGAAGTCAATTCCTACTCAAGAAACAACACCAAGAAGGATAGGAATCCTTCCCAGCTTTGAGATCATGCTTTGGCCATCACTCTCAGTGGCCAGGGGAAAATGGATTTGGGTGATGTGTTTCAGGGAACTCCTATTCTTATGAAGGTTAGACTTCTTCTACTACCCTCACTCATAACAAACTTTCCTTAACTTGTATACAAGTCTATCAGGCAGCTTCAAAAACCAACAGGATAAAACTGGAGAGAATGTTACAAGTTTTCTAAGTTTCATGGGACTCATCTAAGCCATGCATGTACAAGATTGGCCTCACTAGTCTTCATATTTCCTGAGATCATCTTGAATTCAGACTAATAGCACTAGGTATAGATAGCCCTTTAAACACACCAGGTAGAAGAATATGTCTTAGATGCAAACTCACTATCTTCAATTCTCAAGGGTCCGAGGGCAATGACTGGTCAGATGCAACTGAGGGAACAGACTTCTAATAAACAGAACCTGACAGCAACAGGCTGTACTAGCCCCAGCTCCTAGGAGTTCCCACCTTCCTAACAGAAGATGCCAAGATGATAGCTATGGAGAGGAAGAGTTGATCAAATAAATGAGTCAAATGGGGGCAATCTTCACATAAGGTCAGTAGACAGGAGCAGCATAAAGGCAAAGATGGGGCTGACTAAGGTACTGACAAGTAGGACTGGGAGATGGTACTGAATCTTCATTTGAATTGTCCTATACTGCAGAGCAGGTTGTGTCATGTTTTGAATTTGGTTATGGGTTGGTGGGGTTGATTTTTTAATCCTAATTAGCAGAATTGAAAAAATAAAAATTTCCTTGATCCATCTGGCTCCTGAAAAACCAATGATAAACCAACCTTTCTTATTGATCCTGAGAAGTGAAAATAATCTGTGAGAGTACATTGTGTGCATATCATATGTGCAGACAGATAGATACATTGGATAGATGAGTAGAGAGAGATTAGATGAATGGAGATAAAATTGGAATGGATGGAGGAGAAGTCAGGTGAGGAAAGTGGGAAATTCTATGCTGGCACAGGAAGTATGGACAAAAGAGATGAGAAATGCAAGTAAGTATCCTTTCTAGAAGTCACCAGCCTAAGGGATGTAAAATCTGAAAGAGGTTTGGGAGAGAAGGCTTCATCATGTTTGATGAACTTGAGAAATTCAGGATAGATAAGACCTTTCCAACAATATGCAAAATAAAAATTTCTTAGAGTGTAGATAGTGAATTCTCAGGATGCTGTGAAATTTAGAGCATAGGAACCAAACTCTATGCATGTATCTCTCAGTTCAAAAGCAAGTAGGGGCATGATGAAGTCCATGAGAGCAGCCAGGTGGGAAATGATGAGTTGGCTACCCTAAGCCTCCTCCTTAAATGGAGGATCTGGGAAGTTTTCTGATATCTACCTCCCCACATCCTTTTTAACCAAAGGGAGGAAGAGGCCTCAGGGCACAGGGTACTGAGAAGGTATAAGCTGCAGAATCTTACAGGAGGATGAGTGTCTGTAGATCTTGATGAAGTTTAAGAGATCAACCAGGTGGGATATGTTAAGGTGCCTGCTGTGGGCAGATTTCTGCATCTAAGAAGTAACTTCAGAAATTGATGTTCCAGTGAGTGAGTGTCTACCCATAGGAGTCAGAGAATAAAAGCTGAGTTGGATTTGACCTGTGAATGATGCAAAAATGCCTAGAGGCTATCCTCCTGCAGACAAAATTCTGAAGGCAAAAGGGAGAGAATTCTAAGGGATGGTTCCCCCTGGATACTTACATCACAAGCACAGCTTCTCCAAATTAAGTTGGCTTAATGTGAAGAGAAGTGGACAGCACCTTACAAATGAGACCTCTTCAACTCTCTCTCGACAGATAAACAACAAATATGACAGTGATTAATTAGGATGATGTTATCAGGCCCAGATCCTGTTTTTCAATGATACACAACTTTTCCCAGTCTCTCAATGAGTCATATGTGAAATAGGAGGAGAAGGAAGAAGCCAGTATTAGGAAATTCAAAAAGTGACTTTTAAACAGGACTTTTCGGAGGAGTATGTGTACAGGAGTGTGTATTTCTTTAAATGGTTTTAAAATCCTTCAGGTTTCAGAAGGCCCAGATCTCATTATCTTACTGGAGGGAAAATAAATAATGTTGTAAGGGTTTTAAAAGAAATTTGGATTTCACTAATAATTTGTGATCATTCTGACAGGGTCTGGGCTTAAGTTGACTTCAGCATCATCTACTTCAAAAAAAAATGGAAATGAGTAGGGGAAGAGATTTGCTAGGCAAATACATAGTAGTACTAGAAAGGAAATGTAGACTACTCGAGGACAAATTATTTTGAAACATTTTGAAAATACAATGATACATACTTAATCTAATTGGCATCTAAACAGAAGTTAATATTGTTTTAAGTTAGCATGTTTATTATAAACTGTTCTTATCTTTTCACTAAAGCAGATCCTCTACTAGTGAACATTTGGCAAGCCTATTTTCTTGATGTAATATTTGACAACAATAAAACTTGATTTCTTTAAAAATATTCTGCAATTCAAAATTTTCACCAATTCTGATAGGGTTCCCCATTATCCTACTTCTTGTCCTAAAATTATTCCAAATTTGAGGATCTATTGGATATGAAAAGTTACTACCTTTATCTCCAGTCCCAATTCTGTATGTATGTATGTATATATATATATATATATATATATATATAGAGAGAGAGAGAGAGAGAGAGAGAGAGAGATCTATATCTATATCTATACATATATATATATTCCTTCAACATTTTGATTAGGTCAGACTATATCTTCCATTGCCAATTATCCTCCAGTCTTCATCTCCCATAATTCTGCTGTTCACTTTATGATAGTATTTAAGAGACAGCACGATATAATGGATGAAACATTGGGCTACTTGAAAGGGAGCCTACTTATAGTTCTATTACTAACTCACTCAGACCACAGGAGAATCATCTCTTCATTCTTGGCCTCATTTTCCTTGACCACACTATGAAAGGATTGGGTTTTCTCTAGGACCATAGGATGTAGAACTGAAAAAACCCTAGAGATCATCTTTTAGAGTCCAACTTCCTTATTTCACAGTTGAGATAACCAAGGCCTAATGACACATCAAGGTAGTAGGATGGAGACTCACAAATTAGAGCTAGAAGAGACCTTAAAGACCATCTAGAGTGAATAGGGGTGGGGAACCTGCAGCCTCTAGGCCACATGTAGCCCTCTAGGTCCTTAAGTGTGGCCCTTTAAGGGAATCCAACTTCACAGAACAAAGTAGTTGCACTTGAGGACCTAGAAGGCTACATGTGGCCTCGAGGCTACCCGTTTCCCACCCCTGATCTAGACTAAACCCTTCATTTTGCAGTTACAACAACTTCTCTGTCTAAGGTCACCAAAGCAGAAACTGGATTCCAGCCCAGGCCTTCTGATTTCAGATCCAGTGTGCTCCCCAGTCTTGAGAGATCTATGAATCTAACACTTTTCATAAAAACAAATAAGTTTATCCTCCATCTCCATAACACTGTATATTTAGGAAAGGAATAAATGGTTACATATGAGTATGTTTTCCTTTATTTTCAAAGGTTTGTAGGCAAAAAAATTTAACTAGCAGTTAAGAAAGAAGTTCCTTTATTTAATTTTTATTTCTTGATTGCCCAGCTCTCCATAGACTAGGTAGAAATGAGAGGATAGATGAGAAATAAAATATAGTTTGGCTGGAATTGCTGACTTTTATATCCTAAGGATGACTTAAGAGTTTCTCCAGGAATACAAATGCTCATAAAAATGAAAAGTGCCTCCTGAAATCCCACCCAACCCAAAGAGATGGGAAGAAGAGAAAGGCCAGACTCTATTTCTTGTAGGCCCGCTGCCTGACTACTTCATGGTTGGCCCTTCATGGTTTCTTTCATGCCTAGGACTCTCGGGCCATTGTCAATTTCAAGGCTGACCATTAATTTCAAGGCATCTGACATTTAAAGGGAGGGCAGAAAACCAACACTTTTGCACAGCTCTAGGATCTTCTTAATAAAAACTGCTTACCTACCTTTTTCTCTTTTTCCAAGCTCTAAAGATAGCCCTGACTGCCTTTTGCCTATCAGCTGCTGTTTTGGCGGCGCTGCTGTTCATGCTGTTCCATTACGGACCCTGCAGAAAGAGGAACCCCTATCAATCTGTTTAAAAGGATGGTTAAAGTGAGAACAGAGGAGCTATACAAGATTCCTGGTATGACATATCTGTTTGTGATGTAACCCTCAAACAAATGGCATTCAGCTCATGGAGATATTTCTGCCTAACTAATCTGGTCAGTACTGTTTAGAGTTTGGAATGAAATCATAGCAGTTCAATAACTGCCTCCAGATTGACAGCTAAGATTCATTGGTCACCTCAGAGCTGTGAATTGAGATTGACAATTTCATCTGCCTAGGTAGAGAGATGACTCCCTGACAAAGGACTGTTGTGTCTTGTACAGGAAACTTTATTATGTCATCTCACCAAGAGATCAGAGTGGTCAGTGTAGCAAATAAAAGGAAATCAACTTCAGATTGCTGGTTTTCCAAAAAGAGTAAAGAAATGTGTGGCTGGACAAAGATTAAAGTTAAATGAAGCAAGATAAAGAAGAAAGGTGGAAGACTAATGTCTTAAAGGATAGTTTTCAAGAAATACAAACCAACAGGAAATTGGAGATTACCTTTTTAAAAAAAAATTAAGATGTAGCTAGGATATAGAAATGGAAAATATAGTTTGAGTTGTAGCAACGGAATTATTTCAAGAATGTTTTCAAAACCCCAAGAAGATACTCAAATTCCTTAACTTATAACATTAACCTTTTTAACTCTAGTTTCACCCAATATGATGTTAGAAAAGAACAAGTAGAATTAAGAATTGGAAATGTCTGCAATGAGAAAAACAACCAGAAAATTCATGGATCATGATTCCATTTGTAAAACTAATTGTTTGTGGGTTTGTTTTTATCTGGTTTTAACCTAAAAGGAAATACCATAACAATAATTAAGGATAACTATGATTAAATGGAAATACATTTCAACCTCTGTGAATTATGTATCATGCATTTCATACTACATACCCAGGCCCAGCCATTGTTTTGTGGGTGACACATCTCAGGGCTTCAATTTCCTCATCTTTAAAATGAGGGGTTTGGACATAATGACCACCAACGTCCCTCCCAACTCTAAATTTTATGACCCTGTGATTTCATATTAATAAAAGATTAGCTTTGAAAGATGAATGGAATCAGTTCATGAACTGGCTAATAATTTTTCTGTGGTAGATATTAGGACATTTAGATAGAACGTCCTTCTTTGCTCGGGGATGGTCATTGAAATCTTTATGTCTTTATTTTTCATTAGCGACAGTGGGATAGTTAAGACAGTGCTAGGCTTAAAGTCTGGAAGACCTGAGTTGAGTTTCTGCTTCTGAAACCTACTGGCTGTGTAACTCTCAGCTCCTTGGGCAAATCTCTAAGACTATAAAAGGAAGCAAAGGTGCTGGTCTGTGTTGTTCAAAGAAGTGCCTCCTGGTAGCTCCCAATACTGATGAACTCACAGGTCCAATCCAACCCCCGCCCCCACAGAAGAAGTCCATAGCTGGAGTACTGGACCATAGCTATAGTACAGGAAAATCTACATTCAAATTGCTACATTCAAAAATACATCCCTAGTACATGAGACATGCATTGCCCAGCTTGCTCTGTGACCCTGAGCAAACCACATAATGTCTGTCTGCCTCAACTGCAAAATGAGTATAACTGTACTTATGACTCACACGGTTGTTTTGGGGATCAAATAAGAACTTATATGTAACATGCTTAACACAGAGCCTGCTATGTAGTAGGTGCTTAAATAAATGTCTGTTTCCTTCCTCTCTCTCCCTTTCTCTTACTCTATTTTATGAATTTTTTTCACTTGTCAAGCTTTTTTTTCTCCCTCCCATCTCTCCCCACCACTGGAAAAGAAAAAAAAAGCCCAAAGGCAATAGATTCATAGACTCATTCAGATCTGAAAGGGATCTCAGAGATTATGTAGTACAACCTCTCCACTTCACGGTGGAGGAAATTGGGACCCTAAGAGGACAGTTAAGTGACTTGCCTAAGGCCACATAGCTAGTTAGTGGCAACTCTGGAATTTGAAGAAGCTATATGGCCCAGTGGATAGAACCCTAGACCTGAAACCAGGAAGACCTGATTTCAAAATCTAGCCTCAGATACTTGGGTGACCTTGGGCAAGTCCCTTAGCCTCTGTTTCAGTTTCTTCCCCTGCAAGATGGACATAATAGCACCTACCTCCCAGAGTTATTGTGAAGATCAAATGAGACAGTATGATGGAGTGCTCTGCAAACCTTAAAGTACAAAATATGCAAGTCATAATCATTCTTAGATACTGGGGCTATGGGAGTGGTGATCTGTTTTCCGCAACTCTCTCATTTCATTGATGAAAGAAAATTTACTTACCATTATTCCCTTTCCCAGAATCCAATTTAGCCTCCCAAAAATGAAAATGAGGTCTGCCCTGAGATGTTTCCTGGGAGCTATTATATTGACAAAATACTATCATTATTTTTTAAGCTTCATAGCAGATTGAAAAACCAATGGTGACAAATGATTCATAACAATAAATCAGAGAGCACAAATGTGTCCTCTAACATTTGTCAGAACACAAATTCATCACATGGCTTCAAGATCTCTGGGATCTCTCCAAGATTATCTAAATGGGTTGCACTCATAAAAGTGACTTTTCAGATGTGGCCACCATGATAAGATTCTTGGATATCAGTCTTCTATCTTGGCCATCACAATAAATACTACATAGAATCCAATCCACACATCTTCAGCATAATCACCATTTTGTGGGCAGTCCAGATGGTGATTGAAACAAGAGTGTCAAGGAGGAGGTTGGGAGCTCTCACAGGAGGCTTGATGGTCTAAAGCAGAAATGTTAGGTACCTTCTAGGAGAAAAAGAACTAAGTAAGAACATTAGACAGTTAGTCCAAGATGGTGCTATTCAAGACCAGAATGGTTACTGATGGGAAAGAGAGCCATTTGTCTCCTCATGGGTCCTAGGAAATAGTTTTATCACACCTAATCATGCTTCACCTCTAACACAGCCCACATTTCTTCCCTTTTTTGTTAGCACCTTCCCTCTTCTTTCTTCTTAGTGGTAGCTAGGTGGTGTAGTGGATACAGGACTAGTTCTAAAGTCAGGATAGACCTGAGTTCAAATGCAGCTTCTGATGTTTACCAGTTATTTGACCCTGGACAGGACAGGTCACTGTCTCAGTTTTTTCACCTGTAAAATAAGGATAAATATAAAGTACAACCTACCTCTCAGGTTCATCTTGAGGACCAAGTGGGATCATATTTTTAAAGCTCAAGACAGTGGCTAATACATAGCGGCTTAATAAATCCTTGTGTCCTCCCTCTCTTTTAAAAATTAGTTGTTGTTTTTTTAATGATCGTACATTTTTTTCTCCCTCTCATTTCTCCCCTCCCCTGGAAAAAAAGAAAAGTAAAAGAAAACCCTCACCACAAATAAAAGTTGTGAAACAAAACAATTCCTTTCTCTCTCCAAGCTGTCTGTCCTCTCTTTGCCTTTCTTTCCTAGCCCCAGATTTGCTTATGTTTAGGAAAGTTTCCAAGTAGCAATAATAGATAGAATATATTTTGCACACATTCCTTGTCTCATCTGATATTCACGACCACCTTGGGAGATAAGTGCCCTTGAGCCCATTTTACTGGTGATAAAACTGAGACAGAAAGAGGCTATGTGATTTTTCTGGAGTCACAAACTTAGTATCAGAAAAAGGTCTTTCTCTTCAGAGAGGCCTGGAAAGACTTATATGATCAGATGCTAAGCGAAAGGAGCAGAACCGGTAGAACTTTGTACACAGCAACAACCACAGTGTGTGAGAGTTTTTTTCTGGTAGACTTGGAACTTCATTGCAATGCAATGACATTAAAAAATTCCCACTGGCCTTTTAAGGCAAAATGCCTTCTGCATCCAGAGAAAGAACTATGGAATTCAATTTCAGAATGTAGCAGATCATTTTTTTGTGTGTATTACGTTTTGGTTTGTTATATGATTTCTCCCATTCATTTTAATTCTTCTATACAGCATGACTATAGTGAAAATGTATTTAATAGGAATGTATGTACAGAACCTATATAAAATTGTATGCCATCTTGGAGTGGGGAGGGGGGAATGTCTAAGCTATATACTAGTGATTATAGAATACTGAAAATAAATAAAATTAATTTTAAAAAAAGGAAGAAGGTCTTCCTGACTCCAAGTCCCATAGGCTCTACTGTACCACCTTGCTGCCTCTCCAAATAAATAAACCACTTGTGCCACAGAATCAACGTCTTTGAGACAGAGTTTGCTCTTTGTAAATAACCAAACTTTATTAAATAAAATGTTCTGTTACATGTAAAATGTTTACAGAATTGAAGAAATAAAATGGTATGTTTCTTTTATTATGTGTGTGAGTCTTTTTTACTAGTGATAGATGGGAACCTAATCTGAAACTTCTTGTTGGCCACTGATCTCCTCCTTCCTTCACTTTACCAAAGGACTAGCAGTGCCTAATCACACTGAAGGATACCACAGTGTGGGATGAGGAGGAAACAAGACCCACAGCCATGATTTCATCAGACTGAGAGACAGGATGAAGTGGTAAAGGCGAAAGACAAGGACAGAATGATGACCAATTCATTCTCTACTGTGGATACCAAGTTTGAGCTGCAGCCACTTTGGCGTTAGCCTAAAAGCTTTTTGACTTGCAGCTGGAGACTTGGATGGATAAACTACAACTAAATGGAGTTTCAGATCTGTAGAAGTAACAACTGAAGATGGTGGTAACTAGAATGAGAGGTCAATGCCAGAAAAAATCTGCCTGCAAATGCTGTGTAATGCCAAGTGTGTGGGGAATCCATACCCTCTAACACCTCATATGTGTGTGTGTGTGTGTGAGCTAGTTATTTTCACAATGACAAACCTAGGTTTCTAGAGTAAGATCACCATCACAGGGTTACACTAAATTATTTTAGGGTCTAGGAATAACCCTATTCAGAGGAAATACACTCCCCTTAGACACTGCATTAGCTCTTGAACTCCCAGCCATGTGTTTTGTATTTATACAACCAACAACTCACAATAGTGATACTTCCAGATTTTAAAATAACCATTTCCTCAACAATAAGACAAAGAAATTCTGACAATATCGCAGATACACACACACTTGTGACTTGGGTTCACAATCCCACCAATGCACTTGGTATCTACAGGGGAAAGTGGATATACATTTATGAAAGAAACCTGTCAAGGAGGCACCTGGGTAAGGAAAACCCGTGTACTCAAGAATAACTCACAACTCTGGAAGGATAAACTTTGATCTCCTCTTGCCTTAGGAACTGTCCTTAAAGGTCCCCTGATGAATGTAGCTTCCATGTTGAACAGATTCTTCCACTGCCAAGGTATGGTGACCCACACTGTAACTGATTAACCCTGAGTTGGCCATGGACATCTCAGCCAAGCTATTTAATCTGCAGGCAACTTCTCTGGTTCTCTGCAGTCTATAACTCTTCTTAAATGGCCTGACCCATCAATACCAACTGTAATACCCATCATTTCTAACTTAAAACTTAATGCCATTCTGAAATATACCTCCTTTCTTTTTATCCTCTCCTCTCTCTTTTCCCTGGGTTCAGATTCTGGATCCTCTCTGCAAATGACCTCAGTTTATAATTAAAAATTCAATTCTTATTTGTTTATAATCCATAACCATGCAATAATAGTTCTTTAAAAGTGATAGCTGCCTGGTCTGAAGTTGATCCCTTAAAGAGTTAACTTATATTGAGTGTATGACTGTTGCCTAATTTATTCAGCCCTAAAATTCTAATTAAAATTTTATATGATATGCCATATAATGAGTCAATGAAGCACACAGTCAGTGACATAATTAACAGGAGGAGCTAGGAAGATGGGAGCTGAGCTAATCATTTAATTAAGTAATCTGACCTAACCCTTAGACCAGAGATATCAAACACTTGACCCTCCTGCATATGATCTACAATATATCAGAGGGCCACTGGAATGAAATTAAAATATAAAAAATACTTAACAAAATAAATAAAAATACAATAAACATAGATAATGTTAACATGTGGTTTTCTAAGTTAATATTCACCTGCAGGGATCCTTATGTTTGGTTTAACTGCCCCCCACCCCTTTCTATTTGAGTTTAACTCCACTGTTTTAGACAAAGGAGATAAGCATTAACCAGTAAAAAAGGGTCAAAGCTTAGGGAGAAGGACAACCAGCTCTCTGAGAGTTTGACAGCTAACCCAGAGCTTCTTCTGGTGACAGGAGGCACTCTAGAAGTTTGATAGAATATCAGACATAATGTTTGATACGTGATCCATACCATACAGCTGAATAGGATAAGAAAATACCTACAGTGTCCCATGGGGACTGCGTCAAGCCCTTCTTCTAAATTAACCTAAAATATGTAGTCAAATCTTTGTAAATAATTCCTTTGAAAAATAATTTGAGTCAAATCTTTGTAAATAATTCCTTTGAAAAATAATTTGATCATAGATAGAGATGCTGTTGATGCTACACTGGGTCAGGGTGTCTGGGCTCAGCGTGGAACACATGTTCTTGAGCAAGGAGAGGATTCAAACTGTGCCACCCTCAAGAGACCCTCTCTCAGCCAGGGCCTCAATCGTTTCCTGCCACCTTGGACCAATCCCTCCATTGAATCTCCTTAACAACTCTTAGCTCTCTGCCCCTGCCTCCAGTTTTGTATTACGGCTCTCACCTCCCTTCGTAAAGAGCATCCTCATTACTCTTTTAGATTATAACTTGGACCACACCCCTGCCTACTCCAGATATGTTTGTTCCTTCCATTGCTGCTAATTATGTTTAATCACAAGCGTCTTTATTGATTCCTGTCTTCATATGAGCAGAGATCAGGCAATGTTGTTTCCAAACAAAAACTAACCCTCCTCCCACTCCCAGCAGTGGTGGAGTGGGCAGGCATCAAGAAATACTCAGCCTGAATGACAGTGGTGTGCTCTCTCCCTCCCTCCCTCTCTCTCTCTCTCCCTCTCTCTCTTCCCCTCTCTCTCTCCCTCCCTCTCTCCCTCCCTTCCTCTCTCTCTCCCTCCCTCCCTTCCTCTCTCCCTCCCTTCCCCCTCCCCTCCCCCCTTCCTGTCTGTCTGTCTCTCTCTCACACACACTTGTGATTGTTGTTATGGTTCGGTCCTTTGTTCAGTCCTGTCCACCTCTTTGTGACCCCACTTGGGGTTTTCTTGGCAAAGATACTGGAGCCATTTCCTTCCCCAGATCATTTTGTGGTTGTGGTTGTTGACCTTTTGTTTTTGAGGACCAATGGCACCACCAATGATGTTTTGACTTGTGTGTGAATTGGATTTAAGTGAGGCAGAGTTGTGCAAAGTCCTCGGTTTCACTTTCTCTTCCAGTGGCAGGATAAAAGTCAAGATGACTGGCGATGGACAGGGATACGGTGGACAACCTTCACATCTTCAATGTGTCATCAAGCTCTAAGTGCTCTGCAGTGCCTGCTTCAGCTGCCTTCATGGCCATTGGAACAAATTGTTCTCATCTGCCCACTTTGGTAGGGGAAGTCTTCCCGTGCTTAGGGGTAGACATCCCCTAAGTGTCTGACAGGTTTGAGGCCTGTCTGTTACCCTCCACCTGGTTTAGATCATCTGCTGAGACAGTTTTCCCAGAGTGAGGATGCTGCACATGCTACAACTGCTTGGAGCGCCACTCGTACCTATGGCTCCAGCTAATTTTACAGATGAGGAAACCAAGGCAAACAGGGCTGGGATTGCATAATTCACCATTTCTTGGGACACAGGAAATGGCATAGTCCAGTCTCCACACTGCTAGGGGCAAGGCCTCAAGTAGCTGCATTCCACTCTACGGCAGGATACACATGATACACTTGCATGTGTAGAAGCAATGTGTGACTTATTCTTCACAGTTAAGTTCATCATGTAGAATCACAGTTGATGCACATAGAACTTCATGACTGACAAAGCAGTTTACACATACACATGGTCACATTTCATCCCTACTACACCCTGTACTGGATATGTTAATACAATAATAATATCTAGCATGTATGTAGCACTTTAAGAGCTCTACAGACATTGTCTCGCTCCGTTCTGGTGGGTAGATGCTGCTACTATCCCAGTTCTACAAATGGGGAAATTGAAGCAGACAGATTAAGGGACTTGCCTAGAGTCACTCTGAGGCTGGATTTGAACTCAGGGCCTTCTGACGCTAGGCCCTGTGCTCTATCCACTCTGCCATTTAGTTCCTGTATCTTTATCTTCTTTTACAGGTAAAAAAAGATAATTGTAGCTCTATGCAATTTCTCCTCCCCTGAGATTGACTCCATTCATTTATATAACCAACTACAAATCCTTGTTACTATAATATATCGACATTCATTTCTCTAGGAGTACAATACCTGCTTCATAGTCTTCCCCCACACTGTTCTCATGCTTAGAGACATTAATAAATGTGTTGGTATGTGACTGTGGGGAAGTCATTTAACCTTATTTGCCTCAGTTTCCTCATCTGTAAAATGAGCTGGGGAAGGAAATGGCAAACTGCTCCAAGTACTTTACCAAGAAAACCCCAAAGTGGGGTCATGAAGAGTCGGATATGACTGAAATGACCGAGCAACACCCTCAAACACTTTGCCCTCCCAATTCATCAACCTCTAACTCCCACAGCCTTCATTCACCTTCATGCTACCTCAGCCACTCAGACGAGGAGTGTAGACCATGGAGCTTCTCATGACTTAAAACAGGGCTGCCTTCATAATCTTCAACTCTGAAATTCCCCGCAGGAATTGTGATCTCCTGTCCTAGGGAGGACACGGGGAGGGGATGAGGTGACCAGCACCTGGTCCCACTCACCAGGCAACAAGGAGTGCTTTGTTCTGTTTACTTTCAGGGATCTCATCTAGTCTAGGAATTTGATTTAATTATTAATCCCTTTGACTCAGCCTCTGTCTATTTCCTTCTATGTTCTATGTTGATCTGGCTCTACCAAGGGCTTAGGAAGCCAGTTAAGTAGATTAAGAAAAAGGCATGGACACAAGCCACCATCTCAATTCCTCCCACACTCACAATATAGAATTTTACTATCATTAGCTCTGTCTGTAGGATGAAAAACAAAACACCAGTTCATGCGTTTAATGCAAACCTCTGAATGTTGAGCAGGTGCATGTGGCAGTTGGAGTCACTCATACAGTTCCCACAGCTACAGATCTCCCTCATGACTAACAACTGTAGAACCCCTGGGCTCACTCATATTGCCTCTAAATGCCGCTTGCTCATTGGCTCAGCTAAGTAACACTCCACTCACTCCACTACACACAGCAAGCTTTGGCTAACCTCCCAGGGATAGGAATAATATCTATCATGTGGGCCAAGCTAGCTTTATTTTTTTTCCTTTAAAAGGCATAAAAGCTATCCTTAAGATTTTATTGGTCCAAGGCTCTAAGGTTCATTGATACAGCTTCCTAAGGCATAAGAGGCCAGCCCATGAGGAATCAGTTCAGTGGCCCTCTCAGCTCCAATGGATTTCCCTCTACCATAGGCGTTACTACACCTCATCCATCCTGTTGAGAGGACACACTTTTGGATAGAGATATCTGGACCAGTCCTGTATCCTGGCCAAATATCTTTCCTATGCTATGGCTACATAAATCCCCTATTTTAAGTGTTAGTCTACAAATCTGGTTTCATTGAAAACCCAACTCGGAGCACCAGAAAATCCTAAAAAGGAAGTTTCTTTGCCAAGCACAAAGGCAAGCCAAGACGGAGGAAATCTCTGTCTCTCTGTCTGTCTCTCTGTCTCTCTTCTCTTCTTTTCTCTTTTCTCTTCTCTTGAAAATCCACAAGTGAATGATGTCCACGTATCCTCTCACAAAACCCCTGGAAAATTACTTGGATAAGTTTCCAGCACCCAAAGCTGTGCTATGTCCTTTATAATCCTTATTTCATCTGCTCCTCTCAGTAGCCCTGTGAGGTAAATACTATTACTACCATTCCCATTTTACAGATGACAAAACCAAAACAGAGGTTATGTGACTTTTCCATGGTCACACAACTAGCAAATAGGTCTCAAAGGTAAAATTCAAACCTAGGCCTGTTCTAATTCCAAGGCCCGTATTCTCTGTTATTGCTGTTCCATCATTTCAGTCATGTTCATGATCCCATTTGGGTTTTGTTTTTGTTTGTAGAGTAGTTGGCCGTTTCCTTCTCTGGTCCATTTTACAGATGGGGAAACTGAGGTCCACAGTCTAGTCTGTGCTCTAGTCTGACTCTAGTCTGGTGCTCTCTCCATCTCTCTCTCCCCCTCTCTCTCTCTCTCTCTCTCTCTCTCTCTCTCTCTCTCTCTCTTCCATATATTCTTTACAATACATTATGTTGCCAAATCTGAAATTAAGGAAACAACTGAGAGAAAAATGGTACTCTTCGTTAGCACTCTGCCTGCTGTGAAAGGTTATTTTTTTCTTATTCGCTAGCATCTTTGTATGCTTCATCTTGAAATGATGACTACCGTAAAAATGTTAGGAGTTTCATTTGGCCAAGAAATAAAATCTAGAGAACTTATTAAAAATGTGACTTGGATTGAAAATTTCTTTTGGCTACCAAATATTGATTGAGAATACTGAACTGGAACGACTTGATTTGAGAAAAACAATGGAATCTGTAAATTAGAGGTCAACTGGAATCACATTTGTGATGCTAAAATTAATTAGATATCATTTCGAATGTATGAAGAGAAATTTTCTCCTATGAAGTCAATGTAAGGTGTCAGAGTTATTAGCAATTAAATGTGAGAATGGATCTAATGCCAAAAAGCAAGTCAGTTTAATTTAATGAAGATAGATGTTAACAATAAAAAGTCTTTCACCCATAGAGTAATGATGCTGAATTTAGGTGGCAGCAAAGTTTATTGAGCTTGTTGTTATAAATTCCTTTGGTGTTATTGGAAATCCCCATGTCCTTCTTGATACTGTAGAGTATTGTAACCAGGAGGGCAGATGGCTATCGTTTATAAAATAGGTGCCAATTGCCCATGATGCCAAGGCAGAACTGTAACTAGACAGATCTCTGCCCCACAGAGGACAGTGTAGGCAGCCTTAAAAGCATCATTCTGTTGTGTGCTCCCTCCTTAAACATCTGGTTCTTAGAAGTGGCAGTGTCAGCAGCCTTGACCCAGAGTACACTTCCTCCATGATGGTCCCATCCCCAACAGAAACCATAGTAATAGCATGCAGGCTCCTCTCGCAACATGGTTCTTCCCCCTTCAGAAGCATCATGGGCACTTTCTGTCATCCTAGAGGGGGCTTCCTCTCCCCGTTGCTGTATTTCCAGGCTTCCTCATGCTCCTTCCTTCTACTTGCTCAAGGTGTAAAAATCATTAGTTATGGCTCTATATCGGGCATGTGTGCAGAGTTTCTAGGGGTCACAGACCACTAATGATTCCTCTGCTCCATCTAACATCTAACATCTCCTCATTGATTTCCAAAAGTGAATGTCTTCAACTTATTATTATAGTTCAAGTCTGGTCCTAGCAATATCAATCCTGAGTGCTAGTCAAGGTTTTCTTGGATCTTGGTTCTGGCATCCATTGTATTATCTATCCCTACCAGTTTTATGTGATTCTTAAAACTGATTCTTTGTTGTTTACTCTCTTGACCCCATTTGGGTTTTTTTTTTCATTTTTATTTTATTTATTTATAAATGTTCTACAATCACTTCCTTAAAATTAAGATTTTATACCCCCACACCTTCCCCCCCTAACCCCTCCCTCCCCATGACAGCATATAATTCTGTATAGGTTCGACATATACTTTCCTATTGAGCATATTTTCACTATAGTGATGTTATGTAGTCACACTCCATTTGGGGTTTTCTAAAGATACTGCAGTGGTTTGCCATTTTCTTCTCCAGTTCATTTTACAAATGAGGAAACTGAGGCAAATGGGGTTAAGTGACTTGCCCAAGGTCACACTGCTACTAAGTGTCTGAGGCTGGATTTGAACCCAGAAAGATGATTCTTGACAACTTTTGGCCTAGCACTCTATCCACTGAGCCATAGAGTTTCTCTTAGTATTATTCCTCACAGCTTAATTTCATCTGAAAATATGAAAGCAAACCATATATTTCTTTTTTTTAAACCAAAGTAAGCATACTCCACTTTAAAAGATATCCAGTGTAGGTAAATCTTGATTTACAGCAAAACTAGTTTTACATTAATTGCATTACAATTAATTAGGTTATGAGAATTTGTTTCAACAACAGAAATTTTTAAATAAGCAAACACCTTTACAAAAAGCAAATGTACACACAACCTTCAAGGACCACATCTACTAGGAAAAGTGAAGTCCCCAATAGTGGCGTTGGATTTCTGCTGATTCATTCTTACTACTATGCCCCAAGGTCTGAAGGACAATAGCCCTACATCTGCTTGTGAGGCAACTGCTCCAGTGACCACAGACCTGCCTTCCTCTTCCAAATTAATGCTGAATGTCCATGCCTGGCCTCATCTGCCACTGCTGCCAGCTGGTGGGTGAGGCAGGGTGTGGCAAGAGTTTGGGGTAAGCACTTCTAAGCCTATTCCCCAAAGAGATCAAAGAAAGAGGAAAAAGACTCATATGTACAAAAATATTTATAGCAACTCTTTTGTGGAGGCAAAAAAAAATGGAAATGAGGGAGGTGCCCATCAATTGGGAAGTAGCTGAACAAATCATGATATATTAATGTAATATAATACTATTGTTGCATAAGAAATGAAAATGGAGGTAATTTCAAATAAACTTGGGAGCAATTAAATGAAATGGTGTAGAGTGAAGCTGACTAGAACTAGGAGAACAATATGTATAATAACAATTTTGTAGGACAACCTTGTAATTGTTTTAATAACACAATTGTAATAACAGCTTTGAAAGATTTAAGAATCCTGATCCATGCAATGACCAATCTTGATCTCAGAACATTCATATCAAATATGCAACTCACCTGCTGCTGGAGAGATGACAGTCTACAGACGTAAATTGGGATATCTAAATTTTTTGACATGGACAATTGCAAGATTTGTTTTCCTTGACTATGAGTATTTGTTACCAGGATTTTGTTTTTGTTTTTCTTCTAATGGGGATAGGGAGGAGAGATGAGAGGGAAAGATAACAGATGCTTGGTAATTGAAAAATAAAACATTTTTAGCAATGGAATCAATATGAGATGGTGAGAAAATATGAACCAGCAGGAAAAAAGTACTAAGGAAGAAGAAGATTAGGATGCTTTCCAAGTTCAGAAGAAGATCTCTCCATAACAGGAGAGGGAAGGAACACAGGGAGAAAAGTGCTAAGAAAGGAAACAACCAGGGGTACTACTGCTGAACTAAATCAGTACGGGACTTTGGAAACACATGAATTCAGAGGGATCAGAGGAGGGTCTGCAGATCCAGAGCAAGAGAGTAAAGCTTTGACTGTTCTCAGAATGCTCTAAGTGGCCTCCTCTGCAAGTCCACCCCAGATGAGCACCACAGATCTAGATAGAATGTCCCCTAGTGCTGACACACACCAGAACTCGCATCTTTGACACAGCATGAAGCACCGAATTTCAGTAAATTTATACTGCAAGAAGACAATATTGTTACACTTTTAAATTGTTAGGGTTTTTTGCATATAGATAATCCCTAAGAAGTTAACTCTTTGCAAAAAGAAAATAATACTGTTAGCTAGTGTTTATATAGAACTTAAAGGTTTGCAAGGCACTTTACAAATATTATCTCATTTTATCCTCACAGCAACCTGGGAGGTTGCCATTTTATAAATAAAGAAATTGAGGCAGACAGAGATTAAGTGATATACTTATGGTTACAGAGCTACTAAGTATCTAAGGTTGGATTTGAACTCAGGTCATTCCAACTCCAGGGCCAGGGTTCTAGCCACTGTGCTACCTAGTCAATTAAAATACAGATTTAATATTGTGTACTCTTGAGTCAGTAGGACCTGGGTTCATAACCCATCTCTCTTAAGCAGGTGACTTAGCCTCCTTGGGATTCATTTCCTGATCTGCAAAATGGCCAGATGACTTCTGAGGTCTTTTCTAATTCTATGTCATGAGGAAAAGGAAGAAACAATACCAGGACAAAATAATAAAGTCGTAGGAAGAAACCTCAGAAGTCATCATGTCCAACCTATACCTGAGTAGGAATCCCCTCAATAAGTCTCTTTGCGTTAGCCTTAGTGCTTCCCTGGGCTAGCCTCAATATCACCTAGATGCCCTGATTGCTTATACTGTTTATATTTCCTGGGCACTCGCAGAACTGAGAGTGGGGTCTAGCACGTGCAATATAACAATGGTCAAAGTCATCATTGCATCAGTTCATGGATCTGGAGGTGGGAGGAACTTCGTCTGGTCCCACCTCATTTTCTTTTTAATAGATGAGGAAACTAGAGCCCAGAGAGGTGAAAAGATCAGCCCCAAGGTCATAAAGAAGAGACAGGTCACACAGAATATTGGAGGTATGATTCAAGCCAAGGTTCCCTAATTCAGGAGCCCATTCTCTTTCCAGAAGACTCTATGATGCCTTCTGATGGTGATATCTATGATAGTCAAATAAGTCACGAAAAAATACAAAAATGCAACAGGAGTATCTGTAACCAAGCTTTGGACACCACTGTCAAGTCCATCCTGCTTTTATTTATAAGGGCCTTTTAATTTGGGGTCCAAAGGCTGTGCCATAGAGCCCCCCAAAAGTTGGCTTCACATGTTCTGATGGATAGTTACCCTGAAGGGTCTTCTAGGTAGTGGCTGCTTACCTAAAGAGATAACCTCTATACTCCAGGGCTAGGGCACCCATTCCATCCACAATTGTTTGCTTAGAAATCCAATGTTATCTAATTTTATCCTCACTTAAGAGCTATATAATCCCAATTTCGCAGTTAAGGAAACTAAGGGAGACAGAGGTTAAGTGACTTGCCCAATGTTACACAGCTAGTAAGTATCTGAGGCCAGATTTAAGCTTGGGTCTTCCTGACTCCAAATCCACTGTTCTATCCACTGAGCCACTGGGCCATGCAGGTAGCACCTATAACCTTTTTTTGCAAATGCTTCAAAAGGAAAATAACTTTCAAGAGGAAGCAGAATTCATTTTTTACTGGTGACCTCTTTGGAAGAAGCTATTTTTGTCCTTCCAGCAGGTATGGGTCATGTCTATTTGGCCATGACAGAATTAAACGTAACAAAAATCTTGGCTTGCTAAGATGGCTCTCACTGCTTATAGGTCAATGTGGAAAGGTCCTAGAGTAACTGAATATTGAAGCAAAATCAAACTCTGCCACCATATCATAAGATGTGATCTTAGATGCTTTCTAAAGTGAAATGGAGACTTCACAACATGTGATCACATAACTGGTGGGAGGGGTTTTGTTTCAGTTTTTGTTTTTTTAATGAATTATACAGTTTAGTTAACTAAATTAATGAGTACTCCCAAATCTCACTTCACCAATCGTCATGTTGTGTAGTCACTGCCTTAATATTTCTCTTTGAAGGCAGTGGAATATTTAAAGAGTACATCAGTAAAGTTTGTTCCAGAAACCAAAGCATGTGGCAGTGAAATTAATCAAGCTAAATGAGTTCAGTCTAAATAGAGACCTCATATTTCCAAATTAAATTGAGGCACAGTTTTATATACTATCTCATTTCAATTAATTATTGTTTTCCAGAGAATAAGCTAAAAGAAAAATGTTAGTAACTTAATCAGATATTCAAATACACCAATGGATCTGTGATCTTATCAATATAAATGTTCCCTCCAGTGAAAGAGATCCCAACCCATTCATACTTGTCCATAGTTTTCTTTATTTTATGGATTGCCATGCCTAAAAATTGATCACCAAATGACCAGCCTATTGATGATGAGCACCTCTGTATTTAACTAGGCTAGTCTTCAAAAAACAGACTCAGTCTTTTACCAGGCCCTTTTTCAAAGTTTTTCTATGTGGTTGAACTTATGTTCCACTAGCCGAGTCTTGGAAAACCCAAGGTCCCCTTCACAACACCATGAGGTATCATGTCAATTGTTTAGTGGCCTAAATAATACAAAGAATAAAGCCAGAAATGGAAGGGCAAAAAACCACTAGATCTGTGATACTCAGTCTCCATCTCTGACCTCTGTCTGAGACCCAGATCCATATCTGCATCTACGTACATGGTGTCCACCAGTATGTCCCATCAGTACTTCAAACCCAACGTGTCTAAAACCACGTTCATTATCTTTCCCCCTAAATCTGTTGCTCCTTCTGACTATATAATTTCTGATCTTCAAAGTCACCATTCACATAGACTCCTATACTGACGGTCTTGGGTTTAATCTTTTCTTCTTCCTGCTATATCACTTCTCAGATTTAATTGATCAACAACTGTTATGGATTCTGGGCTTCCAACTACTCTCACATTCCTCCTCCTCTCCTCTATTCCTACTTCTACCCCACCAATACCCTGGAATATTGTCACAGTCCCCAAAAAGATCTTCCCATGTATATTCCCTCCTTTCCCAATATGTCCTTAACGCCAGAGTAATCAACCACCTCCAGGGGATTCCTCTTGCCTCTGGAATAAAATATAAACCATTCTGTTTAGTTTTTAAGGGCCTACACAACTTGACCCCAACTTACCTTTACAATGTCATTGGACAACATTTGCCCTCCCAAACTCTAAGATCCAGCCAAACCATCCTTTTCTCTCCCTCACTCACAACACTCTATCTTACCAGAATTTGAACACAGATCTTCTAATGCTAAAGTCAATGCTCTTTCTGCTACATTAATCTGTCTCTTTTGACTGAATCACCACCTCCTCCATAAAATATTCCCTGTTTTATCTATCAGCAAAGGAATGTTTCATCTTTCTATATGTGGATCCCACCTTGAAAAGTTTAATTTGATGAATATTGCCACTACTGTCAGCGAGTCTGTTATGTTAGCTTATCAGAATGAAAAAACAATGGAGGAGAGAAAAGGATCCAAATAGTGATAATATTCAGGGCTCTATAGTCACAGCAGAATAAAAATTTCCTGTTCTTTCTATTAGAAGATTGAATTTTCTATTGAGCTCTGGTCTTTTCATCAGAAAGGTCTGGAAATCCCTTATTTCATTGAATGTCCATCTCCTTGCCTGAAAAATTATTCTCAGTTTTGCTGGGTAATTGATCCTTGGTTGTAGTCCCAGCTTCTTTACCTTACAGAAGATCATATTTCAATCCCTCTGATCTTTTAATGTAGAAGCTGCAAGGTCCTGACTGTAGTTTCTTGATATCTGAATTGTTTATTTCTGGCTGCCTGCAGTATTTTCTCCTTCATGGGATAGTTCTGGAATTTGGCAATGATATTCTTGGTATTTTCAGCTTGGGATTCCTTTCAGGAGGTGAAACAGTGGATTCTTTGGATGACTATTTTGTCCTCTGGATCTAGGACCTCTGGGCAGTTTTCCTTGATGATTTCTTGGAAGATATTTCCAGGATTTTTTTCATCATGGCTTTCTGATAGACCAATAATTCTTAGATTTTTCTTTCCTGGATCTGTTTTCCAGGTCAGTTTTTTCCAATGAGATATTTTACATTTTCTTCTAGCTTTTTGTTTTTTAGATTCTGTTTGATTGATTCTTGATGTCTCATAGAGTCATTAGCTTCTACTTTCCCAATCCTAATTTTTATAAAATTATTTTCTTCAGTTAACTTTTGCATCTCATTTTTCATCTGTCCAACTGTTCCTTTTAAGGAGTTATTTTCTCCAGTTAAGTTTTATGCTTCCTTTTCCATTAGACCAATTTTCCATTTAAATTCTTCCATGATTTCTTTTTTCATATTTTTAAAATCATTGGCAAGTTTTTCTTCTACTTCCCTAATTTGGCTTTTAAAATCCTTCTTGAGCTTTTCCAAGAATGCTCTTTGGGCTTGAGACCAGTTCAAATTCCCTTCTGAAGTTTCAGATGGGAGTACAGTATCAATGCTGACTTCTTTGGTATTCATGTTTTGGTCTTTGTCACCATAGAAAGATTCTATGGTCTTGTCTTTTCTGGTTTGCTTCTTGTTCAAGATGCTCCCTTTTCCTGGCTTTTAAAGTGAATCTCTGCTTCTGGGGCACAGGGGACTCTGTTCCATGGTTCTTGTGCTTAGAACTTGAGGCTTTGTGAATTGTGGCCTCTGGTTCTTTCAACTAGAAGCTAGAATGCTGTAGCTTAACCTGGTACTGAGCTGGCTGGTGTGCCAAAGCAGAGGCCAGGTGAAATCTTTCTGAGTTTCCCTGGAGTTACCCTGGAGCTAGCTGTTAAGTATGAGAAGGGGTGGTCTGGCCACAAGAGGTCTCCTTTCTTGAGCACAGTTAGGTTCAGTGGTTGGTGAACCTCATTTGTGCTAGTGTCTTTCCAATTCCCCCAGCTGTGTGCTGAGGCACATCTGGGGTCCTGGTGTTGATTATTACAGGTTCCACCCTACTGGGGCTCAGGATCTTCTCTGGGTTCACTAAGGTGGGGCTGTCTGGGACAGTTCTGGTCTTGCACTGGTCCCCTTCAGCCACAGCAAGAGGGACCCCCCCCCTTTATGATTTTCCTAGCCTCGTGAGCTAAGAGAGTGTTTTCTCCTTCAGCTGATCCCTCTGTTCCAGAATTTTTCCTAGGGAAATATTATCTGCATTTTCCAAAGTCAACAAGGGGAGGGATAGAGCATTTACTGATCACTCCACCATCTTAGTTCCAGGAAGCTCAAGTAGGTGACTTACAGACATTTAATCTGTGGGCTGATAGTCTCACGAGCAGCTGCTGCAGTTAACCTGAGGTTCTGCAGTTCTCTCTCTTTCAGTTCCACTGGACTCCTGTACTGGGCTGATATGTTTGAGGTCCTGAAGTGCTGCTGCCACTTCAGACTACCCATGACTTCCTGCTTGGCTTTGCTATAGCAGAGTCTGCACTGGTACAGTCTATGCTCTGTCTACTGTGTGCTCCTCCAGCCCCATGCAGCAGATTCTTCCTGTCGACCTTCCAGTCTGTCTTGGGTTGGAAATCTTCCACACTCTGTCTCCTATTGGATTCTGCCACCCTAAAATTTGTTCAGATTTTCTTTTTAGAGGTATCTGAAGGAGTTTGCCTTACAGCATAGGTGAGTTGTTGCTCTCACTCTGCCATCCTGGCCAGGGTTCCTGTTCTTTCTTTAAAAAAACAAATATCATCAAGACTAGGAAAGGAGAGATAGAAAACTAGATCAGCTCCTAATTTTTGGTGCTTTCCCAAGAATTTCTTTGGAGCCTTCATTTCTGGTCTGGTCAATGAGTAGATCTGGCCAAGAAGGAATAATGTTCCCAGAAGTAGGCTAGTTGCACAATCATATGACCTACATGGGCAACTTCTCTGATGCAACCATGTTGCAAACATTCCAACAATCCTAGTAATGAATGAGTAGGTTACTGTGTGTTGGAGTCTAACAGGCAGCTGTGGCTGCCTGTTGATTATATCTGCTCTATATTATGTTTTCAGCAAATCTAACAGAGAATCTGTGAGTTTAGCAATCATGGGGTCATGTAGCCAATGTTCAACTCTACCTTAAAGAAAGGTAAGATTATATTTAGCCTGAGCCCTTTTAAATTTCCCTATTTGCAATATCAAGGATTTGTCCTCTGGAATTTGTCTCTGTTCCAAAGTAGGCAACCCATGGATTTTGGGTTTGTTTGTTTTTTTTAATTCTGGGAGGAAGCATGAGATTTCTCTCTCTGGTCAAGTACCTAGACAATAGAGAATTCACAGAAGCCCTGAGCTTACTGTACATGTATGAGGCCCATAGTAACTGAAAGTCTTATGACTTGACCTCAAAATCTGGAGCAAGTGAGCTACAGGAAAAGCTATGGGAACTAGTCAGTCTGGAAACTTTATTCATTGAGGCATGCAAGCTGGTACATGGGCAGACATGGTCTGAACTTGTTAGCTCTAACAGAAAAGACTCTTTCTGTTGTGCCAAAGCTAAACCCAAAGAATGCTGGAAGGCCCATCATAACTCTGATTCTGACTGAAGGAGGGACACAATCCACACAGATTATAATATAAACTACATACATCCTGGCTAATTCATCTTGAATGGACACAGTCAGCACCTCCAAAGCTTGATTAATGCCAAATCTTGACTTAAGGTTTAGAAGGAAATAACACATCTGGTCATACTTGCCCCTATTGGAGCTAGTGAATTCATTGATTATCACCTCAGACATAAACCACATGTCACAAGTGTCCTTCAGCTTCAGGGAGAACCTGTCTATGCTGCCCACTAGAAGGCATTATAAAATGTCCGTTACTGAGCCTGCAACACTAGTTATGATGCAGTGAAGTCCCCTTGCCTTAGGGAAGCAGTTCCTAATATTTTCTCTTCGTAGAATGTTTTTAAATAAAGCAGATAGGATTACAAAGGAAATCAGTTCTGCTGAAATACAGTTTACAAAAGAGTTTTTAAAAAATAAAAATAACTCCATGACTACACATATATAATCTTTATCAAATTGCTTGCCTTCTGGTGGGAAGGGAATTTGGAACTCAAAACTGTAAAAAAAATGAAGCTTAAAAATTGTTTTTACATGTAATTAAAAAACTAAAATATTAAAATTAAGCAGAAAAATAAAAGTCCATGGGCCCCAGGCCAAGAACTCCTGTCCTAGGGGATGTGTTGAATATCTAAGAGTAGAGATTCAGGAACAACCAGCACTGAGCCAGAAATCCTGTGAGATTCTCTACCCTCCCAGTAAACACTGAGGGAATTAATGTGCTGAGTATGTGCTAAGTAATGGCCAAGTAATTAACTCTAGTCATTCTGAAACCAATTGCTTATTTCCTGCCAAATACAAATACCACTTTCTCTCTCAAAGTCCCCCCAATGCTATCAGTTCTTCAGAGGTCTTCCCTAATTGCTCTTGCAGCTCTGAGATCTTCTGTAACTCTTGGTTGGTCAGCTTTCATGGTAATGTTTTATAACTTAGGTCCTTGTGTGAGTCAGAAAAAGGAGGAAAAGGTATTTGTTTGGAAAAACATGAAATAATATTGTCAGATGCCTGCAAAGGCTAGCACGGTGAAGAGTGAGTTCAAGAATAAGACCTCCTAGGAAAAGGGGGCATATGATCCAAGCTACAGTCCAAAGAAGGAGTAAACCAAAGGCCAGGTCAAGTAAGAACCAGAATGTCTAAGAATGGCAACGAGGGAACCAAAGTCTAAGTCAAGAGCAGTTCAGGAAGTCAGCCTGGAATCAAAAGTCTGCCTACAGCTCTCATGGAAGGGTGCCTTTCCATCCCCATTCTGGCACAGCTACACTGGTATTGCTATGGAATAAGACAATGCCAACTCTGCAATGATAGATACATAGGGAAAGTAGTGAATTGAGTAATGTCTGGGGTCTAAAAATAGGCATCAGTAATACAGGTCAAACTATCACTTGGTCCTCAATAGCAGATTTGGCTGGGGGGAGTGTCTGAATAACCTAGATAACTGGCTTTATTGGTCTGTATAATTTAATTTGAATTTATGTTTATAATGACATAGATGAATGGAATTTACATATGACTATTAATTCAATCTGGGGGTCAAAAGACCCCCTGCAGATATTGGAATGGAAAGACAGTATCTAAGAGAGAGAAAACCAAGCTGTCACATCCCTGTGTGACCGAACACTGGCAAAGAATTAGATGGGCATCTATGTACAAGCACTTTTTCATAGAAACAAAGGAAATTTCTGATTCTTTACTGAACACTAGAATTAATAATCCTATACTTGTAATTTCCAGTTTTGCGCAAATCCCTGGACTTCTAATTCATGCTATCAAGTTGTGGGTTCCTCATATGCCATCTTCTGGTCTTAAGAGATTCAATCTGTTGATTGAATTATCGCAACTATTGTCTTTCACCCTTACTCAACTCAAGTACCACTTGCTTCAAAATGTCTTTCCTGACTCTCCCAATTATTAGTACTGCCATTACCTCACTGTTCACATCATTTTTTATCTTCTATATATCCTGCTTTTGTTTAACTTGTATTCTCCTCCAACCTGTCTTAGAATATAAGGTCCTCAAGACAGAGACTGTCTCATTGCTATTATTTATTAAGCACCTAGAACAGTGCTGGGCACATACCAGCTGCTTAATAAATGTTTTTTGATTGATGTTGGGGAGATCTCTATCCTGGGTCATCTGCTCCACCCCTCACCATTGTGTTCCCTTCCTTTGAGGGATCCAGTGACTACGACTTCAATTCCTTTTAACTACTTGACATAGGATTGGTATTTAGAAAGGGATGCAGACAAAATACAGTAAGAATAAATATAAACTTTTCCCTCAACAACTTGTGGCATAATCCTCCCTTCTATACTATGCTGGTTTTTGGAGGGAAGAGGGATTAGCCCCACAATTTAGCTCAGTTCCTACATAGTCCCACCAAGTTCAAGTCCAAAACCTTGCTGGGCTAATGTCCTGTCACAACTTTGATGCTGGACTGGTTGTAACAGCAGGCCTGGATTCCTGGACTCCTGGATCCCCATGATTCAAACTTCCTGGTGGGAGACTCCATTCCCTTTTCATGTAATGGAAAAGCACAAACAAGAAGGGCCACCAAGTCTAAGAAAGGAAAAGGCAGGTAGGGGAAACCCTCACATCCTCTCTAACAAGACACCCCATGGTATCATTTCTGGTAAATGAAAGATCCTTTACCCTCTGACATGAATGCAGGAAAAACTCTAATAGTATTCAGGCAGATTTAAAGATAAACAACATTTCTGGTGCCATGGCCAGAGGAAAAGACCATTCCCAACCCCTTGGTAGGCCAGCACAAAATATCCAGCATGTTTCTATCCCCTCATTTCACAGGAACAGTTCCCAGACTCTTTCATATGGATGACTATGCTTTGGTGATCTAGACATGAACCAAACCCTCATCAGACATATATTATCTCACTCGATTCTCACAAACACCTTATTATTTTCCCCATTTCATAGATGAGAAAACTGAAGAGGAGAGAGAGGTTAAGTGACTTGCCCAGGGAGGCAGAGTTATTCATCCCAAGACGGAATTGGACTGCTTTGTCCCAAATCCATCGATTCATCCACCACCCCACGTTACCTTCATGCTGTCTACAGGAAAAAAGAGACTTTTTGGTCATAAATGTTATATTTTTGCCTTGCAAACATGGATACAGATCCACATGCAGCCTCGAAAGGGAACGTGAACAGAAATGCGGCAAGGGAGGCACATTCTTCCTAAATTTTCCAGGCCACATTAGCCAGTCTCTTGGTGCTATTGCTTACTGAATGCCAACTGTTTTCCCCTATCTTCAAGTGCCCTTCAAATAAGAATTTGAAATATTTGAATTTGAATTTGAAAGAATAAGAAATATAATTCCTAGTTGTGGCTTTGACAGGGATTTGGTGGCTTCTTTAAAAATGGAAAGAACATAAGGGAGGTCCTTCTTCTCACTGTGGCCTATTAGTTGTATTGTATGCTTCCTGAGGTAGAAGGGAAAAACAGTAAATATTAACATTGAAAATGCTTGGAAAGGATCTGTAATGTTACTGGAAGATAATCCTCATGCCCCACCCTCCACCAAAGCAGATCGGAGCCTCTCTATACTCTGTAGAAGCTTGGCATAAGTAGTCATCATCTCATGGCCAACCTGATAACGGACCTCTCTGAAATGAGCAGAGTTGGTCCTCAAACGATCCTTATGCCTACAGTCCTAGTCTGTAGGCAACATGCTCAAAGGCATCATGGAAAGAATGCTAGATCTGAGCCGTAGAAGCTGGGTTCAAACCAGATCTCTGCTGCTAACTTCAGTGCAACCTTGGGCAATTCACTTCAATCCTCCGGATGTGTTTCCTCATCTGTAAAATGAGAGGTTTAAACTTAATACCCCTTCTAGGGTCTTCTAGTTCTCAATCTCTAGGACCCAAAGCCTTTGCAATTTCGTGGGAGCAGCCCCAGCCTCAAGGACCCCAACGTCTCCTCCATACTCCCAATGAAGCATTAACATGGTAATTTAGTGAAGATGACTTTAGAATGTCTTTATCCAAAATTGGAATGGAAATTGGAAAATTGGAATGGAATTGGAAAATTATAATATTAATTATAATATTAAACCCAACAGAGAGGCAATGTAACATAGTAGATTAAAATTTAAGTGCTCAGAATTAAGACCACCCACGTCCAAAACCCTTCTCTAATATATACTAGCTATGAGACTTTCTGCAGGTCACTTACCCTCTTAGTAAGTCAGTCAGTAAACATTTGTTTATGGCATATGCCATTATGTTATATGTCAGGCACTATGTTAAGCACTGGAAACTCTTAGCTCTGGGAGTCCCAGGCAACTCTCTAAGACAAGATGTAATATAACATTTATATAGTGTTGTTTACAAAGTATTTTAGAAATGTTATTTCATTTGGTTCTCATTACAACCCTGTGAGATAATTATCCTTTTTACAGAAGAGCAAACTGAGGCTAGATGAAGTTAAGTGACCTGCCCTAGGTCACAGTCAATAAATGTCTCAGATATGATCTGAATACATAGCTTCCAAATTCCTTGACCAGTACCCTATCTTCTGCAAGTGGACCTCAAATTTCAGATGGACCTTGATAAGTGAAGTTCCTCACCAGTAGATCTTTACACTAGTGAAATCACAGGTCTGGCCACACACCAAAATTAAAATGCAAGTTCAACATTAAGATTATTTGATTCTTTTAAGGAAAATGACAATTTCATATGAACAAAAAAAGATGCATAATGTTTTGGGGACTCAAATAACTTTTGTAAAGAATTATTTTGAATTAAGCCTAACTTTGTCAGAATAATATCCAATTGCAATTCTTCTGTACTTTCTCTGAAATGGAACCAAGTTTAAATATTAAAGGACAGACTTGAGAACAAAACTTTCAAGTGTATGTAATGCCCTTTTCCCCCAAGGAACTCCAGAAGGACCTTTTCATTTATAATTCAGTAAGCATATGGAATTTTATCTTTTCAGAATGCTTCATCATCATGATTGTGTGGCTTCTCAGACAGCCTGTGCAGCACAAGGTCACAGGTGTCTCCATCTTAAAGATGAGCAAATTAAAAAACAAATTCATGTACTGTACCCTAAAGTGGTGCTTTCCTGGTTACATGTCACTTACGTGAAGGTCTAAGACATTTGCCAACTTGGCATCTCTTGCAGCCTGGCATGAATACCCTCAAACCTATGTGCCCAGAATTAGAAGTCAGTCCAAAGAGTCCCTAAGGATGCACCCAGGAGCACCCAGGTCAGCACTAGAATGGACTTTAGGGGCCTCGTAGCTAGAGCCATAACTAGTATGAGGCACACAGAGCTATGCTCCAAGGAATCACATTTAAAGAGCACTGGCAATATTTACAATCCTTCAGCCGCACAAAAACAAAACATTAACACCTAGACAGGATGTATAATGAGCTTCTCCTACAGCTTTTCTCCCAAGTCTGCCTTCCTACCTCTCTCCACCAAATACAATTCAACTTTCTTGCCTCAGGCAGGATTTATGCTATTTATATCAACTGCAAAAATTTCTAGTACAACCCTGCCTGTATTTGCCTTCAATCAATCAATTTATCAATCAGTAAACATTTATTAAGGGCCTACTATGTTCCAGGCATAAGCTGCCATGCCCAAAGTATTTTAATTTACAGGCAGTTACTGGTTGAGAGGCCTCTCAGGGTTCAGAGATCTCCCAAGGATTCTAAGGCAGAGAGGGCTATATAGCTCATGAGATGGAAGAGCCCCTAAGGGCCATCTGGTCAACTCACTGCATTTTAAGGAATAGTAGCAGAGACCCAGGGAAATTATATGGCTTGCACACAGCCATTCAGAGGGAAAATTGAATTCTTACATGAATGAGTTCTTCCTAAAGCCTGTCAAATCTCCTTTGAGTAGAGAACACTCTGGAAGCAATTCCACAGTCATTCTGGAGGAGCCCCACCCAGAGCAGCAGCAGGTCTCCTGGGCCTTTCCACTGAACTGAAGGCTAGAAACCAACGTTGGGCACACCTTTGGGCTGGAAAGCCCCACTGAACAATACTTTCTGCCTTCTAGGTGCCCTTCTCTCTGTGGTTTACCACCCCTAAAATACAGGGCACACTTCCACCTACTGACCACATGCAACGTGCCCAGGATGGTAGAGTATATAAATTTCACTTCAATCCTTCAAGAACCCATGATTTAATGTGTAAATACACCTTTCCCTGAAGCAGATTATATCTCATCTTCATCTTAGTAGATGCTCAGTAAAAGTAGCTGTAGCCATAAAAAGAATAAAAGGTGAGATTCAGTACAGGACCATCTGTGAAATGGGGATAACCATGGCGCCCTCTGGAGGCTGCTGTGAGGATGGAATGAGACGAGCTCTGCAAACCTTCAAAACTCTAGCTATGAGACTATCATCACTCTTCATTTTTAAAAAAACTTCCAATTTGTTGATGGTTCTGCTCTTAATGGAAGCAGGGTGGCACAGTGAATAAAGAACCAGGAAGACCAGGGTTCCAATACCACCTCTGACTGGCTACATAACCCTGGACAAATCACTTCCCCTCTCAGTGACAACTATATGAAACTACGTGAATTGCAGAGAAGACGCCAACCTTCGTTGATAGAGGATTTTTCTTACTTGGGAGTTTCTTATACCTAGGAAATCATAGATCCAGTATTAGGGTGTGCCAGTCATGAAACATAATGGCGGTCAATACATGTTTCTAAACTATCACATGTATTCTGTAGTTTTTAAGCGCTGCATTGGAATTTTGGCCGATAATGGAGATGGCAGAAGATCCAACATCACGTGAACTTTTTTTATTACCTCAACACACTGTTACCTAATATTGAGCTTCAGTATACTGAGACCCCTGAATCAACCACTCCCAGATCTCACCATCTTTCTGTAGCTGATTATTTCTAACCTAAATATCTACTCCACAGCAAGGCACTTTGCTGGGAGCCAGTAATGCAAAAGATGAAAAACAACTCATTCGTCTCCTAAAGAAGTTTACAGTCTAAAAGGGAGACTTCAGAGAATAGGTTTGGGCATCAGGTATGGGGGTTGACCCAGATGCAGTGACATCTATGCTTCCTTCCTGCTCCAAAATTTGATGCTGTTAATTGCTTCCCTTTGCCAGGCTGTCAGTCTCAAACTCTCTGACTCTCCCTTTGATGTTCTTACCAAATGACTGAAGCCTTTCCTAATAAGTCTACCCTTAATCTTTCACACTTGCATAATAAGCATCTTCTGTCATGATTTAAAAAAATGTCTCAAGGACAACAAGAAAAGTCTGCCCAGAGGAAGTCTTTCTGTTGCTGGAAGCTCTACAGGATTAGTTAGCTCAGACAGACTTGGGATAAGTAACCAAGCTTTTGCCTGCTTTTCTAGTCTAACTTTTTATTTTCCCCCAGGAAGCTTGCTAACATTGATGTCAATCAGGAGGCTCATCCTAAACTGTTCAGCACCATGAACAAATTCCAGCTTTGAGGATACTTACCAGTTATCTGCATTTACTTCAGTGGCCCTAAACTTTGTTTACTGCCAGGGAGTAATTTAGGCAAATCAAAGGTAAATCATTCTTATCCAGGCACTAGACTGATCTAAACATTATCTTACAATAAGCAAAGGTGCCTGCTTTCCTCCTAGTGAAATTCAGTTTCTAGGTGAGAAAAGTGACAGACTCATCTCCTAGTTCCCAGGCAGAGGCTGCCATCTACTGGCCTTGTTTTTGGTCAATGTCTTTTATTCCATGGAAAAGTTCTAAAATAGAGGAGCGGACCTGTGATTTTATTGGTATGGGCCAGGAATACCCTATTTAGGAAACTCTCTATACCAATGCAGATTCACAGGTTCAGCCTCCAACACGTCAGAGGCAGGACTCAAATCCAAGTCTTCCAGGTTCTGAGGCCTTTCTCTGGCCTCTCATGCAAAATAGGGAGTATTATCTCATAAGGAAAAGAGAAAGCATATATGGAATCATCTCTACACTCAAGACTATTGTTCA
This sequence comes from Potorous gilbertii, assembly GCA_028658325.1. Classification (NCBI taxonomy): domain Eukaryota; kingdom Metazoa; phylum Chordata; class Mammalia; order Diprotodontia; family Potoroidae; genus Potorous; species Potorous gilbertii. Next base: position 32,165,211 of record CM053770.1, on the reverse strand, counting down.
GTCATGTTTGACTCTTCGTGACCCCATGGAACATACCACGCCAATGCTGACCATGGAATTTTCTTAGCAAAGATACAGGAGTGGTTTGCCACTTTCTTCTCCAACTTATTTTACAGACGAGGTAACTTAGGCAAACAGTGTCAAATGACTTGCCCTGGGTCACACAGCTAATAGGTATCTGAGGCCAGATTTGAACTCAGGTCTTCTTGACTCCAGGTCTGGCACTCTATGCAATGGGCCACTGAGCTGCCTCCAACACCAAAGATTTGAGTTCTATTTGAAATTTAGTATCTCTTAAAAGTCATTCATTCTTACAAAACTGATCATATCTTTTGATTTGATGTTTCCATTGCTAAGACATTCTCCCAGACTGAGACCTACAAAGTGAATTGTCCAAGGTCAGATAAGCATAAAAAGAGGCCTATCTGTAAAAAAATTAAAAGACGAGCTATTTGTAATAGCCAAAGCCAGAAAAAAACCTGTATGTCCAACAAACAGAATGACTGAGCAAATTGAAGTACATTAATAAAATTTAATGCTAATTAAATGTTATTTAGATATAACGTGTAAAAATTATGGAAAAGCAATGCAGAATGAAATCAGAATCCCTAGAATTATGTATACACTGAATATATATGTATACACTGAATATTATATGTATATATAGATACATACATTATATACGCATACATATATATAGTCATACACACAAGTATGTGTTTTTAAAGAAAGGAAGCAATGTTATACAATGGAAAGAGCACTATGCCTACAGTCAGAGGACCTGGGTTCAAATTCTACCTGTGACACTATATCAGCAAGGACCCCGACATACACAGGTTCTTAGATCTGCTTTTCTAAAAGGAAAGCAACTTTTGAGGGGTCAACAATCACTTCAGTCAAGCACATATATCATTCACTTAGTTCAGGGGGAAAAATCAGCACCCTGAACTTCAGAGAAAATACAAAGAAACAATAATCAACAGACAAGGCTTCCAACTGTCTGACCGTAAGCAATATATACATCACAGATCAACAGACAAATTCAATTGTCTGACTGTACATACATAGTTACCAGAGAGGGAAGCACCAACATCTGGGTTTTCAAAGGGGGAGGGGGACACAGACCTCAGCAGCTGCCCAGAGTCTCCTCTGGCCAAACAAACACTTCCAATGAGTAAGCCTCCAAATAAAACTTTATCTCAGAATATTTATACATTTTGCAGACCTGAAGGGCAGGACCCTCTGACTCAGGGCTTCAGTAGAAATTAACAAAAGGTACTCAAGGCTTATTAATGGGCAGGGAAGGCCTAATTAACATTACAGACACTTACTATCTCTATAATTTTGGGCAAATGATCTTAACCTCATCTTATTTTCATCATCTGTAGACTGAGAGAGTTAGACAAGATGACCTCTGAGACCCCTTCCACTCTAGATCTATGGCTATGAAATAGAGGAAGAAAAACTGGCCCATTTCGGATAGGCGGAGACCAAAAGAATCTTATTTGGTGTTTATTATTTCTTTGCAAAAGGCTAAGGGTTTGAGCAGAACTTCACTCCTCATTTGGTATGTCTGTTTGATTACTTTTGTTGAGGATACAACTGGAGTTTTAATAAGGTATGCAAAGAGCTGTCCTGCCTGCTTCTAGCCAATCATATGTGCAAGCTCAACATTTGAGTGTTCTGGGAAAGATGAACTGCCTAGCTGCTTCATCATCTGCGATTCAATTCTCAAGCACTTTGGGGGTGACTAAACAATCCCTTTATTAGTCACTCAACCAGTCACATGTTCCCATGGGCATTCAATGGCTCTTTGAAAAGGGAATAATGTTATCCATGACTCTCTCTTCCAACAACCTTCTAGGTGGTATCATGTAACACACAGTATTAACTTTTCCAACATGACAGCTAGAGCCTCAGGCTGCCTCTTATGCTTTATGGTTTTGAGGGTATTTTTGCCTGATCATAGGTAACTGAAAAGCAATGCCAAGATGGAGATGACTTGCCTTGGAGGCAGCCTTCTGAATGGAAAAGGTCGGGAGATACTGGGTCCCTTGATCCGCACTGAGCAATGGCAAGGGGAGTTTTTACAGTGGAGGAGAAGGCTCCTGGCAAGAAGACCTGGACTTCAAGTTGTTTGGACCGTGGAGAGGAAATAGAACGTCTACTCAGCGGTCCTGCAAACAGTTTCATTTTCTGATTTTCAAGTCTCAGTTTCCTGGCAGAGCACTGTTGTGGTTCAAACGTCTTTTGGTCATGTCTGACTCTTCTTGACCCCTTTTGGGGTTTTCTTGGCAAAGACACTGAAGTAGTTTGCCATTTACTTCTCTAGCTCATTTTACAGATGAGGAACTGGAACAAATAGGGTTAAATGACTTGCTTGTCACATAGCTTGTAACTGTCAAACCCAGCTTCAGACACTTACTAGCTCTGTGGCCTTTGGCAAGTCACTTAACCCCAACTGTCTCAAAAAACAACCCAACTTTATGCAAATCGTAAGACATTCTATAAAAGCTAGATGACTTACTGAGTACCTTGTAGGGAACTCTTGTTTAGATACATGTCAGATCAGGAGAGTGAACTCACAGGTTTTAAATTGGAAAGGATCATCTTGTAGAACCTCCTTGTTTTATAGATGGGGAAACTGAGGGCCAAAACATTATTTGCCCACAGTCAGAAAGTGGCAGTCATCATTTGAACCCAGGCCCTCTGACTTCAGATCCAGCACTCTTTCACAACAGATAGTGACATGAATCACAAGATTCTGATACTGTAAATGAAGTGGACTCTACTTAACACAACATAGCCTGAAAACAGTATGGAAAGCCAAGGGTCTAATTCCTGCTGCTAGTATCTAGAAAAGCTGCATGTTCACAAAGACTATCAATAAATATTTGTAGAATGAATGAATGGGTAGACAGATGGATGAAGTGCTGATCTGACAGGTTTCTCTGGGACAAGCCTGATTTCAAGAAAAGACAGCATATTTTTACCAAAACTTTGCAAAAGGATTAGGTTTTGTCAGCCCATATGTCTCATTTTGTGTTTGGAAAATACAGTCCCTGCATATAGCTTCACCTCTAGGGATCTGGAGGCAACCTTGGACATTTTCCCATCTGTTCTCTCACCTCACTTTCAACTCTTAGAACCTTCTCTCCTCCAGCCAAGATTCAGCTCAAGCCATTGAATCCCCATGGAACATGTGACTGGTTCAGTGTCTATTAAAGGGATTGTTTAGTCACCCCAAAAGTGCTTAAGAACTGAATCACAAGTGGTGAGCTAGAAGCAATTAGGCAGTTCATCATCCTCAGAATGCCCAAATGTTGAGCTATTTCTTTATTTTTAATAATATTTTATTTTTCCCAATTACTTGTAAAGACAATTTTTAATATTCTTTTTTATTTTGAGTACCAGATTATCTCTCCCTCCCTCACTTCCCCTCTTCCTGAAATGCTAAGTAGTTTGATATAGGTTATACATGCACAATCACGTAAAACGTATTTCCATATTAGTCATGTTGGGAAAGAAGACACAGGCCAAAAAGGAAAAGAATGTGAAAAAAAAAGAAATTGAAAATATTATGCTTCAAACTGTATTCAGATTCTTTCAGCACTTTTTCTGGAAATGGATAGCATTTTCCATCCTTTGGAATTGCCTTGGACCATTGTATTGTTGGATACAGATAAGTCATTCACAGTTGATCACTGTACAATATTCCTGTTCTGGTGGGCAACTAGGTGGGCACAGTGGATAGAGCACCATCCCTAGAGCCAGGAGGGCTTTGAGTTCAAATATTTGACACTTACTAACTGTGTGACTCTGGGCAAGTCACTTAACCCTAATTGCCTCAACAACAAACCCAATCAATATTGCTGTTAAGGTGCTATGTAGTTTTAAAATATCCTGTATTAACTTGTCTATAAATATGTTGTATAATCACCACTGCTGCCTTAAAATGTAAGCTTCTTAAGGGCAGAAATTGCTTCACTTTTTTCATTCATGCCCTTTGCATGCTGCCTGGCACATTGTAAGTACTTAAATGCTTGTTGACTGATTGGTTAATTGGTCAATTAAAGACAATCTTACTACATACTCAAGAAAGCAAAAACAAGCATCCTTCAAATATGTGCTTCCCCAACCTACGTGATTCCCTTTAACTCACAGAGAGGAGAGAATTCAATTCTATACTGTTCTCCAAGTACTTATTAAGCATTTTCTCATGGTACTAAGTACTAGGGATTAAAAGAAACACTCTCTGTCCTCAAGGAGCTTACATTCCATTGGGAGGAATGCAGCATATTTACATATAAGGAAGTCAAAATATATACAAAGTTATTTTCAGAATTTCCAATGGGGAATGGAGTAGTCACAGATCTAAAATAAAGAAAGCAGTCATTTGTTAATAACAGAACCCGAATTCCAGAGGGCACAACAGAAGGGTCAGAGGGATAGGTCTGAGACAGATGGGCATAACAGAGCAAGGAATTGTAGAGAAGGGAGCTTTGGTCTTGGTGATTTATGACTCAAAGATATGAAACCTTGAATGGAGCCATCCTCTAATGGCTTATGTTCATAAAATGGTTCACCCTATTCTCAATGTTTTATTCTCCCCTTCACACTGGGAATGTTAGATGGTTTTCCCAGATGTGGAAGTGAACATGACCTCTGTTCTAGCCCCTTACACCTGCTTATGTCAGGTGAGGAGTGGGAATCAGGCAATGGCCTTTTATAAAGAGCTTCGGTCCATTTCTGTGGAGCAGGCATCGTCTTTTGGGTTTGGGTTTTGGTCTGAACAGTCTAGCAGACAGTCTTCTAAGAATGACGTAGTGATTGGTTTTGCTCTGCTCCCACTTGCCCAATGGTGGCTAACATCCTTTGTCAAGGTACGTGGCTCATGGTATGTGTAAATAGAGAAACAGCACTTAGCACTTCAGTTGTGTGGTTGAGGGAAACACTCATTTGACTCCCACCAGTAGTAAGCCTGTGTTAGTCATTCTATCAGGTAAATTTGTTCCAGGTGAGTAGAGAATGGAGCTAATTATGTTTAAATCCTTATGTGTCTTTGTTTGGTAGAGAGGCTTCCAGGTCTTAGAATTTGGAAGACTCTAAGTAAGACTTTTGAAAGCAAAGTGCCAAACAAAAAAAGAAAGGAAAAAAGAAATGGACAAGGCACCAATGAAGGCCAGGAACAAGGGCAAGAGATGTGTCCTTTAAGGCAGTTCCTTTGATCCACATATATAGTCAAATTAAATACAAGTTTGTTGGGTTCTGCCTTAAATTATCTGATTGTACCGTCTTTATTAATGGATACAGTAAAAGTTGGAATCAAGATGAACTGCATTCAAGTTCTCCCTCTCAAGGCAAATCACTGAACCTCAGGGACTCTTAATTGCAGAATATTCACTGATCAACATTAGTGGAGACAGCATTTTAATGAGAATTTACTACACCAATAAAACAAGATAGGGTTTTGGTTTTTTTTTTTTTAAATAGTCAAGTACTAGATGATAACCCAATCTCCACCCTTATGGTCCAATGGAAACAGAGCCAAATGGGTCCCTCTCCTTTTACAGATGCTGAAGAAGAGCCCTTTTTTCATATTTTGATTCCTCCCTTCACTTTTCTTGACATGTCCATCAATGTGACAAGGCAAAGTCATTTTTAATCTGCAGCATTAAACATAGGTTATGATGCAACATTCCTGCTTCCAGGGAATTTGTAAGAAGCTCAAGTCTGAAGGTATCTAATGAGAGATAGGATTAAGAGGCTTGGTGATGTTTAAAAAGAGTGTATAATGAGACACTTAAAAGAAAGAGTGGATAAGGAGATACTTAAGTGGAAGTATTATAATGACTTGTATGGAGTAAAGTAAGGAGGATAAGGAGAGCCCAAAAACATGGATGTAAAGATTGGGAAGGGATTTCAAGGTAGAATCTGACCATCCTTAGGCAACTAAAATATCATGTATGAACATAAAGGAGTAATGAGATGTGTTTTTAAGGATTCTACTGACATGCACAAAGCATTAAACACAGCCTTTTTTGAGAAATGTGTCCAAATTTTCTTTCCACATATTAAGAGGAACAAGAAAAATATGAAGATGGAGAAAATAAAGAGAAGACTTGCTAAGAAATTAGGCATTGGAGAGTTAAATTAATACTGAAAGACTGAAGGATCCGGGGTATTTAGTCTGATGAAGAAAAGAAAAGCTTTGGGTGCTCTGGGCAACTCTCTATCCTGAGTGGTTTTTTAATGACCTAGAAGAATAAATGCATAACCTTACGCCCCCAACATTCTGAGGGAATGATTTAGATATGGAAGAGCTTAGGTGAGGTGGAGAAGGAAACAGCAAAGCACTCCCGTCTTTGCCAAGAAAACTTCAAACAGGATCACAAAGAGTCGGACATGACTGAAATGACTGCACCATAATTTTGGAAAAGGACACTAGCAGGTAGGGATGGAATGGAATGGGGATCAGTAAAGGCTCCAGATAGATAGTCACACTTGATCTGTCTTAAACAAAGCCAGGTAGCTTGGCATACTGTCACAGGAGGGCTTGGGCTCAGCGTGCTGACTCCACAGTCTCTAAAGTTCTTTTGATTTCTCAGTTTATGATACTATGATCCCATGTCAATACCAGCTCCATGATCATGGCTAAATACTTGGACATTTTTGAGCTTCTCAGTTTCCTCTTCTGTAAAACAGAGATAGTAATACATGTAGTGTGTGTGTGTGTGTGTGTGTGTGTGTGTGTGCATGTGTATGTTCATTTGTGTCCGGCTCTTTGTGACCTCATTTGGCTATTGCTTAGCAAAGATACTGGAGTAGTTTGCCTTTTCCTCCTCTAGCCCATTTTGCAGATGAAGAAACTGAGGCAAACAGGGTTAAGTGACTTGCCCAGGGTCATGTAGCTGCTAAGTGTCTGAGGCAAGATTTGAACTCAGATCATCCTGACTCTAGGTCCAGTGCCCTATCCACTGCGCCATCTTGTTGCCCTCAATACCTGTAAATAACTATGCCCAAAAGAACTATGAAGTGGACATAAGGAAATGCTCTGTAGGGAAAGCATCTGGAAAGAGCCAACACCTTGGAGTTGGAGCACCTGACTTTAAATCAAACACCTAAGAATTTCCTCTTATGTAAACTTGGACATATTACTTTGTCTTCTGAGGTTTCACTTTCTTCATCTATAAAATGGAGGAGATGACCTATAGGGTGCCTTCTAGCCTAGGTTCTATGGTCCCATGGTCCTATGATAAGGAGCTCTTAGTTTCCTTCTCTATAAAACGGAGAAAAGAATATTTGTAATATCTGTTGATATCAGATAAAATAACGTATAGTGTTTTATAAACCTTAAAGTGATATATAAATGTTAATTATTATTTTCTATGGAGCACAGGTATTATGAGACACAAATAATGATAATAAATTATTGTTTATTAATAATAAATGTTAATTATTATTTTAGAGGGCTGTGTGACCTTGGACAAGTCACTTAACCTGTGCATGCTCTAGGCAACTCTCTAACACTCTAAGTCACAAAGAAGGTACCATTCTGCCCTGGAAGAGCTAGTTCTTTACCAGTTCTGGTCCCCAAGAAATTTGATCACGAGTTAGTATCTAACAAATTGTCTTAGTTCCCCAAAGCTTTGTGGGGTGAGCTGAAAGGAGATGAAACAAGGCAACAGAAATCTGTTCTATGAGTGTACCGAAAGCAGGGACCCATTTGAAAAAAAACTAAAGGAGAACCATATCTCACCTTCTATTCTTGACTTCAACCCAGTTTATACTTTCGTGTGTTAATTGGAATTTAATAACAGATGCCCATGAGGAATTGTTGACTTTCTATGCCAGATGCCAATTTCTCTTGTGGACTACCCTTTTCTTTCACTCAGGGAAATTGTTTTAGGCAAGTCGTTGGATTTTTTTTTTTATCATGGATTTGACTAACATCAACAAACATGAATATTTCCATATACAAAGAACTGTCAATAAAAAAACTATGGAGTTCCAGCACCTGCCTTTGAATTCTCCTTCTTCTTCCACTTTTTACCTGGGTGACATTGGGCAAGTTACTTCATGTCTTTGGGTCATAGTTTCTTCATCTATAAAATATTGTTGGATGAGGACTGTAAATGAAACTGTGGATCTCTTTTTGGGGGAGAGAGATATGTATTATATTTAACTCAAAAGGGACAACACTGCCCTGCTTGTCTGTGAACCCTATTGAACTTTCTTCTGCTCTCTGCTACACAATTTGGATGTTTCACTGACAAGTTTTTCTCTTTTTGCAATATTATTACTACTCCTTCATCTGCATCTCCTGTATCTTTCTTTTTTTAAATATGTTATTTTTTCCCAAATACATGTAAAGACAATTTTTAGCCTTCATTTAAAAATTTTTCTTTGAGTTCTAGATTGTCTCCTTCCCTCATTTCCCCATTCCCTGAAACAGTAAACAATTTGATGTTATGCATGTACAACCATGCAAAATATATTTCTGTATTAGTTATGTTACAAAAGAAGACATAGAAGAAAAGAAAAAGTATCACAAAAAAGTAAAAAAAAAATATACTTCGATCTGCATTCAGACTCTATCAGTTATTTCCCTGGAGGCAGACGGTATTTTTCAGCATGAATGGCAGAATTGTCTTATGTCACTGTATCCCTAAGAATAGCTAAGTCATTCACAGCTGATCATTGTACAATATTGCTGCTACTATGTACAATATTCTCCTACTTCTGTTCGCTTCACTTTGCATCAGTTTGTGTCTTTCCAGGTTTTTCTGAAAGCATTATGTTCATCATTTCTTTCTTATTACTGTTATTATTTTAAATATTATTTATTTATTCTTCAGTTTTCCACATTCACTTCCACAAGAATTTGAATTCAAAATTTTCTATCTCTCTCCACTCCCACCCTGACAGCATGCACCCCATCCACCCCTTCCTCCAGTCTGTCATCCCTTCTAGTACCTCCCCTTCTTCCATCCCCCCTCCCCTCTATTTTCCTGTAGGGCAAAATAGATTTCTATACCCTATTGCCTGTAAATCTTATTTCCCAGTTGCATGCAAAAACAATTTTTAACATTCAGTATTAAAGTTTTGAGTTTCATATTCTCTCCTTTCCTCCCTCCTCACCCACCCTCACTGAGAAATCAAGAAATTCAATATAGGTCATACATGTGTAGCCATGCAATACACTTCCATAATGGTTATGTTGTGAAAGACTAACCATATTTCCCTCTGTCCTATCCTGCCCTCCATTTATTCCATTCTCTCCCTTGACTAGTCCTCCCACAACAGTGTTTGCTTCTGGTTATCCCTTTCCCCAATTTGCTGTCCCTTCTATTATCTTCCCTCTCCTATCCCTTTCCCCCATGCCTTCCTGAAGGGTAAAATAGATTTCCATATCCCATTGAATGTGTGTTATTCCTTCCTTAAGCCAAATCTCATGAGAGTAAGGTTTACTTATTCCCTTTTGTCTCCCCCTTCTTCCGCTCCACTGTAAAAGCTCTTCCTTGCCTGTTTTATGTGAGATGAATTGCTATATTCTACCTCTCCCTTTCTCTTACTCCTAGTACATTCCACTCAACAGTAAAGTCTATTTTTTAGGTATTCTTCCTTCATATTCAGCTTACCCTGTGCCTTCTGTCTATGCCTATGTGTGTGTGTGTATATACATATATTCACATACATATAAATATATGTATATATATATACATACATACATATACCCATTTACATATACATACCTACACATATATAATATATTCATCCATACCCACATACACCTACACACACACATACACACACACGTATATACACATATATACATTCTCTCTAACTACCCTAATGAGGTCTCATGAGTTACAAATATCATCTTTCCATGTAGAAATGTAAACAGTTCGACTTTAATAAGTCCCTTATGGCTTCTCTTTCCTATTTACCTTTTCATGTTTCTCTTGATTCCTGTATTTGAAAGTCAAATTTTCTATTCAGCTCTGGTCTTTTCAACAAGAATGTTTGGAAGTCCTCTATTTCATTGAAATTCTATTTTTTCCCCTGAAGTATTATACTCAGTTTTGATGGGTAGGTGATTCTTTGTTTTAATCCTATCTCCGTTGACCTCTGGAATATCATATTCCAAGCCCTTTGATCCCTTATTGTAGAAGCTGCTAAATCCCATGTTATCCTGATTGTATTTCCACAAAACTTGAATTGTTTCTTTCTGCCTGCTTGTAATGTTTCTCCTTGACCTGGGAACTCTGGAATTTGGCTACAATATTCCTAGGAGTTTTCCTTTTGGGGTCTCTTTCCAGAGGTGAAAGGTGAATTCTTTCCATTTCTATTTTACCCTTTGGTTTTAGAACATCAGGGCAGTTTTCCTTGATAATTTCTTGGAAGATGATGTCTAGGCTTTTTTTTTATCATGGTTTTCAGGTAGACCAATAATTTTTAAATTATCTCTTTTGGATCTATTTTCCAGGTCAGTTGTTTTCCCAATGAGATATTTCACATTGTCTTCTATTTTTTCATTCTTTTGGTTTTGTTTTATAATTTCTTGATTTCCCATAAAATCATTAGCTTCCATGTGCTCTATTCTAATTTTTGAAGAACTATTGTCTTCAGTGAGCTTTGGACCTCCTTTTCCATTTGGCCAATTCTGCTTTTTAAAGCACTCTTCTCCTTCTTGGCTTTTTAGACTTCTTTTGCCATTTGGGTTAGTCTGTTTTTAAAGATGCTACTTCTTCATCATTTGTGAGGTCTCTTTTAGCAAGCTGTTGACTCATTTTTCATGATTTTCTTGCATTGCTGTCATTTCTCTTCCCAATTTTTCCTCCATCTCTCTTACTTTTCAAAATCCTTTTTGAGCTCTTCCATGGTCAGAGACCACTGCATATGTTTTTTGGAGGATTTGGATGTAGGAGACTTGAACTTGCTGTCTTCCTCCAGTTATATGCTTAGCTCCTCCTCATTTGAAAAGATGCAAGAAAATACCTTTTCCCCAAGAAAGTTTAGTCTTATTTTTCCCCCTTTTGGGGCATTTTCCCAGCCAATTCTTGACTTTTGAGTCCTTTGTCAAGCTTATCCCAGGCTTCAGAGTGCAGCTGTTCTTCAAAATATCTCTAGGGACTTGTAAGTTTTCAGTTCCTCCAAAGTGGAATAGGCCATAGGGAGAGGTATTTACTCCTTTCCTGGCCTGTGGTCTTGTCTGTGAGCAACCAAAAGCATTCTTTTCTACCCTGAAACTGCAAATAGGATTCCCTCTCCACAGCCACCACCAGCTCCGCCATGCCAGATCAGCCACTCGATTCCCCTAGGGTCAGTAGGATGAGAGCTCCAGAAGTGGCCAGTGCTGTACCTGCTCCTCTCTCACCCAGGTAAGAGAGCTTTCTCACTGACCTTTGAAGCTGTCTTTGGCATTTGTGGGTTGAGAAATCTAGAAACCACAGAAGCTGCCCATGATTCAGCATTCTGAAGCCTGCTCCAGTCCTATCTGTGCTAGCATGGCCCATGTTGGGCTGTGCTCCATTCTAAGCCTCATGCGAGAGACCCTTCCTGTCAGCCTTCCAGGCTATTTTGAGCTGGAAATCTGTTTCATTCTGTCATTTTGTGGCTTCTGCTGCTCTAGAATTTGTTTACAGTCATTTTTTACAGGTATTTTAAGGGTTTTGGGTAGAAAGCTCAAGCAGATCCATGCTTCAATTCTGCCATCTTCCATCCCCTGCATCTTTCCCCATAAAAAAATTAAATCTTCCTTTCCCCATAAAAAATTAAATCCTTTAGATAGTCAAGAAAAACAGATTCGTGCATTGACTGTCTCTGAGAATATATGTCCTTTCTGCACTTATATTGTTCATTGATTAGATCTGTGTCTGACTCTTTGTAATCCCTTTTGGCGTTTTCTTGGTAGAGATACTGGAGTGTTTTGCTGTTTCCTTCTCCAGTTCATTCACAGATGAAGAACTGAGGTCAACAGGGTGAAGTGACTTGCCCAAGGTCACTCGGCTAATGTCTGAAGCCAGATTTGAGCTCATAAAAATAAGTCTTCCTGACTCCAGGCCCAGCATTCTATCCACTGTGCCACCTAGCTGCCCCAAACTAAGTCCTTACCATAAGATTTTGTGGAGATTCACAGGCCCTTTCACTTGGAAGGACTTGAGAATCATGTAATTTAATTTCCCTCTTGATGTTAGTATTGACCAGCAAAGATCATTGTGACTAGCTCAAGGAATGACCTTTTTTTATGTCTATGTGACTCTCTCTTGAGGGTCTCTATCCCCCTCCTTCCTTCTTCAGGGAGTGAAGGAAAACTCAAAGGTACTTAGAGATCATGAGATTGGCTTCTGAGAATTTTAGTCTAAAGTTTATTTCCTTTCTTCTTAAAGTTTAAAAAAAACACAAATTGCAAATAGATTTTATAAAGTGGTTTGAGACCTCAGGCAACCCACTGATTGTCAAGAAGGGAGGGTGAAATTAGCTAATCAAATATACACAGATTTCCCTTTCCTGTCCAAAAATTAAAATTCTGTGTACAATTTAAATTATCTTATGTTCATCTAGCAAACCTTAATGTAAGTAACTGGTAAGCAATGCCTTTAGGTGGCAAAGAGACTCAAAATTACCTTCTCTGAGAAACCACTGGAACAATGGTGAATTTTTCTCAGTTGCCTTTATTTTTTTTATTGCCCCAGTAATTGTCTAACAAAGGTAATTTTGAGTCTCTTTCCCAGAATCCCCTTCATAAAAGAATTGTTCTGTGAGCAACCCTGCTCTCATCCTTCGACAAATAAGGAAACTTAAGCCCAGAGAGCTCATGTGACTTCCCCAGGTCACAGTGATAGGTACAGAACTGGGATTTAACTTCATTTCCTAGATTCCAAATCCATCATTTTTCTAGCTGATATAGTATTTTAAGTTCCAGAGTTGTTATTCAGTCATTTTTTTCAGTTGTATCCAACTCTTTGTGACCCTGTTTGGGGTTTTCTTGGCAAAGATACTGGAGTGGTTTGTCATTTCCTTCTCCAATTCATTTCATAGATGAGGAACTGAGACAAACCAGGTTAAGTGACTTGTTCAGGGTCACACAGCTGGTAAGTGTCTATTTGAACTCAAGAAGATGAGTCATTCTGACTCTAGGCCCAGCATTCTGTCCACTTCACCGCCTAAGTTTTGGCAAGTGCTTTACAATATCTCATTTTATCTTCACAACAGTCCTGGGAGATTATTATGTCCATTTTCCAGATGAGGAAACTGAGGCAAACAGAAGTTAAGCGACTCACCCAGAATCACAAAGCTAGTATCTAAAGCAATGATTTTAACTCAAGTCTTCAGGATTCCATGTCTTGGGCTCCACCCATCACACCACCTAGCTGGCTCTGATTTGCGTCAAAAAAGAAATGATTGAGACAGACTGGAAATAGGATAGGACACTCAGGTCCCAAAAGGCCACTTTCTGTGATAGAAGCACTATGGATGGGATTACCTGTCTATAGGAAACCTTCACAGTGACTCATTTAAGTTATACTTTAATGTTTCTAGGACCTCTGCTTTCATTAATGTAAGTACTCTCTACACTGACTCAGAAAGAGACCCCCCTATAACTTTGTTTATCCCCCTGTCATTAATCTGGTGAATGGGCTGGTCCTTGGATGGCAGACACAATCAGGCTCATTCTTAAAGTCATTCCAGACTGGTGTCCTGCAGAGACTGCCCTGGTCAGCCCACCTCAGGAACATTAGGTTCAGCTGTGGACACTGTGCCTGGGAAAAAAAACATGCTAATATGACAAGCATCCAGAGGGTGGCCAGATTGGCCCTTGAGATAATGCCTTACTACAGAGGTTGTCAAAGTATGCTCTGGGAATGGCTAAGTGTCAGAAACCTTTTCAAGGGGTCTATGAGATCATAATTATTTTCATAATAGTGCTAATATGTTTTAATTTCTGATATGGTAAATATCAGTAGACATAACCCATATGAACCCATATGGTTCTTTTGAAGAAATTATCTTCAATAATGTTTTAGAGTATAAAAGGATCCCAAGACCAAACAGTTTGAAAACCACATGCCTTACAAAAATCAGTTGAAGGAAATAGGGATGTTTAAACTGGAAAATGGGGTGTTATATGCCATTTGTCTTCAAAATATTCAAAAGGCTATCATATAAAAGAGAGATTAGTTTTCCAGGCAATGATACCCCAGGGCCAAGCTAGGAACCTTGGATGAAAGTTATAAAGAGGCAAGTTCAGGCACTCTGCAAGGACAGACTTCCTAAGATCTGTCCCACAGTAGATCTTAATGCTTTGGAAAATAGTGGATCCCCCTCATAAGGTCTTTAAGATACAGCTGGGTGACTACTTATTTACTGAGAATGTTGTAGAGCGCATTCTTGTTCAGGTATAGGTTGGAAAAGATGACTTCTGAAGTCAAGTTCCAATGGTGAGATTTTGTGATCTCACTCCTAGGGGCATGGCCTTCCAAAAAATCAGAATTGCTTCCACACATCAGTATAGATTCTAATAAAATCATCACTCTTTAAAAAAAATTTCTGCCCCAGGTTCCATATATGGACTCTTTCAACCTAGCTTCCAGAACTATTCCTAATGGCCAGGAATAATGTGTCAGTTTGTTGTAAAGTGAAGAATAACTGGATAAAATGAAACATGATAAGTAAAGGACTCCTGGTCCTTTGTTCTTCACCCTCAAAACATGAAAGACTGTCTAAGATAAGAAAAATAAGGTTCTTCTGCTTGTTTAAACATCCTTAGTGAGAGATGAGTTCAATTGCACCCCCACCCCAGTAATTTTGTCACTATGATTCAATCATAGTGTCAAATTATTTATAGAAATCCAGTCATTTTCTACCATCATAAACGTATCTATGTATCACAAGATTTCTATGTAGAATAAAAATTAACTAATTAACTCAGACTTCTACCCTGCCAAGTTTAGGATGAAAATGATAACCTTGTCTGAATGGTTAAGAAAAGTAGAAAAGAAGTTTTGATTGATTTTAATCTTAACTGTCTCTTCTTTTTAAATGTCCAGTAAGAAGTCAAGAGCCAACACATTAGTAGGCCATTGCCACCATGGGTTGTTCTTTGGACACACTGGGTTCTGGCCCAAAGGCCCCTGCTCCATTCAGATGTCCTGGGTTGTTCTTTGGACACACTGGGTTCTGGCCCAAAGGCCCCTGCTCCATTCAGATGATCACGTGCCCTTCACTCCAACCCAACCAACTTCCAGGGCAATTCTTCTAAGGCGGAGTTCTTATCATGTCACCTCCTGCTCAGCAAGCTCCCCAGTATCAAATAGAAAGTCCTTTGCTTGTCATTTAAAGCTCTTCATAACATGTCCCTTTCCTACATTTCTAGTTTTATTACACCAGCCTGCCCCTCCCCCCCCCACATTCTATGATTCAGCTACAATGACAGTATATCAAACATAACACTCCTCCCACTTCTCTGGTTCTGGACTGGTGATGCCTCATACTAGGACATTCTACCCCCTCGCCTCTCCATCTTGGTTTCCCTGGCTTCCTTCAAGACTCTGCTTATGTCCCAGTTTCTGCAAAAGACCTTTCCCAAATTATACAACTAGTATTTGTGATAATATATATTTCTAAAATATTTCTAAAATATATTTCTAAAATATATAGAAAACTGAGTCAAATTTACAAGAATACAAGTCATTTCCCAGTTGATAAATGGTCAAAGGGTATGAATAGGGAGTTTTCAGAGGAAGAAATTAAAGCTATGTATAGTCATATAAAAAAATGCTCTAAATCACTATTTAGAGAGATGCAAATGAAAACAACTCTGATGTACCACATCACACTTATCAGGTTGGCCAACATGACAAAACAGAAAGATGATAAATGTTGGAGAAGATGTGGGAGAGTTGGAACACTAATTCATTGTTGGTGGAGATGTGAGCTCATCCAACCATTCTGGAGAGCAATTGGAACTATGCTCAAAGGGCTATAAAAATGTGCATACCTCTGACCCAGCAATTTCTAGGGCTGTATCCCGAAGAGATCATAAAAATGGGAAAAGAACCCACATGTTCAAAACTATTTAAAGCAGCTTTTTTTATGGTGGCCAAGAACTGGAAATTGAGGGGATGTCTATCAACTGAGGAATGGCTGAATAAGTGGCATATGAATGCAATGGAATACTATTGTGCTATAAGAAATGATGAGCAGACAGACTTCAGAAAAACCTGGAAAGACTTGTATGTACTGATGCTGAGTGAAATGAGCAGAACCAGGAGAACATTATACACAGGAACAGCCACGGTGTATGAGGACTGTTTCTGAAAGACTTAGCGCTTCACTGCAAGGCAGAGACCTAAAACATTTCCAAAGGGCTCTTGATGCAAAATGCCATCCACATCCAGAGAAAGAATTATGGAATCAGGATGCCGAATGAAGCAGACTGTTTTCTCTTGTGTTATGTTTTGTTTGGGGTTTTTTTTCTCATGGTTTCTCCCATTCATTTCAATTCTTCTATGTAACATGACTAATATGAAAATATGGTTAATGGGAATGTATGTGTAGAGCCCATATGAGACTGCATGCCCTCTTGGGGAGAAAGGGGGGAAGAATTTAAAACATGGAAATGATTGTTGAAAACTGAAAACAAATAAATTATTTTTTTTTTCAAAAAGACCTTTCCCAGGCCCACCACCTGCTGGTGCTTCCTCTGTCCCATTCCTTCCATCTACTCTGTGTATATCTTGCATTTACCAGTTATTTGCATGTTGTCCCCCTTCTTTGTATCCTCAGTGCTTTGCACAATGCCCAGCACATGAAGCTCAGCAGTTGCTGGCTGAGTCTGTCACTGTGGGTCTGTGAGTAGTAACAGACAGTGAGAAGGAGGAGGGAACACAGAGGCTCTTGGGAGGATTAGCATGGTCAATGAGTGACCAGAAGTTTGCTCTTGGTAGAGACATTGTACCCATTATACCTTGTTTTTCTTTGCCTTAGAAGAGTTTTAAATGGTCCTGTTAATAGCAAATGAGGGAATCAAGTAATTCTAAAAAGATAAATGAAAATGTTAGTGGAGAAGACAAAAGGGAGGTAGCAATGACAAAGATGGCCCCAGAAGTGACAGGGGAAGGATTGCAAAGGCTTAAATAGAAGGCACAGAGGAAATCAAAGTGATAGCTCTATCTGGCATAAGTTGGGGGAAAGAAGTGAACAATGAAGCCCTTTCATATTTATTCCCTCAATTTAGACAAGTAGTTCTAACAACAGAAGTCTTGGGAACTTCCTTTGGAAGTGAGGAGATTGCCCCATCCCCTGGGAACATCTCAAACCCTTCCAGTGAAAAGATGAGCTGAGATCACCACCTGAAAGAGATCCAAAAAAAGAAACTTCTAGGAACATTGTGGCCAAATTCCAGAGTTCCCAGGTCAAGGAGAAAATATTGCAAGCACCTAGAAAGAAACAATTCCAGTATTGTGGAAATACAATCAGAATAACACAAGATCTAGCA
>CM053770.1:32110723-32147208 GCA_028658325.1 Potorous gilbertii | reverse complement strand
TTGACTCATATTTCTTTCCCTGATGGTAAGCATTGTTCTTCCTCATCAGAAAGGAAGCGGGGGGGAATCATCTGGGCCCCAAGAAAGTAACCTTCTATGGTCTTATTTTTTTTCCCTTTTCTGGGCATTTTCCCAGCGAGTTACTGGACTTCTGAGATTCCTCTCCACCTCTGCCCAAATCCACCCTGCTAGTGCTTGGAGTCTGAGATTCAAATGCTGCTCCCCAGCCTCAGGGCTTTCAGCAGGGGGGCCTGGCTGCTATTCAGTGGGGGCTTAAGTTCTGGTGCTCAGGTAGGGGCAGGGCCGCCTCCCAGGTTCAGTTCCCTCAGGGGTTTTTTGCAGAGGCCTTCTGTAATGGAGCACCTGCTGAGCTCCTGCCTGCTCCAGGAGCCTCTGGCAGCCTTCTGCCTCTGCCGCTGCCTCCTGAGGGGGCCTGAGTTATGGAGACACCCCACTCCCCTCTCGGCCAGCCCAGAAGTCTCTCTCACTGACCTGTGCGTCTGTTGGTGGGGGGACCTTTGCGGCCGCCAGAGATTCCGTCCCTGAATCCTGCCCCGATCTGCTCCTCTCTTTGCCTCTCAGCCAGGGAAGGGCTGGGCTCTGCTCCCATCCAGTGCGTGATGGACCTTTGGGATCGGTTTTTCAGGGCTCTCTGGAACGGAAATCTCCTTCACTGTGTTGCTGCGTGGCTTCCACTGCTCCAGAATTTGTTGGGAGTTCTTTTTAGAGGAAATCGATGGGCTGTGGGTTCGGAGATAGCATATGTGAATCTTTCTACTCTGCCATCTTGACTCCTCCCCCTCATTTGGGGTTTTCTTGGTAGGGATACTACAGTGGTTTGCCATTTCTGTCTCCAGCATATTTTACAGATGAGGAAACGGAGGCCAAGGGGGTTAAAGGGTCACACAGGGTCACATAGGGCCCAGGGTTACACAGTTACTAGGTGTCTGAGGATGGATTTGAACTCAGGAAGATGAGTCTTCCTGATTCCAAGCCCAGTAGTCTATGCACTGTACCACCTAGTTGCCCAGTATACAGTTTCCCCACTGACAAATGAAACCAAAGAATGACTCATAGGTACAGATCATAGAACATCTTTTCCCCTGAGTTGTATATGTTTTATTTAAGTCTTGCTAAGTGTTTTCATTTTGTTCTACTTCATTTCTCCTAAAAGGCAAAACCTGAAGATGCTTAGCTATGAAAGGGTGACTAAGAACACGTAGTTCTTGGGAAGGGAGGAAAGCAATACTAACAATGAATGTGTAGGAGGTAGCTGACACAGATATGAGGGAGGGGAGAAGTCCCGGGGAAATATCTGTTTTGTTGTATTGCAGCAGGTCTTGAAACCTGAGAGATAAGAGGGAGTGGAGAAAGGCACTGGGAAGTTCAGAAACAGGCTCATCCTTTCCTCTTCCTTTACGCTTTTTCTGAGGGGTACAACCACCACCTGCACCACTAGGCAGCTATGTAGAGCTCCAAAGTTGCCCTACTCCCTTCCAAGGGTTTATGATCTCCGTCTAGGTCTGGGAGGGAAGAAAAGGGACCCTTAGATAGTCAAGCGTTCAGAATCTACTATTTTAAAATATAGTTTCTTTAGGTTATAATGGAAGATAGAATGAGTAGAGAAACAGGATTCTTTGTACCTAGGGTCCACCTTAACACCTAGAGCCTAGCAAGGTACTCAAGATTTAAGGCACACTGTGGGTCAGCAACCACTCAAAACCCAGTGTGTGTTGTATTTTTCTCTTTAAAAAAAGTTTTGCTTGTTTTTGTGGTTCTTTTTAACATTAATCTTTTCTAGATATCCAGAATCAGGAAGACCTGACTTCATATCCCACCTGAGACACTTTACTAGCTGTATGACCTTAGGCAAATTAGTTAACTTCCAGTTGCGTCAGTTTCCTCAAATGCAAAATGGGGATAAGAATAGCACTTACTTTACAGGGTTTTTGTGATGCCCTAATAAGATGGAGTTTGGAAAAGCACTCAGCATAGTGTCTGGCACATAGTAAATACCATATAAATACTATATTTGTTATATTAAAGAAAAAATGTAATTAAGCAAATTCAGCCAACTCAACAACTGAGTCTGACAACGCATAGAACATCCTGTATACAAAGTCCTCCAGGTCTCCAATAAAAGAAGTGAGGTACATTTGCTCATCTTTTCCCCAAAGCCTGGACTGGTCATGACAATTATACAACTTTTGGCTTCATTTTATTCATATTTCCATTTTCATTTACATTATCATAATCCCTGAATCTGTTGTCTACATAGTTGTTTTCTTGACTGTATCAGTTCATACCACTCTTACCATATTTCCTGAATTCTTCATAATTTGTCACTTTTATAATCCATTACATACTTAAACTGTAATTTGTTTTACCATTCCCCAGTCAATGGAGATCCATATTTTTCTAGTGCCTTTCTAACACAAAATGTGCTGTTATGCATGAATCTTAAAATACATATTTTATCTATCCTTGATCTCCCTGGGGTAAATAACCAGAAGGGAATTTCTGGGTTAAAGGGTACAGTGACTTTGCTCACATAATTCCAGATGGTTTTCCAGAATAGTTAGACCAAACCACAACTGTATCAACTACGTATGAGGGTTACTGTCATCCTGAAACCCTGTTAACACTGAATATTTCTGCTTTTTATAATCACTTTAAATTGTTTAATTATGAGGTAAAATCTGAGTTGAGTTAATTTGTTTTGGAGACATTTTTCATGTGGTCATCAATCATTTGCAATTCTTATTTCTAAAATCATTCATTCAAATATTTTGATTAAATATACTTTTCTCAGACAACCAGATGGGACATTAGTTCAGGGCAAACTGAAGGACAAGAAGATTTCTACTATGCCCATATAAGGTATTTTTTTCACAGATTACCACATTGCTCATGAGGGAGAGTACATATATGACTTAGAAACATTCATAGAGGGCACACACATGGAGAACAAGTATAACCAGGGCCCACATGTCATGAATCCATGTGTCCAGAGCACCAGAGGCCAGAGAGGGCAGTCAGCCCCAGCACACAAGTGATTAGACCAGTTCATTCCTCCATCAATGCAGAGCTGGCAATGTCCTCTGTGATATCATTACATTGATTTCTGCTGAACATGAGGCCAGACATCATATGTCCACTCTCCACTAGCCATCATGTAGTCTACTGGGTATCTCCACTGGTCCCAGTGAGTTGCTCACATCTATGATTCACTGGAATTCATTTATTCAGCTTTTTAGGGCTAGTACCTTCTGAAGTATAGTATAAGCCTCTCTCTAGCAAGATAAAGCTAAAGTTCTTTTGATGAACAACCTAGGACTTTGAGCAGCATTACCCAATCAGACAACTGAAAAAAGCTAACAGAAACACCCAGGCTAAAATTAAGTTATTCTTTTGATCAACTTTCTCCAAGTTCTGAGTCACAGTCCCGGTGATTGATTGATTTACAAATTTCCTTTTTATACCTGTTAATCCTAATAGTAATAGTCTGTGTCCCCAAAAACCATTTCCGAAACTCCACCCAACAAAAGCCACAGAAGCTATACTAAGACTGGGTTTGAATGCCATGCTAGAACTTTAAGGAGCAATCCAACTCAGTCTGTTTCATACCTCTGACTCCATTGTGCACATCTACCAGCAACAACACTGATGACTTTTGGGTTGATTGTCCTCCTAATACTCTGAAACGGACACCCGAGTTAAACCAGACATCTGCCAAGAGGGCACTAATAGAGTAGTCACCACGGCAATGATCACAAAAGTTTAGCGTCAGCCACATTCAAGATCAAAGAACTACCCTACAATGCCAAGATGCCCTAAGAATAAACAAGCTGAGTAGAATGGATGGTTGCCAAGTCAATGGAGCATGGATTCAGATTAAATAGATCCTCAGGATCTATACTTAGCAGTCCATTGGGATTCCATAGTAGCCCTAGGCATAGGGATTCCACTAGCCCTTACTTAAACACTTCCATAGAAAAGAGAACTGTTGCCCATTAATTGGGGAATGGTTAAACAAACTGTGGTACATGAATGTATTGGAATGTTACTGTGCTGTAAGAAGTTATGAATACAAAGAATTTGGGGATGCATGAGAAGACATATGAACTGGTAAGGAGTAAAATAAATAGAACCAAGAAAATTATATCCACAATGACTACAACTATAGAAGCAGAAATCACAATGAAATGAATCTAAAGGTTATGTAACTGTAATGACCTAACTTGGCCCCAAAGAAAAGATTAAAAAAATGTGTCTCGTTCCCACCTTTGGGAGGTGATGGTTTAGGGATATGAAACTATATATTCTGTCGGGTTTGGTAGATGTATACCTTTGTTTTACTGAAGTGCTTTTTTTTCTTTTTTTTTAATCTTTTGCTCCAAATGATAGTTCACTAGGTAGGGGAAGGAAGGAAGAGATCAATACTGATCCATTCAAAAATGAAGATGATGTAAAAATAAAATATAGCAGTACAAGTTGATGTGGAGAAAAAAAACGTAATTGTCCCTAAGAAAAGAGGAAATGTCCTTTAAGACCTGAACAATCTAATTCCAATTTGTTTTAGGTGTATGAGTAGATCACCTTTGAATGACTACACCCTAAATCCTTCTGGAGAGATGAGTGGTTGAGCTAGCTCAGCAGGAAGTTCTAGCAAAGGGCTATGCGGGATGTCACTCCATTAAGTTCCCTGGAGTTTGAACACAGCCAAATCAAAATAGCATCAAAGAAATGCAGGAGGAAATCTTCAACAAGGACCATGTAGTTTGCATATCAAAATGGTAATTGAAAATCTGAGTTAGACACATTACTCTCCCATTTCCTTAACTTCCAAACTGGTGACAAGCCACAATCTTTCAGCGTCTCATTTCCTTAGGCGCTTAAATGGACTTAATGAGGTCAGTCAGGTGATGCTATTTGGAAAGTGTTTAGAAATGCTGGAGGAAAACTTCCTCTGGGGAGATTAAAGTTCCTGAGGGCATTTTGTCCATTTCAAGGTCATTTTGATGGAATCTCTTTGTGCCCCAAACCCCTGGCCTGAATCACCCTCTCCCAAGTTCTGCCCTGTACTCACTCATGCATCTTCCAAATAAGTTCTGCGTATTCATAGAGAAGTCAGCGGACCTAATGTTCAGTAGCCTGATATTACCAGCGCCTCTCAGGATGGCTGAACCTCCTATCTTCCCACTGTTGGAGCTGTGCTAAAGTTCGGGTCCTTCTGGCAATAAAAACTTAAGAGATCATTCATTGGGAAAGACCCAGAGGTTGCAAGATTGTTAACTTTTGTAGAACCTAGCAATTAAGCCAATGGACAGGAGATCTACAAGGCCATTTTTTAATTCATCAGACAAGAGTAATATCACTCCAGCAGCCAAGAGGATATATGACCAAACCAATTTTACTTACATTAATCATGTCCAGCTAAATAGTAGAAGCCAATTGAAGATGTATGCAAAACCTTTTGTCCCTTCACTAACATGTTCCAAGAATTAGAAGTGTTTGACTGACTCTTCTGATTTTTGGTGGGGGGAGGGTTCACCAGGTCTGCCTGAATCACTCTGATGGTCAGTTCCACTAATGATTGGCACAGGAGTTTTGACATACTCCCTTTCTGACTTTGGCTGGTTCACCCCTCCTTAGGCCACCTGGTGCAACCTACTCCCCTTCCAAAGGTCTGCCATATTGGTGCAGCATTTTGTGCGAATTCATGCCAGTCACCTGTAGCTCAGAACTCATCAGTTTAAGTCATCCACTAACTTCAGACTCTTCAAAAGCAAGGCTTACAGGCATATGTCACCTTTCCCATCTAACATACTGGGGCAATTATTATATCTCAACAGACTCAAACATATATTCAGGTAATTTAAATTAAGATAGCTTCCTCTGAAGGTTTCTTATCTCTTCTCTGTTGATAATCACCTATGATTAATCTTGATTTTTTACACTAGGACTAGGCAGCAGAGAAGGGGAAAGCACACAAAGTTTGGAAGATGAAGGTAAAATCAATAAAAATCTTTTCTAATTTGTTAAAAAAAATCAGTCTGGTATATGAATTACACTTGTCATCTGCAAAGGCTCCTATGATACATGGTTAAAATCCTCCTTTTTAAACAAACCTATTTGGTTAAAAAAAAATAAAGATTTGGAATCAGAGTTTGAATCTGGATGCTCTTACTCCCTGAGAAGTGTTGGGTAATTCAACAGCATATGACAAATATTAATTAAAGCACCCACTATTGCTGTATTCTGTTTGTCCTTCGCTTTCAAAGAGGACTATGACATCTACTGGTAAGACAATGTGCTAAGCTCTGGAGGGAGATAGGAAGATAAAAACCCCAAACAGCCTCTGCCCCCAACAAGCTTACATTCTACTCTGGGATACAATGTACAGAAAGATTAGTAAATATGAGGTAATTTAGGAGGAAAGAGCATTAACAAGTAAGGTACTTTATCTCATTTCACCTTGGTTCCTTTTCTATAAAACAGGGGGATTGGTCAAGATAAAATGGGGGTCCCTGAGATCTTTTCAGGGGGTCTGTGAGGACAAAATTATTTCAAAATAATACTAAGATATTTTCATTTCTAATATAGTAAATATAGGTAGATATAACCTGCATGAAGGAAAGCTATTTGGGGGGGTAATCAATAATTTTTAAGAATGTTGAAGGGGATCCTGGTACCAAAAAGTTTAAGAAGCACTTCATAATTATGATTTTCACACTTTATACTTCTGCCCACATCAGGTTGATTTGGACAATAGAGACAATAGATAGTTATTAATAGAAGAATCTCAGCTGTCATTAGTACTTTCAAGTTCCCAAAACCTTTTATATGGATGACCTCATGTGATCCTCGCAATGAGTTCGTGAACTTGAAGCCAGGTTACCGTGTTCTTGTTATCCCCATTTTACAAATGAGAAAACTGAGGCTGGTGATCAGGAAGCAACTTAGCCAGGGTCAAGCAGCTGGTAACCGTCTGAGTGGAGGTCTTCCTGCCTCCAAGTCCATGGCTCTAGCCACTAAGCAAGGCCAGCTGCTTTTCTTTAGTGAGCCCTTCCTTAGGGAGGTTCATCATGCCGTGTCCTTTATTAGTACACATCTAGGCCTTCCAGGAAGTGGTTTAAATTAAAAGCTATTTGACTATGGACAAATCACATCCCCTTCCTTGAGGAAGTCTTCTCATCTGTAATCTGGGTCAAGCCAAAGCATTACTTTCCTACCTGTCCATGCATCTATTACAGAGATTGGTAGAGAGCAACAAGGAAATAAGCATTTATTTAGCCCCTTCTATCTACAGAGCACTTTTCACAAATTTATTTCATTTGATGCTCACAACAGCCCCAGGAGATAGGTATTATTAGGATTCCCAATTCACCAGTTGAGGAAACTGAAGCCAACAGAGATAGTGACTTTCCCAGGGTCACACGTTTAGCAAGTGTCTAAGCTCACTTGTGAACTCAGACCTTGCTGATTCCAGGTCCAGTACTCAGTCAGTTTCAGCTACTCATTGCCTAGCCTAGCAGAGGTAAGAATAACAGGTGAGAGAGAAGAAATGAAGAGTGAAGTCTCAACATTAGCCATTAGCTGAGCCCTGTAGGGAAGAGATAACATAAGAAACTGTCCCTATAATCAAGTAAGTGACAAAATGCCCCAGGAGATGAATTATATACACTGAAAATGAGGTAATGATGGAAGATGATGGGCAGCCTCCTTCCAGGCTCTTACCTGAATCCATGCAGAGAGAGTTCTGTTATCTTACTGGCTCCAAAGATGCCCGCTCCCTCGCAGCTCTCCCCTTAGACAGCCCTTGTCCATGGCTTCTGATCAATCCTCCACAAGGGCTCTACCCAATGCCATTAGGTGTCTCCTCTAGTTCAGAGATTCTAGGACTTTTTTCACATACCATAGACCCTCTTTGGAAATATCTGGTGAAGCCTCTGAAGACCTTCTCAGAATAATGTTTCTAAATGTAGGAAATTCAATTCATAGGATGACAAAGGAGATCGTCTACTGAAATACAAATACTGAAATTAAAGTTCCCAGGTGCCCAGCTTAAGAACCCCTACACTAGAAGCAGCTAGAACAAACATAGATTTCACATTAAACAGAAAAAAAAAAGTTAAAAACCAAGAGGCCCTGACTGGAGGTCTCATGGCCTGGGAGGAGAACAAGCTTGAAGACTTTTCTCTTTTACTGCACTGGTCTTGTCAATGAAGGACGTACACAACAACAACTCTCACTGGACAAATCCCCTAACAGTAACTGAGGTCAAAAGAGAGTGGCTAAAACTGACTGGCCTTTGTGATGCCTTCAGAGAGCTTCCCCTTTCCCTTAAAGTTGGCCAACCAGGCCTAGGGTCCACCAATCTCTCCATGGCACTTTTCTTATGCATTATCATGCATCTCCCCAAAGCCAGCTCCCTAGGGTCTTCCCTGGGAAAAGGTCACATCAGCAAAGAAGCTGAAAAGTCTGCCCATGCACCAGACCCCCATTATACTTTATTTTATGGGCTGTCATAGGCTAAAATTCATCCCCAAATGGCCAGCCTACTAGTGATGAGTACTTAGTTTGATCCTCAGGAAGCAGTCTGTCTATCATGTCTCTCTTCAATCATGGTGGAATCTTTCAGATTTTGTACTTTGCTTATGGAGCCTTCAAAAACCTAAGTCCACCTCCATCCCATAATGAGATTTCACAACATGACCCAATGTCTTACATTCACTTACTAGTGAGTATTGTTGGAAATAAATTTTTATTTAATTTTTAAATGTATTTATACACATAAATCTATTTATAATTCAATTATTTAATTACTAAATTATAATTTAAATAAATTTAATTAATAAATTATTATTTACAATTGATTTAATTTATTTATCCCATCCCTTATTTTCACATCCTTTCTCACTGTATCACAGACTCACAGAATTTTGAGCTGGAAGTGGTCTCAGAAGTCACCATTTCTGGAATGGCCTGGGGTCAGGTTTTTTTTTCTTTATGTTCCCAGTGCCTAGCACAGTGCCTGGCACACAGTGAGCATTAAACAAATAGAGGCTGACTGATTAACTGACTGACAAAAAGTGACCCACTCTTCCCATGCAGACCTCTAGATTAGTTACTTCTTTCCCAAGGTAACCCATTCCATTTGAGAATTATCTTTGGGGGTGTGGGGGGATAATTAGAGTGCAGGACCTGGAGTCAAGAAGACTCCTCTTCCTGAGTTCAAATCTATCCTCAGACACTTACTTGCTGTGTAACCCTAGTCAAGTCACTGAGCTCTGTCTCAGTTTCCTCATCTGTAAAATGAGAAGAAAATGGCAAACTACTCCAGTATCTATGCCAAGAAAACTCAAAATGGAGTCTTGGAAAGTTGAACACAACTGAACATTTGAACAACTTCGTTAGGAAATTTTTCCTTTAATTAATCATAAATTTTCTTCCTATCTATTGTCTCTAGTTATAAAACAATAAATAAAACTGTGGTACCTTTCTTGTTGATTTTTTTTTTTTAAATAAGGTTATTTTCATTATTAAAACATGTTATTTATGTTAACATGTAATATTTTTGTTGTTATTCCTCTAAATAAATAAATAAATACATATTTCAATTTCAAATACCTATTTTAATTTCTATTATTATTTCTATTATTTATTTATTTATATTATTATATCTATTATTTAATTACTATGGTAAATATTAGTAGATAAAGTTCACATAAACAAAAACTCACTGGGGTCCTCAATAATTTTTAAGATTATAAGGGACCTGGAAACTAAAAAGTTTGAAAATGATTGGTCTAGAGTCTCTAGAGATTCTTCTGGGGCACTAAGAGGTTAAATAACTTTTCCAGGATCACACAGCCAGTATGTATGAGAGGAAGATTTGAACCTACGACTTTTCATAACTGGAAAGATAACTGTCTTCACCTTTAAATAAGATTGGAAAACGTGAACCACGGTGTCCTTTTTCTTTTAGATCCTCAATACTGAATGATAAGATATCAGTTACATCATTATTAGGCCTGGTAAATGTCCTTGGGGTTAATAAAAAATTTCCAAGCTATCTCAAACTTTTTTTAGACATATATATTTTGGGCCTGTACCTTGTTCTCTATACATGTCAAGCCAAACAACTACCAAGTGCTGAATCTAAAAGTGACTTTAGGGCCCTCCATTCCTTTTTAATTATTCAAGGACAGAAATGGGATAGTAGGAATTACAGTTATCCAAGAGCTCCCATCTGTACACAAATGTGATTCACCCTCAGTGAACTTTTATTTGCTAACTTACCCTTTGAGTGGAAAAGCCCTAGGTTAAACTGTTCCAAAAAAAAAAAGGTTAGTGTGTAATTCAAGGTTCACAGGATCTTAGATCCTGTACCTCCTGGAACATTTTGTACTATGGAGCAAGCAGGTCACTCCAATCCCCTAAACAAGTATTTTTAAACTCCTGCAAAGTTTAGACAATCTGGAACCTGAGTTAGTATGAACATGTTGTGTTAACCAGTGGCATTTCTTCTTCCCATGCGGGCAGGAGGGCGAATGTGGAGGTTTTTCTTGTTATTATTGTTTAATAGACACAGGGATTAGACCTGGGGAGTCCATACTACAGTTTATTGCTAGAACACCAGGAAGTTAAGTGATTCATCTGGGATCACACAGAAGTGAGACTCAAACCCAGGTCTTCTTGATTCATGCCTTTCTCTTGGAACAGCCATAATCAAACCACGTGACCAACACTTCTGGGAAAAGGTGGGCTAGTAAACTTCTCTATGGCCCAGTCTATCACTGTAAATTTTGGAGTACAAAACACCCTGACCTGGCTACTGTTCCCCCTGTGTATTCCAAACCCTTCTTCCAACTGAAATGTAAGTTTCTCAAGAGCAAACTCGCTCACTTTTACATTTTTAATCTCAGCACTTAGAGCAATGCTAGGCAATGTTTAATAAATGTGTTTCACTCATGCATCCTCAAATTGGTTTGGCTTTTAAAAATGGGTTTCATGTATTTCATTATTATAAGAAGAATTTCATGACTCTTTCATCCATGTATTACCCCTGGTAACAGAGGAAGAGATGAACTGGGAGAGCAGACTTATGGACCATCCATTGTCCCCAACTCTCTTTTCTCTTTGACAATCTCTGATTTTTTATTTCTTTCTCCTTACATGAAGTGGTGGGATTGGGTAGAATGGAGAGAGACACTCTTATAAATATGGAGAACCAGGGGACAGTGGGAGGGGGAGAAAAGTCACAATTCTATTTAACACCTGGGATCACATGGAGTAATTCTTCCCCTCCCCTTCCATACAGTCAGAAAGAGGCAACACCTACAACAAAAACTGCATTCCATGATGTCCCATCATCACACAATGAGCAGGCCAGTAGGAGACTCTTCATCTCTACCTGCTTACTCAAGCATCAAAGCTTCTGTCTTCACACAGCCTCACCTCCAGGAAGATCTGCACAAAAATTCTACCATCCCCAACTTTTCAGGCTAAGGAAGTATGTTGTAGTTTCTTAAAATAATTATACTACCTCAAGGGTCAAGTTTCATTATTCTGGATTCTCCCCTTTCAAAGCCTCTCTTTTATGAAATCATAGCTAGGGAAGGGAAACCTGACACACCCAGAGTGTGAGAATTGATAACTTGGTAGGCTAAACTTTTGGCAGTTCAGCCTCTCCAAAAACCTTTCCTTCCATGGAAGGAAAATGGCTCTCAATCTGTTTTTTGCAGTTGAGGGGATGTCCCCAGTTATCTCCAGAACCAAAGCTATTAACCTGGAGTCTGTGACCTTATTTTTAAAAACTATTTTGATGACTATTTCAATATACTTACTTTCCTTCATAATCCCATGTATTTTATTTCATATATTTAAAAATATGATCCTAAGAAGGGGTTTGTAGGTTTCACCAAACTGCCAAAGGAGTCCATGATACAAAAATGGTTACGAACTTTTGGACTACAGATGTCACAAAATCCTTAAAATCAAAGTAACTAAGATTCATTTGCATTTTAAAATAAATCAATAAACTGATACATAAATAAGAATTCCAACACCTGGAGTAAATTATTTGAGGAGGAAATAGGAAGTATTAAATGAGAAGCTGCACTGGGCAAAAACAACCTGTACCCCACCCCCATTGCGTTTGAATAGTCCCATGAGGGTGGGGAACCTGTGGCCTTGAGGCCACATAGGTCCTTGGGTGCAGCCTTTTGATTGAGTCCAGATTTTACAGAACAAATTCTTTAATTAAGATTTGCTCTGTGAAGTTTGGATTCAATCAGAGGGCTGTTTTTTGAGGGCCTAGAGGGCAAGTTTCCCCACCCAGGGAGAGCCTGTCAAGACTATAGACTTGTTTATTGCATAGTAGCCTGGGGCTTGCAACCACTCAATATCTCTGACAAGATAACCCCAAAAAGGGTCACAAAAAGTTGGACAAGACTGATATGATTCAACCACCACATCTTCATGCCCCATGATAAAATGGTAACTTCTGGCATCATTCAATTGTTCATTCAACACTTTTCTAGCTGAGTTCCTACTATATTCAAAGTACTGTTCTATGAACTGTAGAAAATAAAAACAATGTAACACATGGTATTTGCCCTTGAAAACTTTGTAATCCAGTAGGGGATTTGACTTTCTAAGACAGAGCAATACCATGGAATGACTGATGGATCTAGAGTGGGACATTGGGGCTGAGCACTGAGCTGGCCATATAGTATTGAATTTAATTCTACAAAATAAAAGAATTCAATTAGATGACTGCTGAAGTGCCTTCCAGTCCTAAATCTATGATCCTATGAATGTAGCCCATGTTGGCACCCCAGGGCCAAGCAAGCCCTGTTCAGGCTGAGCTAGTTACAGCTCCAGAAAGAAATAGAGACCATGGCCTTTCTGAATAAATTCCAATGGTACCATCTTGATGCTAGGATTAAACAGCTTCTTTAGTTAGTATTTAAAGCCCTTCCTTACTTGGCCTGAACTTTGCTTTCCAATCTTATTACTTGACTCCACTTTCTCACATTCCAGGGTCCAGCAAAACTGGTGTCCTTGCTAATCCTCTCCCACAGCACCCTCCCATGCCTTTGTCACTATGCCCTTGCACTGACTGCCCCCTCTGCCCAGAATGCACTCCTCCTCACCACCCCCTCTAAGAATTCCTTCTTTCTTTCAGAACTCTGCTCAAGCTCCATCTTCTATGGGAAGCTTTTCCTAAATCTGCTCCACCCTCATCTTCCATGGCCTCTCAATAAAAAAATGTACCATCCATTTATTCTGGACACATTTTGAGTATACCTAATTATAGTTTTTTCCTTCTAAAGGAAGTCTTTCCAAGTCCCTCTTCATTCTAGTGCATTCTCTGCCTTAATTAATTTTTTCGAATTTTTCCAGTACACAGCTCATGATTAAGATTGTGAGCTCTATGAGGGGAAGGACCATCTTTTGCATTTCAAAAAAAAAAATTTAATCCCCAGTGCTCAGGAGAGTGCCTGTGGCAAGATAGGCTCTTAAAGGTTTATTGATTGATTGACCCATAATACAAAAGCCTCTGGAGGGCAGGAATCTCAGTCTAGAACTTAATTAAAACGTGTTAAGTGAATATTGGATGTGACTTTCTCTTTTGAAATTAAACCAGTAGGTGGAGCCAGGATTGTAGAGTGGAGGGACGTATATGCTCTAGCACTTCCCCCATGGCCCACAAAGTGCCTGTGGAGGGTGACTCTCAGCGAATTCTGGAGTGGTGGAAGCCACAGAACAACAGAGTGAAGGAGATTTCCAGCTGGGGTGACCTGGAAGGCCAACAGGAAAGGGACGCTGAGTGGAGTGGAGCCCAGCCCTGACCGTGCGGCATTGGGAGGAACAGGACCTGACCAGATTTCCAGGGCAGAATTCCCAGCAGAGAAGGTCCCAGATCCCTCAACCCACAAACAACAAAGAAAGCTCCAAAGGTCAGTGTAGGAGGGCTTTCCCAGCTGAATGAGACGGAGAACAGTGTTCCCCCAGCACTAGCCCCAGAAGGCGGCAGCAGCAGGTGGTGGGCAGCTACAGAGGCTGGTGGCTGAGGAAGCAACCTGGGTCCATAGCCCAGGCAGCCCAGCTTAAGGCCTCTGGTGAAAGTGAGCAGCTGATCTGAACCTCAGCCGTCAGTGGAGGCCCTGACCCCATCCAAAGCTCTGAAGAGTAGCTGATCTGTATCTCAGCCTTGTACTGGGGTGAGGAGGAGCACTAGGACCCTCCTCTTGACAAAGGATTCAGAAGTCAGGTAAATGACTGGGAAAATGCCCCAAAAAGGAAAAAAAATGGGACCATAAAAGGTTACTTTCTTGGTGAATAGGTGTCTCCATCCTTTTGGATGAGGAAGAACAAGATATACATCAGAGGAAGTCAAGGCCTCTGCCTCCAGTATCCCCAATGCATATGAAATGGACTCAGGCCATAGAAGAGCTTGAAAAGTGAGTCAACAGCCTACTAAAGGAGAACCTAGGAAATGCTGAAGATAACAACACCTTTAAAAAGAGGCTAACTCAATTGGAAAAAGAGGTCCAGGAGGCCAATGAGGAGAAGGAGGCTTTGGAAAGCAGAATTAGCCAAATGGAAAACAAGGCTCAGGAGCTCACTGAACAAAATAGTTCTTTAAAAGAGAGAATTGAGTTCAGGGAAGTTAATGACTATGAGGTAAACCAAGCAGTTAGAAACCAAAGGTTTGAGAAAGTGGACGATGATGTGAGACATCTCATGGGAAAAGCAACTGACCTGGAGAACAGATCCAGGAGAAACAATTTAGGGATTGTGGGACTGCCTGAAAGCCATGATCAGGAAAAGAGCTTGGACATTATCTTCCATGAAATTGTCAGGGAGGGCTGCCCTAATGTTCTAGAACCAGAGGGCAAAATGAATATTGAAGGAATCCACTGATCACCTGAGGGAGACCTGAAGGGAGAAACTCCTAGGAATATTGTGGCCAGATTTCAGAGTTCCCAGGTGGAGAAGAAGATACTTCAGGCAGCTAGAAAGAAATAGATTGAGTATTGTGGAAATATAGTCAGGATGGCATGGGATCTGGCAGCTTCTACATTGAGGAATTGAAGGGCTTGGAATGGGATGTTCCAGAGGTCAAGGGAACTGGGATTGAAACCAGGAATCACCTACCACAAGGCTGAGTGTAATACTTCAAGGGAATAAGTGGTCATTCAGTGATATAGAGGACTTTCAGGCATTCATGATGGGAAGGCCAGAGCTGAATGGAGGATTTGACTTTCAAGCACAAGAATCAGGAGAGGCATGAGAGGGTAGACAGGAAAGAGAAAAGGCTGAACTGTTTGCGTTCCTGCATGGAAGGATAATATTTGTAACTTTTGAGACCTCTCTCTGTATTTGGGTAGTTGAAGGGATTGTGCACACACACACGCACACACACATACACACATATATAGACAGAGAGTACAGGTTGAGTTGAATCAGAAGAGATGATATCCATAAAAAAATAATAAAGTAAAAATTGAGGGGTGGGGAGTAGGATGCTGGGAGGAGAGGGGGAGAAATGGAATGGGGCAGGCTATAACTCATAAAAATGATAAGAAAAATCCTGTTCAATGGAGGAAAAAGGGGAGAAGATGAGAGGAAAAGTGAAGCTTATTCTCTTTACATGTGGCTTAAGGAAGGAATAACATGCTCACTAAATTTGGTATGAAAATCTATCCTGTGCTGCAGGAGAGTGCAAGAGGAGGGGATTTGTGGGGTAGGGGGGGATGATGGAAGAGAGGGCAAATGGGAGAAGGGAGTAACTAGAGATAAACACTTTTGGGAAGGGACAGGGTCAAATGCGAGAACAAAAAAAAAAGAGGGAGATAGGGTAGGATAGAGCTCAGTGTGGTTGGTATTATACAACATGATTATTATGGAGGTCTTTTGCAAGGCGACACATACGTGGCCGGTATTGAGTCGCTTGCCTTCTCAGTGGGGATGAGTGAGGAGGGAGGGAGGGAAAGAAGTTGGAATTCAAAATATTAGAAACGAATGTTGGGAATTGTTGTTACATATAACTGAGAAATGAAGAACGTAGGTGGTGGGGTATGGAAATTTGTCTTGCCCTGCAGGAAAAGAGAGAGGATGGGGATAGGGGAAGGGTGGAGTGTGATAGAAGGGAGTGTACATTGAGGGAAGGGGTAACCAAAATGAAAGGTGCTATGGGGAGCGGGGAGAGGAGAGATGGGGAGAGAAACTGGAGCTCGGAATTTTGTGGAAATGAATGTCAGAATCTAAAAATAAATTAATTAATTAAAAAAAAAGAAATTAAACCAGTAACAATCGTGTCCCCATGGCCAGTAAGCTCTTGATAAATGTTGACTGACTGATTGATTCATTGTCTCGTCCAACTTGGACATTAGGGATCCTGTGAAATTGTGCCTCCCCCAAATTCCCACACGCTTAGGAGAGTTAGTCAAGGGCTACCTCAAGAACTTCTTTCTCTGGGGCCTGTTCACCCGGGAAGGAGAGTGGAAGGGCGAGGTGGTGATGCTATTTCAGTTCAAGATGAGCAGGCTCCAACTGAATTCAAAGATCTGAAATTGAAAGATTCCAAAGCCAGGCCGGCGGAAGCCCCAGCTCCGCCCCCTATTTAATATCCATGCCCCTGGCCCCGCCCCTTGCCACCCTCTGATTAAACAGCTCCCCAGCGAAGGCGGCTTGGTGCTCCCGGAGCTGCGGCGCACAGGTACTTTCCAGGATGAGGATGTCGGGCCTGGGATCCTGCCCTTCTCTCCTTGCCCTCGCGTCCTTACTTCTTGTCTGGCCCGGCCAAGTCGCAGCAGCCAAGGAGCTCCAGTTCGCCTTAGTAGTGAGTACATTGACCCCCCCCCATTTTACACCTCTGTCCCCGCGGGAGGGAGGGCAGGTGGGCCGCGGCGTCAGGTTGTATCTCTGCCTTGGACTGGCCCTGGGACACCCCGCTGCCCACGCCGCACACCCAATTTACCACCAAAGTGAATAAGCGAGTTTCGCAAGTTTTTCTGCATGAAGGCCAAAACAAGTCCCGACACACCCGCAGACAGAAAGGTTTCTTCGACTCCCCTCCCTCAGTTTTGCCCCCTCTTTGTTCCCCACATCCCCTTTGCATCAAATTCAGGGGACCCCTGGTGGGTCACTTGACTACAGTGAATGGGTCTGAGAAGCACCCTGGTGGGGAGGCGGGAAAGCAGCAACCTAACTTCGGGCTACTGCCCTGTTCAAAGCCCCAGCTGGTTGAATGGAGGAACCTGGCCGGCTCTAGTAGCCGGGGGCAGTCCATAAACAAAGACCCATTTGGAATTCTCCATCGAACCTTAAAAGGGAAATGCAATGGTTCAAGGATGCCATTCAAAACTTCAGGATTCCTTTGCTGTTGGAATAATTCACTTATTTTCCTGCATGAAGCATGTGAAAATATAAAGAAAATGAGTCATGGAATGAGAAGGTATAGAAAGTATATTACTTAAGGGATAGAGATCTCTGTGTCACCTGAATTAATACATGATAGGTACAGGAAACTCTTTATGGATGCTAATATAATCTCTCCTCTCTCCTTTCCTCCTCCCCTCTTCTTCTCTACCTATTTTTTCTCCTTATGCTTTCTCTTTTCCTTTTCTCTCTCTCCTCTTTTTCTTCTTTCTCTTCTGTCTCCTCCATTCCGATCCTTTCTTCTCTTCCTCTCTTCCTTTCTTGTTGGGTTCTATCTCTCCCTTCTCACAGAGGCATAGCTGGTGCCTTACAGCTGATCCGTGGCTCTCTCATCTAACTCCCCTCTCTCCCTTTTCGATTTTCTTCTCTTCTCCCTCTTCACTCCACTCCTTTACTTTCTTCTCTCTTTACCTCTTCTTTCTTGTTTTCATTTCCCCTCCTCTCCTCTCCCTCCACTCTTCTCTCTTTTCCCTCCTCTCCTCTTTTCTCGCTCCTACTTCCTCTTCTCTCCTTTTCTGTCTTCTCCCAGCTCTCCTCCTTCACCTGGCTTCTCCCTGTGTTACCTGGATTAATACATAATAGTCTTTTAATACCATCTTTCTTTCTGTAAATGCTCCTTTTAAGTTTTCTCATTTAAAGGAGGTCAAAGATTTCATTTTACTTGCAATGCAGCTCCCATTTTCTCACCTTACTAGATCGTTGGTTCACTTCCTTCTGTAATATGACATAGTCAGGCACAGAGGGCTTGTTTTGGTACAATGACCATGTATGTAAATCTTGCTGCCTATTCCAGTAAGCCACCACTGGACCACAAGTTAACAATGTAGACACATGCCAAAGTTCAAGTGTTCAAACATAACTTCTTGGCAACTTCCAGGCTTCCATTCCATAAACTTCTTTGATGCTAAGGTTGTGATATATGTGTCGGACTTTTTATTTAAAGCCTTTGAGTTCCTTAATTATAGTATATCCTCAGGTTGGCATTTGGACGGCACTTTAAAAAAAATGTTTTGCATTTGTATTTCTTAAGATTTCATAGTGCTCACATCACCAACTGCATGGAATTGGTCAACTCTTAGTTAACTACATGTGGATTCTCCAGTTTATGAATTATTTGTAGTAAATTTCTTATCCCCAACTGGTTTTCCCTTATTTTTAAATGAAGTTAAAGTAATTTTCCCTATTGATTCATGTGGACATATGTTCAGGAAATGTAAAATAATGTAAATGTTACACAAATATTCAAATGGATGGCTGATCTCCTCAAAGTGCATATTCACTCCAATGAAGTTCAGTGTCTATGCATGGTTGCACATCCCAGAAGATTTTTAGC
Source organism: Potorous gilbertii (assembly GCA_028658325.1). NCBI lineage: Eukaryota > Metazoa > Chordata > Mammalia > Diprotodontia > Potoroidae > Potorous > Potorous gilbertii. Next base: position 32,128,418 of record CM053770.1, on the reverse strand, counting down.
TGTTGCTAAGTTTACCACAGAAGGCCCATCTAGCATGCTGGGGGAAAGAGGAACCCTTGCAAATTGGCCTGACCTGGCAAGGATACTACTGTTGGAACACAAAGACTATCCATCAGGCTTTTCTCACTCTTGTCATATGACCAACTCCTTTTCCAGTCTTTTAAAATGGTATCTTCCTTTTATTACTCTACTTCTCCTTAGAAATTCACTTTCTGTCATGTTTTGCAACCTGCTTATGCCCATGCTATACAATTCCATTGCCCTTTGGGTAATTTTCAATTTGGATAAATATCTATACAAAATCACTGGGGTCAGGGGACAGCAGATTTCTCTACTTAATATTTGACTATACTAACAAAAAGATGCCCCTGTTCGGATGTGACATGGTGCTGATTATAGATCCAGGATTGTGCTTGTCCTTCCTTGCTGAAGAAGACCATGCCATCAGAGAAATGATGACATGACTTGCACTTGACTTTGTTTTGAGGGAGGGAGGGCTGTGCAAGTCACCAGCCTCACTTCTTCTCCAGAGCCATCTGAATCCAGTGACCAGATATTCATCAGGATGACTGGAGATGACCCAAGATGCACTCAACATCTGATCATACTTCAAAGTAATAATATCTAACATTTGTAGAGCTCTTTAAGGTTTGCAAAGCATTTTACTTGCTTGAGTTAACAATCTTGTGAGACACTCTAGATCCATCACATTCTGAAACATGGATGAGATTCTTGGATGAGATACATAATGAACAGAGCTTGATCTAACACAAGAAAAACCAAGTAAATGAAGAAAGCTGTTGCATAGATTTTGATATACAACTAGATGGATGGACAGCCTATATTAGAGATACATAGATACAAAGAGATATATAAAAATATCTTAGATGCTGAAAATAGAGAATGAGCCAGATCTGGAATACATCAGATGGAGAATGTCCTGGATTGGTTTTGGGAAATTGCAAAGTTCTCTTAATGACACCATATTTTTCCCTGAAACAAGGGTCCACCTTTTCAAAATCAATTTCTTTCCATGCTGTTGCATGACTAAAAGTCATGGAACACTACAGTTTCCAAAGAGAGGAAATGGAGGCAAGCCAAGAAAAAATACGTCTATACCACTATTCTTGGTAGGAAGACCAGAGAAACTTTTGCAGACCTGATTTTATATTGTGACCAGAGTCTTCACATTCTCTTTAAAATACTTTCCTTCAAAGGACTAAGTGGGAAGCCAAGTGGCCAATCAATCACACTATTAGCAAGCATTTATTAATCGCCTACTATGTGTCAGGCACGGTGGTAGATGCTGAGATACTACGACAAAAATAAAATTGTCCTTGTCCTTGAGTTTACATCCTTCAGAGATCTTTGGCACATGTAAAGTATTCCCTCTTATCCCACTGTGGTTCTAAGATAATAAATCAAGCTGATGAACTTACGGTGTATACTTTAGTATAAGTTAGCCAGGTAACTTCCACGATCTGCTGCAACTCTTAAGATTTTATAATTTATTCAGTTTTTCAATCTTGTTGGTGCAGAATTTCCATTTAAGGCACTCTTTGACCATAATACCCTCAGGATCTAACAAATCCACAAAATCTCTTGATCGGGTTTGATATACTTACACAAAGTAGGTGGGCAAACCCCAATGATTCCAAATCAAGAAGCAATTTCCAGAGGTAGTGAATACCTACCATTGTCTCCCTGTTCCAAGAAAAAATATCCCTCAAACCAAAAGCTCTCCCATTGGGGATGGTCCATAAGAGTTGCCAAGTCTTCATTTCTCCATATTTTATTAGCTGACAAGAAAGAATCCAAGACTGCTTCCAAGATGGTCTGCCTGGTTAACTGGACTGAACCATTAGGAATAAAAATGGAATCTTTCTCTGCTTTCCCATAAAATCTAGATTGTTACCAATTATTCCTGGTTGCTATGAAAATAAACTATATAATGTAACACAGGTGAAATTTAAAGGGAGCTATCAAGAGGAAAGCAAGGGATTATTAATGAAGAATCAACACTACTTTAGGCTAATCAAGCAATTCTTGCATACCATCATAAGGCTGACCAGGCTTTTGTCTCTAAGCCACAGGTGCATAAACTGGCCATATGAAGCACTCACATTTGAAACTTTAGGCAAGGTTTATTGCAAGGATCCACTGGACTCAGAGACCTTGCGTCTGGGTTATATGTGTCAGGAGCCCTGACCTTTGGGGTATGTGGTATCATTCCTGCAATAGAGGACAGTAACCTAGAGATGAGTAACCTACATTCTTTAGGTCCAAGATGATTTGTTCAGGGAGATAGTAATAGAAAAACCCAATATGGACACTATTTTACTTTGTCTTAGACTTCACGCATTATAATCAAAATTTAAAGCACTCTATAAATGCTGATTATATGGCAACTAGAAGACATAGTACATATAGCACTGGACTTGAAATCAGGAAAACTGAGTTCAAACACTGCCTTAGATACTTTCTAGCTATTTAATCATGCGCAAATCATTTAGCCTTCTGTGCCTCAGTTTCCTTATCTGTAAAATAGAACAAATAATAGTATTTCCCAAGGTTGTTGTAAGGATCAAATGAGACAGCCTGTGAAGAGTGCTTTACAAACCTCCAAAGCAGTATATTAATGTTAATTATTATTATATTTGTAAAATATACAATCAAATATACAATCAAAATTCAACTTCAGCCATACTCAGCCCTGTTTGGGGCAGACGACAAGTTATCCTAATTGATTTCTGCCTTCATAGGATGACAGCAACAAATTATTTGTGGCAAGCCATGGAATATCTGGCCTCAACTTTCACATGTGCAGAGTGGAGAAGCAGGCCTCTTCCAGCTGCAAGTCTATGATCCTACAATCCTGTGTAATAACGAATAATCACAATAGCTAACATTCATGTAGCACTGGCTAGATACCAGGCACTGTGCCAAGCAGTTTGATTTCCATGTGTCTTGTACTGTCTTTGCTGAAATCCATTCTATCTCCTTCACTCTACGTTATACATGGATTTTAAACTTCTTAAGGCCTCCAGTTTTTAGTAAAATTGCCTACCTTGCTCTGCATCTGATGTTTTCTGCATTCAGACTCATTTCTTTAGGCTCTAGCCCATGGAGATAGCGCACCACTTATGAAGTTATTTCATTTCTAGCTAAACCGCATGACAAAAGAAGGTATTTTTACTATTCAAATTAATAAATAAGTCCCTACTATGTGCTAGTCGGGGCAGCAAAGTGGCACAGTGGATAAAGCACCAGACCTGGAGGCAGAAAGATCCAAGTTCAAATTTGACCTCAGAAACTTAGGAGCTGTGTGGACCTGGGCAAATCATTTCATGCCTGTTTGCTTCAGTTTCCCCATCTGTAAAATGCAATAAAAATATCACCTATTTTGTAGGATTGCTGTGAGGATCGAATCAAATCATTGTAAAATGCTAAGCCCAGTGTTTGGCACATAGTAAGCACTCTGTAAATGTTTTCTATTACTGCAGTTACTACACCAGGTATTATGCCAGGTGCTAGAGTGTAAAGATGAAAAAGAATCACTCCTTTCTCTAAAGGAACATACATTCTGTTTCCATGTGGTCTCCCTGGTACAGTATAAGTCATTTGGAGGGTGAGGGAGAAAGAAGTAACTTAGATATTAATGCTTTTCCCTCTAAACAAGACTAACTTGTTTGAAGTTCTGTTTGTGAAGATCTGAATTAGCATTTCACTTTGGGGTCTATGTAGTTTAATGTCAAGAAGAGTGTTCTTTCCAGGAAGTCCAGGATATCTCAAGTATTATGGCCCCATGTGAATGCCAGATCAGGAAGTCAATAATAAGGTAGCTTCATTGGAATGGGAGTCCAGAAGCTTACTTGCTAGTTCAAAATGAAAAGCAGGGTTGAGAGAAGATGGAGAGAGGTAAAAAATCAGCATATATAAGTAAGGATAAAAATAGCTATAACTAGCTATGCCTGTGAAACGAGCATGAAATAGAAAGGAAAGTCATGGACCTGGAGAAGGTTGGCCCAATTCAGAATGATGTTGACTTAAAAGATCCTTTTTGGGGATATGCACAAGTGATGTTTGACCTGCCATTATATAAGAACTAGCTCTGAAACTGGGATAGGAACAGTGGGGGAAACAGGGCCTTGTGACTCTGGCCCTGTAACAAATGGAATCCTGCAGGGTCTTCATTCATTTGTATGACTCTGATGAAAAGATACTAATTTGGAGTCAGGAGAAAATCCTACCTTTTCAAATCCTGCTTCTTCTTATATCCTATGTGACATTGGGTAAGCCAGCTAACCTCTGGGCCTCAGTTTCCTTAGCTGTAAAATGGGGGAATTGGCCTGTATAGGCTCAGAGTGCTGTTTCACATCTACAGCTGTGATCCTATAACCTTTATAAAGCCATTGGCTCCCAGTTCATAAGGATGGCTGGGTTTGTGTTTATTAAGTACTTTCTAAAAATGGCACAGCATGTTCAAGAGCTGCCCTTAGAAATCCTTCTAGCTCACCAAATTATAGAGTACATCATTATCTATGCCTACTCATTACATCTGTGTAAAGTCTTACATTTATATATTGCTTTATAATTTATGTCTGGATAATGCTTTACTGTTCCTACAGTGCCTAGCACATAGTAGGCATTTAAATATTTGTTGGGGCAGCTAGGTAAGACAGTGGATAAAATGCTGGTCCTGAAGTCAGAAAGACTCATCTTCCTGAGTTCAAATCCAGCGTCAGATACTGACTAGCTGCGTCACCCTGGACAAGTCACTTAATACTTAGTCCCTCATCTGTAAAATGAGCTGAAGAAGGAAATGGCAAACCACTCCAACTACTTTTGCCAAGCAAACTCTCAAGCGGGACCGTGGAGAGAGAGCCACAAGTGAAACAACGGAACAGATGTTTACTGACTACGGACAAAGCACGTAGCATACATTATCTCATTTGATCCTGTGCAACATCGCTGAAAGACAGGTGGAGTAACTATTACTGTCCTCACTTTAAAAGTAAGGAAGTAGAGGCTCCTCAAGCTAAGTCAACTTACTCAAATGATCATCTAAGGCTTCTGATTCCCAAGCTAAGAGAGGTGGATTCTCTAGAATTCCATGACGGGAACTTCACCCACCTTAGCTGCCCCACTGTTTAGCTGAAAATATTTGTATTCTCTCCCAGGGACTTCTGTATATTGTAAAGCCAGGACTTTTCTTTATACACACATGTCCAACCATTTTGGGAACCTACTCCTCATCTAAGGTATTGAGTTTTTTCCAGAACAGGAAAGAGGCAGGAGTCTTCACTGAATCTTCCTCAACTGGGCTAATAGAACTCTAAAAGTAATGGTTTAGCTTAGAGGGACCACAACTCTCTAAATGACTAAGAAACGATGTGAGCTCTTTTATTTTTATTTATATTTTTAAAATAAGTTCATTATGCTTTTGGTTATTACTTCAGTCATTTCTGTAAACATCCCTTCTCTACCACTCCTCCCCTCTGAAATGGTATCCTGCCTTTTTGACAAAGAAAAACACTTAAACAAAAATACCTGATATTGTAACAATGTTTGATAATCTACACATTTGACTGTAGTCCCTCACCCTTTGCCATGAAAGTGGAGATACATTTCACTGTTCTATCTCTGGAACTGTTATTTAATTTTTAATTTTTTTAGTTACTCAGAGCTCTTCTTCATTACAGGGATCTTTTGCGTTTATTCTGCTGTAGCTGTTACAATGTTCTTCTGGTTGTGCCTCCTTCCCTTTGCATCTGTTCAAACAAGTTTTCCCATGTTTCTCTGGATTTCTCATAGTCATAGTTTCTTAAGAAACAGTAATATTACATTGTGTTCTTATACTACAGTTAATATAAGCTATTTTATTAAAATTTCTCTCTTCTAACTTCTTTTCTCATATGTGGCAGCCACTTTTTTATTACTAGAACTATGTAAAACGTCAGCAAGTCCAAGAGTCGGATCCAGGAAATTATTGTAGGAAATGCCCTGAAATTAAAGGAAACATTCAACCATTTACTTCAATGCAAATATTAGTTATTAACTAACTAGGAACATGGCAGAGTCTGTCCCATGCCTCAATCATCCATAATAGTCAGTGTTTGGGAAAAGACGTTTGTTCAGTCATCTCGGTCAGGAGGGGATCATGATAGCCCTGTAGCTATCATTTACTAAGTTCCCTTGGTAACCTCAAAAGGTTCATTCCAGCCCAGTGATTTCTATCTAACTGCATTATCTACTGAGATGTAAATTTTGCATAATGCTTGGAAAATAAACAGAAGAGTTTTATTTTACAAAGAAGAAACCAGCACGGATATTTCAGGCTCCCTTTCCTGCCCTTGCCAGCCATGGGAACATAGCTTCCAGATGATGAACGGTGAAAATTCTAATCACTTAATTCATGATGATCGTAACATTTGTGACCGAGATCATGTCACTTCACTTGGCTCAACTTTATTTTCCTTATCTATAAAATGAGGAAGCTGGAGATTTCCTCCCAAGTCCCTAGATTAAATCTATGATTGTGTGAGGCCAAGGTGGGGCTACATGGTGGACTGAGAAGAGTACTGGCTGTGGAGTCCGTAAGACTGTGGGTTCAAGTGTTGTCTCTGACACACACACTAGCTGTGTGACCCTAGCTAAGTCACTTGATAACTTAGAGCCCCAGGCCACTTTCTTGCTGGCCACATGAAGGAAGGGCATTTCCACATTGATAATCACTTAAACTTATGCATCACAAACAACAAATAAAATCCTATGTCACTTTCCAGTAACTTTTTATTAGAAACTTTCCTTACAGCAAGCCTGTGAGGTAAGTGATGTAAATAACTCCATTTTACTGATGAGGAAACTGTGACCCAGAGAGAAGATGAATCAATATGACCTGGAGGGTGATTCTGATGGAGCTCCAAAAAGAATCCGTCCTTGGCCCTATGCCATTCAGCATTGTAACAAAGGATGCTGATGCCATAGAGATGTCATGATTATAAAATTAACAGAAGGCACAAAGTGAGAGTTATTCAGAATGCACTGGGTGACAGAATAAGGAAAGATTGGGAAGGATGTGCTAAATCTAATGAGATGAAATTTAAGAGAGATAAATATAAAGTTCTATACTTCCAGTTCTAATGATCAACTGTAAAAGTACTGGTCTAAAGAAGCTTGGCAAAAATAATGGTCATAAAAATAACTAGCGTTAACGTAGCACTTTGAAGTTTGCAAAATGCTTTACATATAACACCTCATTTGATTTTCACAACTATCCTGTAAGCTAGGTGATATTTTTTAAAATTATTTTTATTTTATCATCAGAATTTCTTCTCGTATCCCTTTCCTCTTCCCTCCCAGGAAGCCATCCATATAACAAATAATATAAAAAAAGAAGAGGAAACAAGTGGCAAAATATTGAAAAAGTCTGAAAGTATGTGCAGTGGCAGGTGCTATAATACTCATTTTATAGATGAAGACACAGGCAGACAGAGGTTAAATGCCTTGCCCAAGATAACACAGCTAGTAAGCATCTGAGGTAGGAGTTGGACTCAGGTCTTCCCTGACTCCAAGCCAATACTCAATCCACAACACCACCAAAGTACCTAAGAAAGAAAATGGTTCATGGGAAAAGATCTGACTGAGTTAGTGAACAGAATGCTCCATATAAACTAATCCTGTTATAAGCAGTCAAAAAAATCTAATGTGCAGTTAGTGTATTAATACCAATGCAATAAGTCTACTTGCTACCATGCAGACGGAAGACCGTGTTCCATCCTGGGTGCCACTTTTAGGCAAGACACGGACAACATGACCCTTTTTAGGGGATGACAGTAAGACTTTGGAGTGACTTGGAAATGATCCCAGATGAGGGTCAGCTGTGGGATGGTTAGTCCTGGAGAAGAAAGGGAGGAGGAGGGGAGGAACATAAATAGCTGCAGAACTGTAATGTGAAAGAAGGCTGAGATGGGTTTTATTTGACCCCATAAAACAGAAGTATTAGCAATGAGTGAAGCAGAAGCAAGACAGATTCAAGCTCTATATAAAGACAAACTTGCTAGAAATTTATTGAGGTGGTGGTCGTTGTCTAGTCATTTCAGTAACATTGAACTCTTCCTGACCCCATTTGGGGTTTTCTTGGCAAAGATCTTGCAGTAGTTTGCCATTTCCTTCTCCAGCTCATTTTACAGTTGGGAAAATTGAGGTTAAACAGGGTGAAGAGACTTGCCCAAGCTCACACAGCTCTTAAGGATGTGAAGCTGAATTTGAATTCAGGAAGACGAGTCTTTCTGACTTCAGGTCAGGCACTATGTCCTCTGTACCACACAGCTTCCTAACCTAGCAATTAGAGATGCCCCCAAATCCCAGTCAAGTCAATAATTATGTTTTAAGCAGATACTATGTGCCAGGCACTGTGCCTGATAGAGCTCAGTAAAGACTTATCAAGGATGCCATGTGAGGCATTCCTAGACAGGGATGGGTTGAATTAATTGGCCTCATGTCCTTTCCAGCTCTTTTGAGTCTACGATTCTAGGAACTGACTTCTAGGAAAATAACCTAGTGCTTAACACCATGCCTGGAATATAGCAAACAGTAAAGCCTTGTTGACTGACTAATGGATGAACTTGCCCATAGTCATATAGCCAATGAGTGGTGAAGCTGGCTTCAGACCCAAGTCCCCAGTCTTCTGACTCAGAGTCTGGTGTCCTTTCTCTTACATCGAGCTCCTCCCTCACCAACCGTCCTGTCATTTTGCATGATTTTGTAAGTACAATTTGGCACACTTGTCAAATGGGACTTATTCACACACCCAGTTAACACAGCATTTAAAGAAAACACTCTGCATTGGTACTGCATCGGGTATCTGGCATTCTGTTCTAAGTAAAAAGCTTCCTTTCACCAGTGTAGACTTCAGCCAATTATCCCCTACTGTCATCTACTGCTTAAGCATATATGCTTCCTCACCCTTGATCATATCAAGTCTCTGTGACTCATTTATGAGCCTTTGTGGAGTACACAATGGAATTGTAAAATCATGGGACTGTATGTAACGATCGAAATGTTCCCCACAAACACTGATCTCTCCCCTGACAATGTTAGCTGGGAGCAACATTCCACCCTGACTTTTAGTGGATCATTAAGGTACTGTATTTATTTCAGGGCTATCAGAGTGGTTAACACAGCTTCCTAAAGTGCCTGACTTATTTGCAGAATAATAATTTTCATTAAGATGATCCTTTAAGGTTTCCAAAATTCTTTCCTCCAAGCAGACCCAGTTTCAAATCCTGCCTGTGCTACATCCTAGCTGAGTGGCCACAGGACAGTCTCTTATCCCCTAGGTGACCTTCTCTGTGTTCTGAGATTAGTAGAGCTGGTCCACATTGGCGAAGAGAATTTCCACTCTAAGAATTTGTCCCATTAAACATCAAATGAAATCACACCTCCAGACTCCCTCCTACCAACTAACTACCCTTTGGGATCCCCCAAAGTCTCCATCAGTTTTTTCAATTGCCACGTCACCATGGTTGACATATCAAGCTTGCAGTCCACTGGTTTTCAGACCAACTGAGTGCAGGTCCATTATTTTGGTTAGAACACCAGGCCTGGGGTCACAAAGATCTGAGTTCAGATCTGACCTCAGACACTTAGCTGGGCAAGTCAGTTAACCCCTATCTGCGTCAGTTTCTGGGGGACACAGTGAAGAAGGAAATGGTAAACCACTCCAGCATCTTTGCCAAGAAAACCTTAAGGACAATGTCTGTGGGGTCATCACCGAATGACTGAGCAACAACTAAATCTTTTCTTCCAAGCTATTGTGTATTTAAACACAGGATGTGGCTTCTTTATTGTTTTCTAATTATAAAGACTGTGTCAAGAAAACTCCATTGAAACCTGGAACATACCAGTGAAGCCTAGGCTTGACAGAGAAGAACCAATCTGTTATTGTAACTTCCGTCAACCTTAGGTTCTGTCTTGTCCTTTGCAATTTTATAGAGGGAGGAAAAGACCTTCACTGATTGGCAGCAACTCCTACATTATGCAATGAGAAACATTTAGGGGATTCAGGTTTGAAGTAGGATCATCTGAGATATGGGATAAAAACTTATTAGCACATCATCCATTCTCACTAAGTTATGCAAAGCACTATACCAATGTAAACTATTCTTTTTATCATCATAAAGAATTTTTCTGACATGATAAATATGCCTACGGCTCCATCTCTGGAAGAAATCAACCATTCAGCTACTGCTAGGCCTAGTAGTACAAGATACATTGCAATGCATCTTAAAAGGCAGTGAACCTGAAAACATTTTATTAATGATAGCAAGATCCATTATCTATGAACAGATATTGCAAGTTAGCAAATGTGAAAATGTTACATTTCGTTCTCAATGGTTCTCTAGGGTGAGTGTCTATGTAAAACAAATCCAGAATGCAAATAATATCTAAAATTCAATGTTATTCAAATAAGTATAAAATATATAAATATATTCTAGATAAATCAACAATTTCCTATAATCTTAGGTTTTAACAAAGTGATTTTAAAAAATCTCTTTAATTATTCAGCAGTGGTGAGTCTTTCTAGGAAAACCATAGCCTCTGAGTAGCGATACAAATCTGAAGATCTGCTCCCCCAAAGTGTCTGTAACTTTAGAGGCCAGGATCATGTGTCAATTTAACTTCAGTCTTACTTTGTCTCAGAGACCATGGATATTTGTTGAATGAATGAATAAACACAAAGGAAGGAATAGATGGACCTGAACATTCTTTTCTTCTGAGATAGAAACTATCTAGAATCTGTTCCTTTGTTTACACTTGAGGAGAAAAACACCCATTCAGGCAACATGTCTCTGGCTGAGCCAATGCAGTGTTCCACCGAGACCCACAAGAGCAATGTGGATTGCTTCCTGGCTGGTAGTTATCTATTTTCTAAGGGAGGAAGGGGGAAGTTAGGTCCAAACCAGTGATTTAACCAGAATAATGAACTCTGTGTGGAAAATTACAGCTGAACCAGAGCTGACCTGAAACTTTAAAATTGCTTGGAGAACTGAGAAATTAAGTGACTTGACAAGGGTCTTGATCAGAGGCAAGTCTTGATGCGTGATCTTCCTGTTTCCCCATCCCTACCCCTTCTATCTATTATGCTGTACTGTGATTTGTTTTTTTTAATTTCTTGTAATAAAACCTTAAACTACTCAAGGAGACCAGAGAATCCATGCCACACATTGGCATATGTTGTAGAAGTTATAGAAAATTTTGGAGCATTAAAGAAATTGAAACTACAGTTATTTGCTTTGAAATAAAGGGAAGCCCCACTGCATCCTGGGCCATCTCCAATTATCCTGATCTATATCTGGCTTCTGGATCCAGAAGACTCTGGAGGAGAAAGTGAGGCTGGTGACTTTACGCAGCCATGCCTCACTTAAATCCAATTCACTTGCACGTCATAGCATCACCTCCCAGATGACATGGTTCTCTTTGAGAATGAAGAACAAACAACTATACTTATAAGCACATGCTATGACTGTATATGACTGCACAGTCACTGTGCTAAGTCCAAAGAAAGATAAAGGGAGTCTGGGACATAAAAGAGTAAGGGTTGGGGCTAGGACCAATGAGCAGGGGTTGCAGAGAGGCAGATAGCTTCTTGATGTGAAGGAAAACTTGATAAAAGAGCTGTCCAAAAATTGAGTGGGTTGCTCAAAGGGGAACAGCTTCTTCCTTGCTAGAGACCTTCAAGCAGAGGGGATTCTTGGATGTTATTAGCTGAGATACCAAATCTGACAGTCTATGATTGTAAACTTGGATCCTAGTGATCCATCCATAAATATTAATAGTGCTATTTAGTCATTTCTATATTACCTGAAAAAACTGACAAGGGAGCAGCTGGATTTACAATGAAATGTAGCAAGACAAGTAAATGAGAAGCACCAAGTGAAATGAACACCATTTATTTCCCTCTTGTCTTTTCAGCTATTTCGGCATGGAGACCGGAGTCCTATTGAAACCTTTCCTAATGATCCCCATCAAGAATCTGCTTGGCCTCAGGGATTTGGACAACTAAGCCAGGTTGGTTAGCTTTTCAGAGAAGGAGAGTCAATGAAGTGCAAGAAGAAATGTTCATTAATTGTTCTGATTTACTTCCCCTCCCCCCACGAGTATATTAAGATTGGAAGATTACACATCAGCAATATATGCCAGTTATTAAAGATTAAATGAAAAAATGTACAAAATAGCATAGTAATGCCCATAATCAGTTATTAGATTCAAAAGAATTAAACACTAGTCTTTCAATTTATGAGGTGAGTCAATTGGGCTGGAAATACATATTCTTATGCTCAGTGCTAATATCCACGGTGCAAAGAATACTGACTGTGGAATCAAAGGATATGTTTTCAAATCCTGATTCTAATGCTTACTGTCCGTGTGATCTTGGACAAGTCATTTTCCTACCTTGGGCCTTAATGTTCTCAATTGTTAAATGAGAGGATTAGGCTCAATGGCCTGAGGTCCTTGTCAGCCCCAGCTCTATGATCTTGTGATGCTACTTACCTTCTCGAAGCTTCTGTTTCCTTCTCTGTAATAGGAGGGGATTGAACTCATTGGTCCTTTCCAGCTGTCAGTTTATGACCCTGTGATGGAGCTGAGATTCACTGAGCTTTAACTTCTTGATCTTTAATATGTCAATAATATGTGTAGTACCTTTCTGATGGGACTTCTAGAATGAGATCATTAAAGAAAGAGACTTTAAAGTGCTATATAAATAAATGTTAACTTGTTACCATTAGTGTTATCTCTTATCTGGTTCATTCTTCTGTCCTATAGCATTTCTTCCTTTTAATCTGAATTAGGTTAGAATACCTCATCTTCACTTGTCACTACTGGTATCTCCCCAGAGACTCCATGTCCCTGACCCCCCAAGCTAAAATAACCCCCTAGATAGAATAAGAGGGGATCCTGTGAGTTACTCTGACATGGTCTAGGATCCTCAAGTTCATTTCCCAGCCCTGGACTGGCCACCCTTATTCCAAAACTTCAAAAGAGACAGGGTTGCCCAACCAGTTCTGCAGCTTGGGTTAAAAGGCTGTGATCAAAAACAACCGCCTTGGAGTGACCTAACAACCACTAATGTTTATCTCTGTTACTTCAAGGATTAGCAAGTGTTTCTTTCAAAACAAGTCCATGAGTCATTTTTAGGGCCAATAGTATGACTCCCCACATTTTACAGATGAGGAAACAGGTTCAGAGGGCTTGGGTGACTTGACTGCATGCTTGGGTCACACAGTAAATACAAGCACCTGGATCTGAATCCAGATCTCCCATCTCTGGATCCAGCCCCTTTCCACCACTGATTAGAAAGCAGCTTAGAGTTCCTGCTTCCTCCAGCTTTACCAAGTCACCAGGCAATCCTACCATAAACATACCTACACTTCTCTTTTCACTAACTCTCAACCATGGAGCAGTTTAATTTCTAATGTCTCCTGTTAGGGAGTTGACAGATGAGGATGGGGGTGGAGGTGAATAACAATATCCAGGACAATATCCCCTCTGGTTCTGCACCTATAGTGGATAACTTCCAGGATTACCTGGCCCTCAGTACAGTCCTTCTCTGCTTTAAATTAAATTTGTAATGCTTTATTTACATATCATCCAACTTCCTCTTGCATCATTCTGTACAAATGAAGGGTACGGATGAAATAAACCAAACAAACAAATTCTGACTGGAGGCCTGTCATGTGTAAGGGGCTCTTCTAGATACTAGTGAAGTACCATGAGAGGCTTTACACTTCTTTGTAATCTTGATTCCTCACTTCGGCAATCTGTTTCCAAGTCTTGTCCTTTCTGCCTTCACTACATCTCCGTTCACACCACCACCACCACGGGGCAGGCCGTCTCTATCTCATGCCTAAGCTACTGAGACAGCCTGTTGGTTGGCCTCCCTGTCTCCACTGTCTCTCCATTCAATCTATCTTTCATTCAGCTGCCAAAGAGATTTTCCTAAAGAACAAATCATGTCACCCCCTCACTCTACTCAAAAAATCTGAGTGGCTCTCTATCACCTTCAGAATCAGATGTCAAATTCCCTTTTTGGCACTGACAGCACTTCACATCCTAGACTCCTCCTACCTTTCCAGTCTTCTTATATCTTCTTCCCCTACTCTAATCCCCAGCTCCTCTGGCCTGTGTGCTGTTCTTTGAGCAGAGTGCTCCATCTCATGACTCCACTCCTCTGAAATGTCTGGAATGCTCTTTCCCCATCACTCTTACCTTCCCTGGCTGCCTTCAAGACTCAGTTTCATCCTTCTCTTGGTATGTTCCCTCTGAGATTCCTTCCCATGTATGCTGCATATATGAGGAATACTCAAATTTTTCCCATGTTGTCTCCCCCCAATTAAAATGGGAGTTGCTTGAGGACTTTTCTTGCATCCCCTAGTAGGTGCTTAATAAATGCCTGCTGAGTGACTGACTTGGAGTCACAGCTCAAGCTTCTTCTTTGCTTATTGTCACTGAATTCTCTGGTACTGGACTGCACCAGGACTGCTGCCATTTATAAAGAGTTGGATGATGCATCCACACCATTTATCTTGACCTTCATCCCTTTGTTCCCACAGCTTGGAATGGAGCAGCACTATGAGCTTGGAACATATCTAAAGAACAGATATTCCAACTTCCTGAATTCTACATACCACCGGAATAAGGCAAGTGGGACAGCTAGAGGGAAGGGAGAGAGTCCAAGGTAAAAATTGAGTTAAACATTACATTTGGAAAAGTGCTTGCCTTCTTTTTGTTGCTGTTTTAGTCATTTTAGTTGTGTCTGACTCTCCATTACCCTATTTAGGGTTTTCTTAGCAGAGATCCTGGAATGGCTTGCCATTTCCTTCTCCAGCTCATTTGACAAATGAGGAAACTGAGGCAAGCAGGGTTAAGGGACTGGCCCAGGGCACACAGTTAGTGTCCAAGGCCAGATTTGAACCCAGGAAGATGAATCTTCTTGATTTCAGGCCTAGCGTTCCACAGGCTGTGCCACCTGTCTTCCTTTACAGGAATCAAATGCAAATTAACAGGACCTATTATTTATATTGCTAAAAGTATTATTTTCAGAGTTATTTCCCTCTTCATTCACTGAGTCATTCCATTCAATAGTGACCATGTATCAATAATGACCCTAAAGTCCAAGCTGTTCAGATTTCCCCCACAAACAAGACAAAATAACGCCTCAAGACCAATGGTTAGAGTAGGTAGAAACAAACAAGAGTTGAGGAAAACAGTAACCAAAAAAATCCCAGGTTTGGTCCCTGTGAAGTATAAACACTAGTTCTGCTGAAGCAGCCAGGGTGATCCCTAGGGTTCTCTGGGTTGGAAGGCAGCCCTTGGCCAAGTCACAGGAATTTTTACCTCCTGGATAGTGTGGGTAGTCAGGTGTCTGAGCAGGGGGAGATTAAGGGAACTTTTGCTGATAAGGGTTGCCAAGCCCATCTGTGCTGCCAAGACTCAGCCCTGGGTGAGAAGGAACAGCAATACAGAAGCAGTGGGGCAGGAACACGCTAGTTGTGGACACTTACAGGAGAGCAGAGTTCTTGGCCTCAGTTCTAGGCCAGAGGGGAGAACTGAAGGAGGATGTGAGGCCAGAGACACTATTCCACATACTTCAGGACTAGAGGTGATTGCAACAACTTGTTATAAATAAAAAAAATAAGATATAAGTTATAAGCATGCAAAAAAGAAAAATCTCAACCATTAAAAGTTACTATGACAATAGAAAAGACCAGGGTTCATCTCCAGAGGAAGATAGTGAAGCAAAAAAAATCTCTCCAACACCAAAGAATAATATCAAATAGTCACCTGCCCAAAAAGAATTCATAAAAGAACTTTAAAAAGACTTTTAAAATCATATCAGAGAGATTGAGGAATTTTTTTTAAAAAAGAATAATCAAAAAAACCAAGATTATGAAAAAAAGTTCACCAACAAAAAAGGAGATCCAGAATTCTGAAAAAATAACTCCTTGAAAATTAGAATTGGGCAAGGGGAAGCCAGAAAAGTTATTTGAGACCAAGAAATAATAAAACTAAATAGAAGAGAATGTGAAGCATCTCATAAGAAAAACAACTGATCTGGAGAACAAACAAGAAGAGAAAATGTAAGAATAATTGGACTACCTGAAAGCTACAATCAAAAAAAGAATCTTCCTATAATAATACAAGAAATAATTAAAGAAAATCATCCTGAAGCATTAGAATAAAAGGAGAAAGTAGAAATAGAAAAAAATACACCAGTCACGACCTGAAAGGGATCCTATGAGAAAAGTATACAGAAATATCATAGCTAAATTCTAAAACCTGTGGGTCAAGGAGAAAATATTATGAGAAACAAGACAAAACAATTCAAATAAGGCAAAGCCACAATTAGAATCACACAAGACCTAATAGTGGTGATACTAAAAGACCATAGGCCTTGGAACACTATATATCAAAGAGGAAAAAAACTGGGATTCCAGCCAAAAATGTCATACCCAGAAAAACTAAACATAATCCTGAACAAAAAAAATATATATATCTAAAATTCTTCTAAATTTATAAAGAAATAAAGGCTAAGGGGATAAGGAGGGGAGAGGGAACCTTAACACATCAGATCTGGATTGAAGAGAGAATCATATATGCATTCGGAAGGGAATAAAAGTCTCCTACATTAATAAAGAAATAAGAGGGTAAGGGAATAGGAAAAGGCGGGGTATAGAAGGGTGTCTAGACTAATGGAAATGGGATAAAGAGGGAAGAACATATATATTTGGAAGGCTATAAGAGTCTTCTAAATTCAGTCAAAAACAAAAAGGTTGGGGAGGAGCCAAATGGCGGAGTAGAAAGACACACATACACTAGCTTCCAAACCCACAGCCTATAAAGGAACTCCCTACAAGTTCTGGAGCAGAGGAAGCCACAGAACGATGGAGTGGAGAAGATTTCTGTTCCAGAGTGACCAGAAAAACTGACACCAGGGGTCCATTGTGCACTGGACCCACAATGGAGCCCAGCCCTGCCCTGGCCATGTGGCCCCAGGAGGAGTGGATCCAAGCAGACTTTGGAGACAGAATCTCCAGCGGCCACGTGGTTCCCTCCATCCACAGGCGCAAAGGTCAGTGAGAGGGCCTGTTTGGCTGACCGAGAGGGGAGTGGGGTGTCTCCATAACTCGGGCCCCCTCAGGAGGCAGCAGCTAACAGGGGCTCCCAGAGCAGGCAAGACTTCGAATCCATTGTTGAAGGTCTCCACGTAAACACCCTGAAGGAATTGAGCCCTGTGCTGGCCCTGCCCCCACCTGAGCACCTGAATTTAATCTTACATTGAATAGCAACCCCAACCCTGTCAAAAGCCCTGAGGCTGGAGAGCAGCATTTGAATCTCAGACACCAAGCACTAGCTGGGCTGATCTGGAGGTGAGGTGGGTGTGGAAAGGAATCTTAGAAGTCAAGTAACTGGCTGGAAAAATGCCCAGAAAAGGGAAAAAAAGTGAGACCGTGGAAGGTTACTTTCTTGGTGACCAGATGTTTCCTCTTTTCTTTTCTGATGAGGAAGAACAATGCTTACCATCAAGGAAAGACATAGAAGTCAAGGCCTCTGTATCCCAAACATCCGAAATAGATGTTCAATGGACTCAGGCCATGGAAGAGCTCAAAAAGGATTTTGAAAATCAAGTTAG
>CM053770.1:32023253-32110223 GCA_028658325.1 Potorous gilbertii | reverse complement strand
GGGGAGAAAATTTGGAACCCAAAATTTTGTGAAAATGAATGTAAAAAGTTAAATAAATAAATTTATATTTAAAGAAAAGACAAAAAGAAAATCCCAAATGGGGTCACAAAGAATTGGACATGACTAAAATGAATGGACAACAAATTGAAAGGTCATTTGGGAGACGCTAAAAGATGAGGCTGATCTCGTGCATCTGGCTACCCACAAGAGTCTGATGATTTCTAATACCTACCTTTAGCATGGAGAGGGAGTGATAGGTAATGTTACTAAATTATTTCTTTATGGCTACTTACAGTATTTTCTCTTTGACCTGATGATAATTTTGGAATTTAGCTACAATCTTCCTTGGTGTTTTCAATTTGGAATCCCTTTTAGGAATTGATTGGGGGATTCTTTTGATGACTGTTTTACCTTCTGGTTCAAGGACATCAAGGCGGTTTTCCTTGATGATTTCTGGAAAAATACTGTCCAGGTTCTTTTCTTTGTCATGCCTTTCAGATAGATAATAATTTTTCAATTATCTCTCCTGGATCTCTTTTCTAGGTTAGTTGTTTTTCCAGTGAGGTATTTTATGTTTTCTTCTATTTTTTCATTCTTTTGATTTTGTTTGAATGATTCTTGCTGTCTCATAGAGTCTTTAGCTTCCAATTGCCTGGTTCTAATTTTTAACGAATTGTTTTCTTCAATCAGATTTTATATCTCCTTTTCCAGTTGGTCCATTTTACTTTTAAAGGAATTCTTCCCCTTAGTGAGTTTTTGTGCCTCCTTTCCCATTTGGTCAATTCTACTTTTTTAAGGAGTTGCTCTTTTTTCAATTTTTGTCCTTCCTGTTCCAAGCTATTGACTCTCTCGTATATTTCTCATTTCCTCCCCCCCCCCCCAATTTTTCTTGTACTTCTCTTATTTGAATTTTAAAAAGCTTTTTGAGCTCTTCCAGGTAGACTTTTTGGGCTTGAGACCAGTTCATCTTCCCCTTTGAGGTTTAGGATATGGGTATATTGACAATGTTGTCTTTTTCTGAATTTGTGACTTGATCTTTCCTGTCTCCATAGTAAGAATCTATGGTCATTGTCCATTTCTGCTTTTCGTTCATGGTGTTTTCCTATTTTCTAGCTTTTAAAGTTGAGCTCTCCTGTTAGAGTACAGGGGGCACTGACCCAAGCTTTTTGTGCTGGGGGCCCAGGATTTGGTCACTGACTTTGTGTGCTGAAACCTCCGGTGCTGGCTGCTGGAGGCTGTCGGGGTCTGGTAGCTTACCTACTGAACTTGGGTTGGCAACACTGAAACTCTTGGAGTAGGGTGGGGAGTCTGGCCCCTGAAAGATGCCTACCTGCCTTCAGCTATGCCTAATGGAGTTGTGCTGAAGCACAGGGAGATTTGACTGCTGGAGGACACCTGCCCACTGCTCACAGTGGTATTCCAAGGTAGTTACTAATTCCCCTGCCTGTGCCAAGGAACTCTGGGGGTCTTTGTGTTGTCTCTTGCTTACTTCACCACCCTGGGGCTCAGGATCTCCCCCCTTGGTTGTTGAGGTGTAGCATGCTGGGACATCTCCCATCTTGTACTGCTTTCCCTCCATCAGAGGGAGAGGGACCTTTCCTATTTATCCCCCAAGCTCCCTGGACTACAATACTGCTGCACCCTGTCTTTCTACTGGTTCATCTGTTCCATGGATTTTCCTGGGACAATTTTCTTGGACTTTCAGAGGTCAATAAGGGAGAGTGAGAGTAACTTACTTCTTACTCCATCATCTTGGCTCTTGGAAGTCCAGTTCTAAAAAGGCAACTTCTAACTCATATAGTCTATGATTCTTAAGTCCTTCAACCAGAGAATGAACCAAGCACACTCTCCATACCCTCTTTCTTGTCCTGACCCCTTATCTCTGCTTTTTTTGAGTCAAAGTGGATGCTCTGGGCTTAATACTGTGATGGTGTGTGTGTGTAAGAGGGATAGAGAGACATACACAAAGAGATAGATAGATAGAGAACTGGAAATACTAGAGGAGAGTGTGCCTTAGGGAGAATATAAACTTTTTGAGCACAGGATCTATTTGTTTTTCGTCTGTATCTCTTGCACAATACACTTTTTTTCTGTTTGTTTGTTTGGTTTGATTAGTATGAGGGTGGTGATCTGTTTTGAATTTGTGATTGCATCAATGTTTGTAAATTCTTTCTATCAATGCAGAAATGTCAACTGTTCTACAGCTTGCAGTCAGAAAGGTGGCTGAGGGCCTGGGAACTGCAGACTAGCACAACCAGTCCCAAGTGGGACTTGAAGTCAGGCATTCCTGATTCTGAGGCCAGCTCCCCATTTATTCTGCCAGGCTATTTCCTGACTGGTACACAATAGAGGCTTAATAAATTTGTGAATTGAATTCAGAAGAACATCTTCTCTCTTGCTATATTTTTCTTGAGGTCAAGCTTCTCCTAACAAAGTCAATTTTGCTAAAATATGAGATTGAGAATCTCTAAGAAGAATCACTGACAAACAGATCAAAGCAACTTCACTGGTTTTTATTAATGAGAAAGACCCAAAGGGTTTCCCAGTACAAATAAAGAATATTAATCTTTATTCAATAATTAGAAATAAAATAAATGGTGAACAAATGAAAATTAGTCTTTAATTCCCATATGATGGCCACTAAAGGAATAGGGTAGAAAATGAGGCATTAAAATATCTGGTAGCATGTTGAAATGAGAGCCTTTTCAAGAAGTCTGGATCACTCCAAGTGGTCTTTGGCAGCAGATAACTGGCATTTGAAGAGGAAAAGCCACTCAGCACAATGACTTTATCCAGCCCCATTTTTCTTCTCTAGAAAAATTCTGTGAGAATAAGGGTGAATCCCATTTTCATTGTAGCAAGGTTTACAGCACCATCTGGAGGCCACTGTAGTAGTATACAAGGAAAAAGCCTCAGGAGATGAGTCCTAGACAAAACATTAGACTCATCCAGAGCAAATAAATGGTATGACTCTTGGCCATACCGTGACTTTCCTCTAGTGACATAAACTTCTCAGTTTGACAGTCTGTCTTCTCTTTGCCCCTATTGGCCCAGACCGTCTGCTGGTATGGTTTATTGGAGAGGATTCTAAAGTCATTTGGAGAGATTTTTTTCCTAGAATGTGCTGTTTTAGAAGGTTTATTTAGCCATGCTAATTAGTATAGACACAAAAGTCATGCATTCCTCCTTTCTAAACAGAAAATGAAGGACAAATGACATCTCTGGCTGTTATGTTGAGGGTACTACACAAAGCAGCATCCTGGACTGGAATAAATTTCAGAGACTGTCTATTCTCATCCTAGACAACCAACAATCCTTCCATTTGGAAGTTTACTCTTGTGGTACTCAAAACCTATGGTACAAAGAACATGAGTCTTCACCTAACAGACAAGTATGAACTTAGGTGATCCCAGCACCCCATACCCTATGGTTCCAGATCGGGGAAGGTGCCATCTCTGGGTTGGCCTGTTTCAGAATTGTGCAGTCTGTTATGTAAAACTCTTTCCAACACACACTGAGCTGGAAGGGGCCTCAGAAACCACATAAAACAACTTTCTCTTTGAAAGATAAGGAATCCGAGGCTTGCTTAAAGTCACAGAGGACGTAAATATCAGAGGAAGATCTGAACCCAGGCCCTCTGGCGTCAGAGCCAATATTCTTTCCATTGTATCACACTCATAGCCTCACAGGCCAAGATTTAGAAGGGATATTAGAGGTTCTTTGGTTTATATCTTTGTCAGCCCAAGAGTTGTGCCCCAACCAGGTTTAGGAGGACAGATTGAAGTGAAATTGAAATCAGAATTGCTTCTCTCCCTCTCTGGGCTGTGGTTCTAACTTCTTGGGCCTTGTGAGCCTCACTACAGAATTTCCTTGGTGCTTGGGGCCTCCTTACTCTGGGATGGCCCTTTTCTCCTGCAACCTTCTCCCTCTGGAATCTCCTATCCCCATGCTAGTTTTCTTGATGAGTCTCTCCCAGTGCCTCCTTTTTGGGAGGAGTGGCCCAGGGTGGCCATTCTTCATTCCCTTCCATCTTACTGAATTTGTGACTTTCTGGACTGCAAGGCTATGCCCTCTCACTAAGCACCTTCACCAAACCCCTCACTCTGACCTCTTTCTGTTTTCTGCCGTGTGTGGTCTTCCTTTATTAGAATGTCATTTCCATGAGGTCAAGGGCTGTCTTTTCTTTTTGTTTGTATTTGTATCCCTAGTACTTAGTGTAGCAAATAGGCATTCAATGCCTGCCTACTCCTCTCTTAATACATAAAAATTGCCTACCCATCTATTCTTCTTTCTAACTGTCTCAGGGGGGTCTACGATGAAAGTTACATTTGTTGTCCCACCCTAAAGAGGAACAGGTCCTGAGCTCCCTGTTAAATTTCTGCTTTGGGGATCTTATAACTCTCCCAGTGAAACTATTTAAATAGTTCATCACATGTGGCTCCTGTTAAAGAGAGAGAGAGGGATTCTCTAACAATGAATCAGAGATTGAGATTCCCAATCTTTAGGGAGGAAGGAAAACATCCTAGGAGTGTCCTTTTTCTGTGTGACTAAAACTGAACACAAGCTCAGACCTTGACCAAAGGAATTCAAAGTCTGATTGACCATAGATACTTATGAGAAATAAAATGAAGTCAACTTGTGACAGAATAAATGAAGGCCTTTGGAAATGGGTTTCTTTTTTAAAATTTATTTTTAGTTTTCAACATTCAGTTCCACAAGCTTTTGAGTTTTAAATATTCTCCCCCTTCCTCCCTTTTGCTCTTCCCAAGACAGAGTGCAATCTGATATAAGCTCTACATACAGATTCATATCGAACATATTTTCACATTAGTCATGTTGTAAAGAAGAATTATAACCAATGGAAAGAACCATGAGAAAGAAGAAACAAAACATAAGAAAACAAAACAAAAGAGAGAGAGAGAGAGCAAATCGCACACTTAGATCTGCATTTAGACTCCATAATTCTTTCTCTGGATGTGGATAGCATTTTTCATTATAAGTCTTTTGAAGTTGTCTTAGTACCTTGCACTGATGAGAAGAGCTAAGTCTACCAAAGTCAGTCATCAAACAATGTGGCTTAATTGTGTACAATGCTTCTCTGGTTCTGCTCCCTTCACTCAACATCAGTTCATATAAATCTTTGCAGGTTTTTCTAAGGTCTACCTGCTCATCATTTCTTATAGCACAATAATATTCCATTACATTCATATACCACACTTGTTCAGTCATTCCCCAATAGATGGGCATGCCTTCAATTTTCAATTCTTAGCCACCACAAAAATAGCTGCTGTAAATATTTTTTGTACATGTAGATCCTTTCCCCATTTTTGTGATCTCTTTGGGACACAGCCCTAGGAGTGGTAATGCTGGTTCAAAGGGTATTTTTATAGCCCTTTGGGCACTGTTTCAAATTGCTCTCCAAAATGATTGGATCAGTTCACAATTCTACTACCAATGCATTAGTGTTCTAATTTTCCCATATCTTCTCCAGCACTTAAAATTTTCTTGTTTTGTCGTATTAGCCAATCTGATAGGAATGATATGGTGACCAAAAGTGTTTTCGATTTGCATTTCTCTAATCAATGGTGATTTATAGCATTTTTTTTCATATGACTATAGGTAGCTTTAATTTCTTCCTTTGAAAACTGCCTGTTCATAACCTGTGATTATTTATCAATTGGGGAATGACTTGTGTTTATAAATTTGACTCAGTTATCTCTATATTTTAGAAATGAGGCCTTTATCAGAGACACTGGTTGTAAAAATTCTGTTCCAGTTTTATGCTTCCCTTCTGATTTTGGTAGCATTGACTTTGTATGAAAATTTTTCAATTTAATGTAATCAAAATGATCTATTTTGCATTTCATAATGTTCTCTATCTCTTATTTGGTCATAAATTCTTCAATTCCCCATAAATCTGACAGGTAAACTATTCCTTGCTCTCCTAGTGTGCTAATAAAATCAGCTTTTACATCTAAATCATGTACCCATTTTGACTTTATTTTGGCATACTGTGTAAGATGTTGGTCTATGCCCAATTTCTGGCACATTAATTTCCAGTTTTCCCAGCAGTTTTTGTCAAATAGTGAGTTCTTATCTAAGAAGCTGGGGTCTTTGGATTTATCAAACAATATATTACTATGGTCATTGATTACTGTGTCTTGTGTACCTAACCTATTCCACTGTTTCGCTACTCTCTTCCTTAGCCAGTACCAAGTAATTTTGATGATTGCTGCTTTATAAGGCAATTTAAGATTTGATATGGTTAGGCCACCTTCCCTAGCATTTCTTTTCATTAATTCCTTTGATATTCTGGACCATATGTTCTCCCAGATGAATTTTGTTATTATTTTTTCTAGTTCTGTAAAAATAATTTTTTGGTAGTTTGATTGGTATGGCACAGAATAAGTAAATTAATTTAGGTAGAATTGTCATTTTTATTTTATTAGCTTGGCCTGCCCATGAGCAACCGTTGTTTTTCCAATTATTTAGATCTGACTTTGTGTGAAAACTATTTTGTAATTGTGTTCATATAGTTCTTGGGTTTGTTTTGGCAGGTAGAATCCCAAATATTTTATATTAATTTTTAAATAATTAAAGCAAATATTTATTATTCATAGGTGGTAAAGCCAATAGAATGTTTTTAATGTTTATTTTTAGTTTAGTTATTTTAGTTTTATTATTTATTTATTTTTAGACTATAGTTTATTCATTTTGAGTTCCAAATTCTCCTTGTCTCTCCCCTCCACTCCACTCCATAATGCCTTGCCTTCTGACTACCCCTTCCTTCAGTATGCCCTCCTTACTATCACAACCCTCCCTTCCCTTATCCCTTCTTTTTCTCTTTTCTTGTAGAGCAAGATAGGTTTTTATTCCCCATTACCTGTATTTTTTATTTCCCAGTTGTATGCAAAACAATTCTCAACAATCATTCCTAATACTTTGAATTCCAGCTTCTTTCCCTTCCTCCCTCCCCACTCATCCCTACTGAGAAGGCAAGCAATTCAATACAGGCTATACATGTGTAGTTTTGCAAAAGACTACCATAATAGTCATGTTGTGTAAGATTAACTATATTACCCTCCATCCTATCATGCCCCTCATTTATTCTGTTCTCTCTTTTGACCTTGTCCTTCCCGAAAAGTGTTTACTTCTGATTACTCCCTTCTCCCATTTACCCTCCTCTCTATCATCCTCCTCACCCTACTTGTCCCTTTCTTCCCTACCTTTCTGTAGTGCAAAGTATACTTTCATACCAAACTGAGTGAACACGTCATTTCCTCAAGCCAAATGTGAAGAGACTAAGCTTCGCTTTTTCTCTCTCACATCCTCCCTTTTTTCCTCCACTGAAGAAGCTTTTTCTTGCCTCCTTGATGCATGATAATTTAGCCCATTCCATTTCTCCCTTTTTTCTCCCAATATTCCTCTTTTACCCCTCAATTTTATTTCATTTTTTTAGATATCATCCCTTCTTATTCAATTCACCCTGTGTTCTGTCTATATGTGTGTGTGTGTATGTGTGTGTGTGTGTGTGTGTGTGTGTGTGTGTGTGTGTGTGTGTGTGTGTGTATAATCCCTCCAACTAACCAAATACTGAGAAAAGTCTCAAGAGTTACAAATATTATCTTTCCATGTAGGAATGTAAACTTTAGAAAGTTCTTTATATGTTCTCTTTCCTGTTTATCTTTTCATGCTTCTCTTGATTGTTGTGTTTAAAAATCAAATTTTCTCTTCAGTTCTGGTCTTTTCATCAAGAATGCTTGAAAGTCCTCTATATCATTGAATGACCGTTTTTTCCTCCTGAAGTATTATACTCAGTTTTACTGGGTGGATGATTCTTGGTTTTAATCCCAGTTCCTTTGACTTCTAGAATATCCTATGCCAAGCCCTTTGACTCCTTAATGTAGAAGCTGCTAGATCCTGTGTTATCCTGATTGTATTTCCACAATACTCAAATCGTTTCTTTCTGGCGGCTTGCAATATTTTCTCCTTTACCTGAGAACTCTGGAATTTGACTACAATATTTCTAGGAGTTTCTCTTTTTGGATCTCTTTCAGGAGGTGATCTGTGGATTCTTTCAATATTTATTTTGCCCTCTGGTTCTAGAATATCAGGGAAGTTTTCCTTGATAATTTCATGGAGGACAATGTTTAGGCTCTTTTTTTGATCATGACTTTCAGGTATTCCTATAATTTTTAAATTATATATATATATAAAATTTGAATTATATATATAAATATATATAATTTAAATTATAAATTTATAAATTAGATCTCCTGGATCTGTTTTCCAGGTCAGTTGTTTTTCCAATGAGATATTTCACATTATCTTCTATTTTTTCATACTTTTGATTTTGTTTTGTAATTTTTTGGTTTCTCATAAAGTCATTAGCTTCCATCTACTCCATTCTAATTTTTAAAGAACTATTTTCTTCAGTGAGCTTTTGAACCTCCTTTTCCATTTGGCTAATTCTGCTTTTTAAAGCGTTCTTCTCCTCATTGGCTTTTTGGACCTCTTTTGCCATTTGAGTTGGCCTATTTTTAAAGGTGTTATTTTCTTCAGCAATTTGCAGGGAAGTCTCCTTTAGCACAGATCATTGGGCTGTGAAGGCTAGGTTACACAAAAGGACCTCCTTCAGGACAGAAGGCTAATCGTTGCCTTGGAACTGTCTATGTGGAGAAATCTCCTCTTCTCTGTCTTAACATCTTACACCATTCCCAGAATTTGTGGGCTAGAACTAAGTTCAAAGAGTCTTTCAATCCTCTCCTTTTACAGAAGAAGAAACTGAGTCTCAGGGAGATTAGAAATAACTTGACAAAGGATTCGCTTTTCATGATTTTCTTGCATCTCTTTCATTTCTCTTCACAATTTTTCCTCCACCTCTCTTACTTGATTTTCAAAATCCTTTTTGAGCTCTTCCATGACCTGAGACCATTGCATATTCATTTTGGAGTTTTTAGATTCAGAAGCCTTGACTTCCTCTGATGTTATGCTTTATTCTTCCTCATTAGAAAGGATAGGAGAAAATACCTGTTCAAGAAAGTAATCATCTATAGTCTTATTTTTTCTCCCTTTTTTGCGCATTTTCCCAGCCAGTTAATTGACTTTTGAGACCTTTGTTGAGAGGAGGGTATATTCTGGGGACCTGTAAGTTCTCAGGTCCTCCAAGGTGGCACAGTCAAGCGAGAAGTGTTTACTCCTCTCCTGACCTGCATACTGGTCTAGGAGCAACCAAAAACTTTTCTGCCCAGAACCTGCAATTGAATTCTCTCTCCAGAGCCTCCACCAGTGCTCCTCCTCACCCTAGGTGGAGCCCAGGGCTGAGAATCAGATCGGTGGCTCAATTCCCCAAAGGGCTTTAGACAGAGTTCTCCTAGGGCGGCCACTCAGGGCTGAGATTGATCAACCCTTCACTTACCCCAGGGGCTCTAGGTGGAGAGCTCCAAAAATGGCAGCTGCCACTGCAGTGCCTGATGCAGGAGGTCCAGTCCACATTTCCCTTTCCTGGGTGAAGGAGCCCTCCCACTGACCTTTGAAGCTGTCCGTGGCATTTGTGGGTTGCAGAATCTGGGAACTGCTGCCAGTGGCACCTTGAATCCTGTTCTGAGTCCTGTCCCTGCTGCTTTGTGCTGGTCTGCACTCATTGTACTGGTCTGGTCTGCACTTGTCACACTGGTCTGGTCTGCCCTTATTGCACTCCAAATATTTTATAATGTGTACAGTAACTTTAAATGGAATTTCTCATTCTATCTTTTGCTGTTGGGCTTTATTAGTAATATATGGAAATGCTGATGATTTATGTGTATTTATTTATATTCTGCAACTTTGCTAAAGTTATTATTTCAAGTAGTTTTTTACTTGATTCTCTATGATTCTCTACACATATTATCTGCAAAGAGTGATAACTTTGTTTCTTCTTTGCCTATTCTAATTCCTTCAATATCTTCTTCTCTTATTGCTACAGCTAATATTGAGTAACAGGGGTGATAATGGACATCTTTCTTTCACCCTCAATCTTATTGGAGATGCTTCTAGTTTACCCCCATTACATATTTGCTGATGGTTTTCGGTAGATACTACTTATCATTTTAAGAAAGACTCCATTTATTCCTATGCTCTCAAGTGTTCTTAATCACACCCAGTTGAGACAGAATAAGGGAAGGAGAGCAGGATCTTCCTTTCCCCCACATTTCCTGCAGCATATCTCCTTATACCAGTGCTCCAGTGGCTTGGGATAGAGGCCATGATGGAGAGAGATATTATGTCTTGCCATTTTCCCTCTCAATTTTCCCTTCTTCTGGTAGGTCTGGGAGGAAAAATGGCATCCCAGTAGCTGTGACTGTGATCACATCATTGCTTTCCACCTCTTTTTGCCTGTTTCTATCCCTTACTATTCCCCACCTCCAAGGGTTTTCTAAGCCCTGCTCCCTCCTAAAAATGCAATATTCCTTGCCTCTAGAGCAGAAATCCATGTATCTCCAGGCCATCATACTTATATGTAATAGAAATGGAATCTGTCTCCACATCCTGAGAGGACTGTTACATGTGGATGTCAGTTTTATACAGATCATTGGGCTGTGAAGGCTAGGTTACACAAAAGGACCTCCTTCAGGACAGAAGGCTAATCGTTGCCTTGGAACTGTCTATGTGGAGAAATCTCCTCTTCTCTGTCTTAACATCTTACACCATTTCCAGAATTTGTGGGCTAGAACTAAGTTCAAAGAGTCTTTCAATCCTCTTCTTTTACAGAAGAAGAAACTGAGTCTCAGGGAGATTAGAAATAACTTGACAAAGGATATCTGGTGAATGAGCCCCAAGGCCAGAGCTAGAACTCAGGTCTTGTGACTTTTAGTTGAGGTTTATGTTCTTTTATTGAAATCTGGTGCCTAAACAGGTCCCAGTATAAACTGGTAGAAGCTTTCTACCATATCCAACCTCACCACCTCCTTTCTCCTGCATGAGAAGGGAGAGTTCTCTTCATACTATAAGGTTTTGCATATTTATTCATTATGCACAAAATACATGTGATAGTCCTTTACTAAAACTTATGACAACATTGTTCATAATTTGGTTTTTGAAATAAAACTATATTTCCCCTTTTTTTAAGGAAGGGGAAGAGGGTCTGGATTTGGAATTTCATTACATGTGAGAGCCTTCTGGAGAGCTACTTTTTGTCTTTTGAGAATTGTCAAAAGATTTGCTTATGATCAGACATGTATCTGGTAGCTATCAAAGGCAGAGCTTCAGTTTGGGGTTTTCTGCCCCTCCATTCCCTGTACCAAGGTATCTTCTACTTCCAATAAGGTAATTAATAAAGAAATAACCACAACCAGACTTCTTTCTATTTTCTATTCACTGCAAGGGAAAAACAGGACTTCCTGATTAGAAAGTGCTTTGCTCTCATTACCTTATTTGCCAGCACAACAGTTCTTTGAGTTCCTCCAAGCATTTTCATCTTCACTTTGTGAGGAAATGGATGTCAGAGAGACTAAGTAAGTGGATAGCTCCAAAGAAGACATTGATCAGTAGCAGAGCTGAGACCTGAAGAGAGCTCTCCTGAGGGAGCTTGGTGGCATAGTGGATAGAGGGGACGGCCAGGAGTCAAGAAGACCAAATCTAGATGCTTTCTACCTACATGATCCTAGGCAAGGCAATTCACCCCTACCTCAATTTCCTCATCTGTAAAATGGAGAAGATGACAATAACAGCATTCTCTTCCAAGAATTGTTGTGATAGTCATGGGAGATAATATTTATAAAGCACATAGTATGCTGTTTATTTCTTTCCTTCTTTTGACTCTAAAATCTAGGTTGCTTTTCACTATACCAAATTCCTTTGCTTTGTCAATGTTCAAAGTGTGTGTGTGTGTGTGTGTGTGTGTGTGTGTGTGTGTGTGTGTGTGTGTGTGACAGGACAGTTATTTAGTTAGAGAAATTAAAAACAAGGAAAGTGCTCTATTCATAGGCACAGGTCTACTTTAGGCTATTGCATGAGGGAAGACTGCATCTCATTTCAAATATTGCCCTCACTAAAATGGTGGAGGGACGCTGGTATCAAACCCTTAGCTTTGACTCCATCCCACAAGACCTGGATATTCCTTGCAAAGTCTGTTTAGATAAGACATAAATTAGTTACCAATGAGAAAATGCTTGACACAGATACCAGCTCAGTTTGAAACAGTAAAATGCTGTTAAATGAGCCCCAGATGTCTTCTTAGATACTGAGAGAGCTGGAGAAGAGAAGTCACTAAATAGGCAAAGATTAGTGGGGAAACACACAGTGTCCCTGACTTTATAGACTGTTCATTTTCCCCCCATAATAAAGCCAAGTCATTTGTCATCATTGAATATGTCCTATACACCTGACCTACAAAAATAATTGGACCCCAAAGGTGGAAGCTCTGCCAGACAATTATCTGCATTCACAGAGACCTTAGATCCTGCAAAACACTTACCAATTACAACTAATGTTTATTGGAGAGCTTGGAACAATGGGATAATGAAGAATGAACTCAACTTGGGCTAGAATTTAACTTTTTTATAGCTTCTTTTTCAAAAGAAAGAGAGCACTGTGCTTTGTACAGGGCAGACACTGAAATATTTGGTACTTTGATATGAAATACAATTTTTTTTTCTAAAGCAAAAGGTAGTGCTGAAGGAAAAATAATTAATACTGTCCTCTACAACTTTACCAGAAACAATTGTCAAAATTAATTTAACATTATTCTAATATCCAAGTTATTTCTAGCTTGGAGAGAGAGAGAAATCTCAGATGGTGTGGTTGTCTGTGCCTTTGGTGTGAGTTTCTTGAAGGGATTTTCTTGGCGAAGATGGAAGGGTTTTCCATTTCCTTCTCCAGCTCATTTGATAGATGAAGAAATGGAGACAAATAGGGTTGAGTCATTTGCGCAAGCTCACACAGCTAGTAAGTGCCTGAGGCTAGATTTAAAATCAGGAAGATGGGTCTTCTTCTCTCCACATCTGGTACTTTATCCAAAGTAAAAGTCTGACAGTTAAAATTTATAGAGAATTAATACAAAGTGATCAGAAGATATGAACAAACATTTCAATGAAGACGTGCCAACTACCAATAACCATATGAAAAATTCAACATGTAATATTCATGTAAAATATTATTATGCAATATAATAATATTTTACATGAATATTTCACAGTTGGACCAGTCAGTCCTCAATCACTGGATACTTGTGTCATTTACTTTTAGTGTTATTATTACAAAGAATGTTGCTATGAATACCTTGGAGCACAAGGGACTTTTTCTGTCATTGACCTCCTGAGGGCAAAAACAAAGTAGTGGGATTGATAGATCAAAGGATATGAAAGGTTTAACAACCTTTTATTATATAATTAAAAATTGTTTTCACAGTTTCCTCAGCAGTGAATTAATATGCTATTTTTTTTGCTACATTCCCTTGAACGTTTAACTTTTCCATTTTTTCATTTAATACTTCTCTTTTGTCAATTTCATGGATATGAAGTTCTTTAATTTGCATTTTTCATTAATGATGTTGAATTTTTATATGGTTAGTGATAGCTGGCATTTCTTCATTGAAATATGTTTGTTCATATCCTCTGACTACCTTAAAAGGAATAGTTTTTAGATTTAAAGATTTGTATTCATTCTCTATAAATTTTAACTGTCAGACTTTTGTTAGAGATGATAAATGTTAATTTTTTCCTCCAAGCTTTTCATATTCTGGTTGCTTGATGTTCTTTTAATGGCATTGTATTGTTACAAGTCAGGGAATATTGTAGTGTCCAAAGAATTAAAATTAAAAGTCACCCCAAAGACACAAGGATCCTTAGTAGCCTGCAGATCCTTAGCCTGAAAAACTTCATCAACTAAGACTTGCACAAGGGAACAAGAAAGAAAAACATTAACAGAGAAGGATATGGATGGAAAAGAATAAGAGATAGTCATGGGGTAAGAGTAAGGGATAATTAATTGCTCATGTACTCCATCGATATTTGTGCAGTGTGAAGAGACCTATAGGAAGCCCCTTAGCCCCATTGATTAAAAGTTGCAGGGTGATCTTATGGGAAGATGTAGATGAATCAGACCATCTGAGAGGCATGAATTAACTGTGATTTGTATCTTTGATGGGGGTACTCACTTGTACCAATGAGATTAACTTGAGAAATATTATGACTTCTCATTGGAGAAGTATTATGGTATTTTTCTTCTTGTTTCAAACATATTTCTTGTATATAGAATATTGAGTTCTTTTTTCTTCTATATTGTCATTTTCTTCCATTTATTTAATGGTCAAATGTAATCCAGTGACAGTCAATGTTATAATTGTTAAATTTTTGTTTTCTCTCATCCCATTCTCCTCTAGTATTATTTAAATTAAATCGGGTCTAGTTCACTTACATTTGTTTTGTGTGAAACAATCTGTTATTAGTATCTTCCCCCAAGACTCACTCTCTGTTGTCTGGCTCAAGCCCAGATTCCCTTACCATATTCATTCATTCAGTCACTTACTTTTGGTTGAGAGACCATACTTTTTACTTTATTTCCATATTTAAATTTTACTTTATTGCTATTGTTACTTTTTCATTTTTTATTATTTGTTTTCAGTTTTCTATAATTACTTCCATGTATCTTAGATATTTTCCCTCCCTCCTCCTAATTTTTACTTTTTTAAGATGAAAATTTACTTTTAAAAATTATTAAGCCTTTATTTTTTTCTCTCCCACTTCTGGTCAGAAATAAAGAAAATCTACAAAAAATAAGCAAAGTTAAGCAAAATAATTCCCATATTGGTCACATTCAAATTTTTTTTACTCTATTTTGAAATGTTTTAAAACTTCTCTTGCCTAACTCAAATAAGAGTATGATTTATAATCTCCCTCTCCTACCCTACTCATCATCCCAACTCTATCTTTGAATGTCCTCTGAAATGACACTGTATTTTCTTCATACTTATCTGTGCTCATATTGCTTTCCCTCAATAGAATGTAAGCTGCTTGAGGTCAAGGAATTTCTTTTTTTTGTTCATGAGTTACAAGTGCTTAGCACAGTGCCTAATGAACAATAGACATACTTTCATCCCTTTAGCATACTCTAGCATCTGATGGCCTTCATGGTGTTTGCCCAGAAATATTCTCTCCCCCCCCCTTTTTTTTTTAACAAAGATCTTTATATGAGATAAGAATTCTCAAAGATCTAATTCCAAAAGTTACAAATTCTAAAACTCTTATCTCCTTCTTTACCCATCCTAGATGTGTGTGGTTCTAGACTGACCTTCATTAATGGTATCTCAATTTTTTCTCTTTGTTCTCTGTGACCTTCAGCCAAAGTGAGACTCTAAAATTTACTAGCCTTGTTTCTTGAAGTATGTAAACTTGATTTTTGTTTTTTGTCTTTTCATGCTATATAAACTAATTCACCCTTCAGTTTCTGTTATTTGAGGAATTTATGCACCAAATGCCCTGGTCGCCTCTCTTTTTCTCCAACTGAAATGATTCAAATTCTTGCCTCCTGATGAAAAGCCATCTTTTAAAATTCCATTGATGTTTAAGCTTATTCTTGCAGAATGCTATTTTTGGATGCAAATTGATTTCTATTACTTTAAAAATATCATATCTCAGACTTTTCTTTCATTTCCTCTTATGGCTGAATATTCTTACACAATTTGGTTGTTTTCTCTTGATATGTGAAAGACCTCTTGGATGCTTGCAAGATTTTTTTTTTTAATGTTGAATCTCTGCAATTTGGTGATAATATTTCTGGGTCCGTTGAACTTGGGAGTGTTCCCTCTCCCATCCCCAAGGGATCCTCAGAATTCTATCAGTTTATATACTGTTCCTAATACTTCTGGCCAGTTTTCTTTTGTGGACTTTTCTGCTTTACATTGACAAACCAACAATTCTCAATTTGTTTTGTGTTCTTTTGTAAGGTTAATTATTTTGACTTGAGCTTTCAGGCATTCTTCTAATTTTCATCTTGATTTTATCTGAATAGTTGTCCTCAATTTTTGAGTTCGAAACCTTTGAGTCTGTTTTTCAGAGTGTCTATTGCTCTAATTGAATTTCTCACTATTTGTTCTAAACAGTCAATTCTCTTGTTTATTTTTTGAATTGTGGTTGGTGTCGTTGAGAGCTTTAATTTTCATTCTTGCATTTTTTCATTTGGGATAGGCAGGGCATAATGGACAGAGAGATGGCACTGGAACCATGAAGACCTAAGTTCAAAGCCTACATCTGACATGTTCTAACTCTTTGACTCTGGGCAAGTCACTCAACCCTTTGATGTCGGAGGCAACTCTCTAAGAGCAGAAGTCACATAAAGGTGCTAACCTGCAGCATTATGGGGAATTCCTTTATGTAAGACATCTTGATGCCACTGAAATCCCAAGTCTGCTCTGAAATTTTTCTTTGATTTCTTTTATTGAGTTTCTCAGTTAATATAGAGGTACGTGTGTGTGTTTGTGTATGTCTTGGGGGGGAATCTAATTTTTATTGCAACATTATCCTTCTCTTTTGGGAATTTTGCCCTGTATATGTATGTACAAGATAGTAACAGTTGACACTGATGCAGCTTTTTGAAGGTTTGCAAAGTGCTTTTTATCTATTTTCTCATTTCATTGTTACAAGAATTCTGAGAGTTAGGTACTATTATTATGTTCATTTCACAGGTGAGGGAACTGAGGCTGCTTGTGGTCACACAGCTAGTAAATATCTGAAATAGAATTAGAACTCAAGTGTTCCTGATTCTAGGTCCAGTGATCTCTCCATTATACCACCTAGTTGCTTCCAAACTTATTTTTGGGAGAGCACTAACAAATGGAGGAATCAAGAAAGAGAAGGCAGGAAAAGGACAAGAGAGAAGGATAAAAAAGGGAGGAAAAAAAGGAAGGAAAAGAGAGAGGAAGGAAAAAAGAGAGAAGAAAAGCAGCCAGATGGCATTTAGGAAATGTAGGTGCTGTGATGGCTGGATGCAGGGTATGAATGACCTGATACTTTCAAGTTGCCCTTTGACTTGTCACCCTGTCATTGTATCATCTTCTTTTCTTCAGGATCTATCTTTTGGTGGCTGGAAGACAGCAGTTATGGAGAGAGGCAGAAGCTACCATTCACTGGGCATGGGAAGTTGTTGTCTGGGAGCTACCTGCTCTTGGGCAGGAATGATGCTGACTCACCTTCTTTCACGGTGGTCAGTTCCCTAAAGAAGGAACCACCTGACTCCCTGGAGGAAACCTCGTGCCGTGGAAATATAATAATGATGAAAACGACGACAGTGAGCGTGTTGTGTCCTTGCCAGCTTTTCAGTTCCAGAAACTTTTAACTAATTAAAATAGATCAGGGTCCCATCTTATACTGTTTTGGGATTAAATTTTATTTTTTAATTGTTGTTCAGTCATTTCGCTCATGTTCAAATCTTTGTGACCCCCATTTTGGGGTTTTCTTGGCAAAGATACTAGAGTGGTTTTCCATTTCCTTCTCCAGCTCATTTTATAGTTGAGGAAAGTGAGGGAAACAGGGTTTAGGGATTTGCCCAGGGTCACACAGCTGGAGCTGGAGTTGGACTTAGGTCTTCCTGACTCTAGGCCCTGCATTCTATCCATTGTATCACCAAGCATTTATTTTTCACTTTCTGCTCTCCACTACATATTGGGGAAAAAAAGGAAAAACAAAATCTTTGTAACTAATAATAAACATAGTCAAGTAAAACAATTTCCCATATTGGCCACATCCAAAAATGAATGTTTCATTCTGTATATGTAATTAATCATCTTTGTGTTTGGCAGGAGGTGAGGAACACTCTCCAATTTTGGTCCCCTGGAATTATGATTGATCACCATGTTGATCAGAGTTTTTCGATCTTTCAAAATGGTTCATTTTTACATTGGTCTTGTTGCAGCATAAATTACTCCTCTGGTTTTGCCCACTTCATTCTGCATTAGACTACACACAGGTCTTCCCAGGTTTCTCTGAAACAGTCTCTTCATTTCTTAGAGCTCAATATTATTTCATTATATTCACATACCATAACTTGTTTAGCCATTCCCTAACTGATGGATATCCCCTTACTTTCTCATTCTTTTCTAACATGAAAAAAGTTGCTACACACATATGTGTATAAACACAGACATATATTACATACAGGACATTTTTCTCTCTCTTGGATCTCCTTGGGTTGAATGCCAAGTAACACATCAACAGGTCAAAGGGGTTAGTAACTTTGGGGGCATATTTTAGAATTTCTTTCTAGAACAGCTGGACCGCTCCACAGTTCCATCAACAGGGCATCAGGATGTCTCTTTTCCAGAAACCTCTTCAATGGTTTTGTTAAACTAATGGGTATGAGTGAAACCTTATAGGGAATTTTTATTCTTAAAAATTTGAATCAGCACCTTATATATCTTGGAATTGAAATTTTATCAGAGAAATTTACTGCAAAATATTTTCCCCCTAATTAACTATCTGCCTTCTAAACTTAGATGCATTCAATTTATTTGTGCAAAAACTGAAAAATTTTATGTATTTCTCACTATCTTATTTCACTTTTTCCTTCTCTTCTTCTTATCTTCTCAATCAATAAGTAAACATTTGTTAAGTTCCTATTATGTATCAATCATTGTGCTTAATGCTGGGGTTACAAAGGAAGGCAAAAATAGCCCTTGCCTTCAAGGAGTTTACAATCTAACAGGGAGACAACATGCAAATAACTCTGTATTAAAAACTATGTACAAGCTCCATTGGAAATAATGAAAAGAGGGCGGCTACCACAATGAAGAGGGATGGGGAAAAGCTTGATATTTTAGCTGACACTAAAGCAAAGAGGGCAGTGTCACTGAATTGTACAGCACAT
Source organism: Potorous gilbertii (assembly GCA_028658325.1). Lineage (NCBI taxonomy): Eukaryota > Metazoa > Chordata > Mammalia > Diprotodontia > Potoroidae > Potorous > Potorous gilbertii. The sequence continues at coordinate 32,091,386 of CM053770.1, read as the reverse complement.
AGACAGTACAGTGTGTAAGAAGACTGCAAAGTGGAGTAAGAGGCAGGTTATGGAGGGCTTTGAATAACCAGAGATGACTTTCTGTTTGATCCTGGAGGCAATATGGAGACACCAGAGTTTATATTGAATAAAGGGTGACATAGTTAGTTCTGGGCTTTGGGAAGACCACTTTGGCATCTGAGTGGAGGATGCAGTGAGACTGCTGGCAGAGAGAAGGGGACAAATGCGAAAGATGTTGCAGAGATAAAATGGACAGACCTTGGCAACAAGGGGGAGAGAGAGGAGAGAGAGAGAGAGAGAGAGAGAGAGAGAGAGAGAGAGAGAGAGAGAGAGAGGAGTTGGGAATGATGCTTAGGTAATAAGTCTGCGATCTCTTTTTTTTTTGTGGTCCAGTGATTCTTAAACGATCTCTCCTTGATCTGTTTGTCTTGTCGTCAAGGTCGTCATTCCACTGGTTTTAATTCTTCTTTGCAACATGTGAATGTGAAATATGTTTAATGTGTATGTATATGTAGAGCCTATATGAGATTGCATGCCATCTTAGGGAGGTGGGGAGGGAGAGAAAACTTGGAACTCAAACGTATGTGGAACTGAATGTTGTAAACTAAAAATAAAAAATAAAATTTAGAAAAAAAGAGAAAAAAATAAATAAGATACCTTGCATCTTCTTCTCTTTGTTCAGTCTTTTAATTTTATTTTAATATTGCTTGTTGTCTCATGGAGTTATTAATTTTTTGGGGTCCATTCTAATTTTCAGGGAATCTATTACTTGGGTAAGATTTTATACTTGACGTTAAACTGTCAATTTCCTTTTCAAGCTTCTTGTTCGTGGTTCTCATTGTTTTCCTCTGGTGTTCTCATCTCACTTACAATATTATTATTACTCTTAAAAACTAACATTTATAGTTTTTAAAAATTGGTAAATAGTTTTTCAGCCATTATCTAATTTTTCTCCTCAAAACAATTCTGGGAGGTAAGTGCTATTATAATATATATTTTACAGATGAAGAAACTGAGGCAAACAGTGATTAAGTGACTTGCCAAGGTTCACATAGCTAGTGAGAAGATTGAATTGATCCTGTATCATTTTCTATTGATCCTACTTATAATTAATTGCTTTTTTCCTATAACTGCTTAATTCATGGTGACTTCTGAACATAGTTCGGAGATTCAGTTGATCTATAATGAGCTAAATTTAAAAATCCAGCTCTCTGGCTAATCACTGACCTATTCTTGCCTCAAAGAATTTAGCTGATGTTTGAGGATGCATGTGAACATGAGGGAGTCATGTCTAATATCTTTACACTACCAACCTATCCTTCAGGGATGTCTGATTTTCTGTGTTTGGTCTGTTATTTCTAAGCCTTGCAGTTGCACTCAAACTATGAACAATTTTTAATTTCATGGGAGAAGGGGTGTCCTTTATTGCCAAACTTCCAACCAATCAGGTTGTTCTCTGTGCCTCAGTATTGTATTCAATCATGTGTCCCCAATCCCATGATATCATCTATCCTGTTCTGTTCTTTGTTCTGTACTCCCCAAAACCCATAAAAGGGGAGTTAGTCTGCCTGCTCAGGATCTTTGGCATAAATGGAGGCAATTCCTTGATCCATTTATTTATTTATTTTTAAAATTTTATTATTTATTATTTATTTTATTATTATTTTTTAATGTTCTACAATCACTACCATAAAATTAAGATCTTAACTCCCCACACCTACCCCTCACTACTCCCCTCCCTCCCCAAGACATCATTCTTTACATATACTTTCCTATTGAGTACATTTTCACTATAGTCATGCTATGTAGTCAAACTAACATAAATAGAAGAAATCATATAACAAATCATAATATAATACACAAAAACACACACACGCACAGACATGATCTGCTACATTCTGCAAATGACTTCCATATTTCTCTGAGTGTGGAAGGCATTTTGCCTTAGAAAACCACCATTGGGATTTTTCTTTTTTTTTAATAAGTTCTTGCATTATTATGAAGTTCCAGGTCTACCAGAAAAAACTCTCTCACACTGTGGTCATTGCTGTGCACAAAGTTCTCCTGGTTCTGCTCCTTTCACTCAGCATCAGATCATATAAGTCCTTCCAGGCCTCCCTGAAGTCTTCTTGTTCATCATTTCTTATGGTGCAATAGTATTCCATTACATTCATGCCATTCCCCAATTGATGGGCATCCCCTGGACTTCCAGTTGTGCTGCAGCTACAAAGAGTGCTGCTATAAATATTTTTGTACACGTGGGATCCTTTCCCATTTTTGTGATCTCTTGGGGATACAGTCCTAGTAGCGATATTGCTGGGTCAAAGGGTATGCACATTTTTGTAGCCCTTTGGGCATAGTTCCAAACTGCTCTCCAGAATGGTTGGATGAGCTCACAGCACCACCAACAATGAATGAGTGTTCCAACTCTCCCACATCCTCTCCAGCATTTATCATTTTCTTGTTTTGTCATGTTTGCCAATCTTACAGGTGTGATGTGGTACCTCAGAGTTGTTTTGATTTGCATCTCTCTAATCAATAGTGATTTAGAGATTTTTTTCACATGATTATAGATATCTTTAATTTCTTCCTCTGAAAATTGCCTGTTCATATCCTTTGACCATTTATTGACAGGCAGCATGCCCTTGTTAATAAATATTATCTCAGTTTGCCCTTTTATTAAATAGTATCTACAACACTAGTGAATGTCTGAGGTAGGGTTTGAATTTAGATCTTACTGACTTCAAGTCCAGGACTCCATTTGCCACCTTGCTGCCTCAAGAGTTTTTTAAATTCTTTCATCATTTTTTTTCTAAGAATTTGTATTGATCTTGTGGACAAATTGTATTTTTCTTTGAGGTTTTGCTTATTCTCTTCTTCTTGCTTTGGGTTTAGAGCATTCCTGGCATTATAATAAGATGTTTTTTGGTTTGTTCATTCATTGTTTCAATAATTTGCTTTGGACAAACCAGCATTGTTGGTCAAGCTTGGAACTCTGGAGGCTGAGACTTTTTTTTCTCTTTCCAAGCACCAGTCCCCCTTGAACTACTGTCCTGGGTTCGGGGCTAAGTCAAGGACCAGTTTTTGGCCATTCTTGTACTTCTGGCTCAGTCCCTCTGGGAGCCTTCATGGCATTGAATTGGGACTCAGGCTGAGTTTCTGATCAGCTCTGGGCATCCTTATACTGTTGTTCTAGCCCAGAGCTCTGGGCACTGAATCTGTGATCCTGGTCAGCTCTTGTTTAATGATGTATACTCTGGTCACTTGACTATAGGTCAGTTTCATCATTTGATGCAGGAAAGATGACCCAGTGTAATTTCTCCTTTGGTTTCTGATCATTATCCGTTCTAGAGGTCTTAGGTCATGGAGGAAGTAGTTGCTGGGGAGAAGAGACCTGGGTTGTTGAGTCTGCCATTTTAGCCCTGTCTCCATAACTTTATACTATTGATTTCCCTGGGGAGCTTCTGTTATGACATTAATGAGGCAGAATCAATAGAATGTTGATAATACAGACCCACAAGTGATATTTTGCCATTGTTTCCTTTGTACTTATCTCTTGCTCTATACTCTGAAGGGAGCTCTCTTATCATGGTCTAAGTTGCTACTAGGGCTTGCTTGAGTGGTATTTTTACCCTTGATATTGACTTTTTCTTTTTTCTTTACTCTGAACTTAGTTAACACTAAATAAGATGCGAATTTCCATATTAAAAAGAGGATTTTGTGAAATGAATAACTTACCTTGCTTTTCTTTTAAGGTATATAATAAATACAACATAGTATTTTTAAAGTTCTTGTGGTAGTACTATTCCTCCTTCATCCTCATGTTTTTCATTATCTGCCTTGTAATTCTAGATCTTTTGTTTATCCAAATGAATTGTTATTGTCATATCCAATTCTGTTAATTATTTCTTTGATAGTTTGATTGGTAAAACATTACGGTACGCATTGTAATTTTTATTACATTGGCATGACCTAGCCATGAACATCTAATATTCCTCCATCTATTTAGTTGTGCTTTATTTATTTAAGGAGCACTTTGAATCTATAGAAGTACTTTGAGTTCTTTGACTGATCCTTAAGTATTGTACTCATTTTGTAGTTATTTGGAATGGGATTTTTCTTTCTATTATTGCCTCTTGGATTTTGTTGTTATATAGGAATATTCTTGGTTTTTGTGGGTTTATTTTATAGCCTCTAAATTTGCTGAAGCTCCTAATTATCTTGATTAGTATCTTTACTGATTAAGACAGTTTTAATGTAAATGTATTAATTATTACATTGCTGATCTATGTGTTTGATTACTAAAATGCAATAAGGAAATGGGAGGAGAGACAGATTTAAAACTATGGTACTTTATCAGAGGACTATTTTGGTGGTGGACTTAGCCTGTGCATGAAATACTTGTTCAAGTACCTCTCTAGTGTCCAGACAATGATTAAGTAATTTAACTGGGGAAGGCTGGCTAACTGAAGTTGGTTTGAGAAGTGAGACCTTCATTTCCATTTTTCTTCCTACTATTTCTCTTGTAGCTGGAAGTAAAACCCATCCTTTCTGATTGAGAAGTTGAGGGAATGGTTGAACAGAAAGCCATACCTGAATGGAGGAATTGAGCAAGTGATGATCAAGGAGTGGTCCAGCCCACATGTGGATGTACGGATAAGGAAGAGGGAATGACAACCTACTGGCAGTCCTCCTCACCAGTCCGGCATAGCCCCGCTGGCACTACTCAACGTGTGCCATAATTGTTAAGTCCTTCTCGTGGAGAGGTGTCTCACATTTTGACAGTGTTTTGGGGGAAAATTTCAGGAAACTTTTGTTGTCTAAGCTAGGGGAATGTTATTAATGATGAAGATCCCAGGCCCAGTGTTGGGAAAATGCAGTGCCTCTAAAACCTTGTCACATAGGAAGCCTTTTTAGAACTCAGCTTGTTAATTTGTAAAATTAAGGACTCGAACTAGGTGACCTTTAAAGTTTTTTCTAGCTCCCAGTCTTGTAATCCCATGATCTTGTGATCTATGAATAGGGGCAAATATTATTTAGAGTGGTTCTAATGAAATTTTCAACTCTTTTCTTTTGAAAGGTAGGTGTACATATAACTTTGGGAGCTCAGAGTCATATCCATTGGGAGACAGGCTTGAGGAATATAACAGAGGACAGTGCTTGGAGCATATAGTGTTAGGGAGTCTCTCTAAGGGTGGGAAGTTTTAAAAAGGAAGCTGAGAAGGAGAAGATAGAAGAAGAAGAAGAAGAAAAAGAAGAAGAAGAAGGAGGAGGAGGAGGAGGAGGAAGTGAAAGAAACAAAGAAAGAAGTAGTAGTAGTATCAGGGCAGTTAGAGGCGGTGTTGGGTCCTTCCTCTAGGACACTTTCTTCTGAGTTAAGCCCAGACCAAGCCAGGGTAGGTCTTCCTTGGAAAATGCAGCAAATGGAGACTTTCATCTTCCTCTGGGTTGTCCTTTGTTTTCGAATAAGATCATGACATCAGAGAAATGATGATATAACTTGCACTTGACTTTGTTCTGAGCAAGGGAGAGCTGTACCAGATCACCAGCCTCACTTTCTCCTCCTGAGCCATCTGGATTCAGTGACCAGATATTCATCAGGATGACTGAAGATGGCCCAGTATGCAATGGAGGACCTTGGCCATTTTAGGCTAAGGCCTTTTCAGGTACTCACTTAGAGTGAGGTAATGCCCATTCAGTCAATAGGCCTCTTTAAGAAGTAGTCAGGAAGTGACCCCTTTACCGAGAAAAAGAAAAAACACAACTAAATCAAGCCACAAAACAACATGCAAGGGAAGAAGACTGGTGAAACCATCCTGTTGACATCAGGGCTGTGTTCATAGCCTTGCTGTGCACTGAGCCCTAGCAAGGTTTCCTACAGTTTCTCATCTCTACTCATTGTGCTAGGGAAGACAGAAGGGCTATTTGGGATCTGGTGTGGTTTCTTGTAAGCTTTGTGAAGCCTTCTGTATCAAGAAGAGGCAAATAGAAAGGATAGCTACTAGATTCATGACAAGGAAGGAATAGGTAGATTTCTGTGGAGATCTGCAGAAGAGTTTGCCTTCTCTGTATGGGAAAGTTTCTTGTTTATTTATTTTGCTATGTTGCTTACATAAATGTCTTTTGCTTTGAAGTAGTGGTTTTCTGTTTACTTTGGTAAAAAAAAAATCTTGATGATTTCGTGAGCTGCGATCCTAAACCTGTTAAGAATCTGAGGGGCCTATGATTGAGGAAGGTCCAGTTTCAAAATAAAAACTTTTATCTATATGGCATTTGAAGTTTGAAAGTACTTTTATCGCAACCTAATTAAGAAAGGCACTATAAATACAGGATACCCCAAAACTCTTCATGCAATTTTAAACTACAAAAGTTTAATTTGAGCTATTTATTAAAGCTTAAGAGTGTACTAAGACGTTGGAACATCCTGTATTTTACAGATGAGGAAATGGAGGCTTAGAGCCATGTCATGACTTGTCACTGGTCATATGGTCAGTAAGCATCAGACTATAACTTGAGGTCCTACTCTCTCAGTAAGTTCAGCACTCCTCCCACTGCATCATTTATAGGTATGAAGGATTTAGATTTAGAAGGGTCAGTGCTGGCAATGCAGATGAAGACAATGTAGAATTTCCCATCCAAATGGAATTTCTGTGGACCTAATGAGTTGTGAAAACTATTTGCAAAACTGGCCCAAAGTAGGACATAGTTTATGTAACTGGAAATGCATCAGTCAATTTTTGGATTTCAAAGTTTAGGTCTTAAAATACTATCGCTTTCTTTCTCTTTGTCTTTTGTGAAATTACATGAAAAGTTTAAAATAAAGCCATTAAAAGAAACAAGATGTAAAATGTCTTTGGGAATCTAAGGGATTGGTCTATGGCAAAATAATCTGACCTTTTCCAAGTTCCAATTTTAATTTGCATGCCTACTGTGTCAAAGTGAAGAAAACATTCTCAGCTGCATTGCCCACCATCTGCTGAGTTCCATTTTTTTCTTTCTAATTTCACCACCCACCCTCTGGGTTACCACACTTGCCCTCTACAGATGTCTTGTCACCTGATTTCAAGATGCAACACCCACTCTCTTAAGCCAGGGAAAAGGCATTGCTGTCCCACGCACCGTCAGTCCCAGATTTAGTGGTTGTCTCATCTCAGCCATGACAACTGTCCTCTTGTGGTGATAGATAGCATCGTTGTTATTGAAGAATTTTCTGAGCATTGTTCTTTTCCCTCTTCTCCCCGCTTGGCTTTGGTATGAGTGATATCAATGACATTAGCTGACAGAACGATATGAGAAATAGCCTATATTTCATGTATCAGGAATCCTCAGCAAGTTTGTAAGAAGGGGCTACTGTTCATTTCTTCAAATTCTTTGCATCCCTTGAGACTGAGGGTTTGGGTGTCATAGCTGAAGTTCTTGAACCAGGTAAAGTAGGGCCATGTCTGCTGTGGAACTTCCGTCTCTACTGGGAATAGTGGCAAATACCAGGGATGGCTACATGGCAGCAACGGTTAGCTTCAAGAGCAACCTGGTAATGCATCCGAATATTCCAGAAGATCCTGACCTCTTGGCTAGGAACTCCACTTCATCCATAAAGATCAGAAGACCTTGATCTGCTTGTTGGGAACCCCCATGATGGAATAACAGAAGCACTTATTAAATACTTACCGTGTACATGGTGCTAAGCTCTACAGGAGAATCAAAGGAAGATGAAACATGGGCCTTTGACCTCAAGAAGTAGGAGTGAATAGGGAAGAGAAGGGAAGGGAATAAATATGTTTTATAGCACATATTTTGTGCCAGTCACTGTGCTAAGTGCTTTATAAATATCTCACTTTATCCTCACAACAACTCTGTGAGGAAGGTCTTGTTTTCACTTCCATTTTATAACTAAGGAATCAGATAAATGTAGTGCAAATGAGCATGTAATACAAGGTGCTATGAAATTGAATGGAGAACAGATCACTTCCACATGGAGATGGCAGGTGTGTCTTCATTTTAGCCCAATTGAGCAAGAATTCATTAAGTGCCTACATTCTTCATGGAGGAGGTATCACCTGAGCTTGGCTTTGAAGGATCTACATATTAGGATATCAGTAAATGGTGATGAAAGGAGAACAGCATGAGCAATGCAAAGAGGTGTAAATGTGTGAGTTTTGCTTAGGGGATGGTAACTGATCAACAGGGAGGGCAGCCAGGATGGTCTATCAGTCGGTCAGCAAGCATTTACTAAGTGCTTACTTGATGATGAGATTGATGCATGTATTACCAGAGCTAGCTCAGTGTGTAGGAGGCTTTGAAGGAAAGCATGGGAGAGAAGAGGTATTAGACTGACTACCACACTGAAGGTCTACAGAGCCATTGTGCTAACCTCATTGTTGTATGCCTGTGAAACATGGACAGTGTACCAGCACCATGCCAGGAAACTGAATGACTTCCATTTGAATTGTCTTAGGGAGATTCTGAAGATCACCTGGCAGGATAAGGTATGGGACATTGATGTCCTTTCTTGAGGTGAACTGCCAAGCATTCAAACTCTCCTGGAGAGAGTGCAACTTATTGGGCTGGCCACATTGTTAAATGCTAAATTTATGCTAATGCTAAACATATGTTTGCCTGAAAGCCTATTTTACAGAGAAGTCATGCTAGGCAAGAGCTCAGCCATACAAGGACACTCTCAAGGTCTCTCTGAAGAACTTTGGAATTAATTGTGAGACATGAGAAACATAGGCACAAAAGCACCCAGTGTGGTGTACCTACATCAAAGAAGGCTCTATGCTCTATAAGCAAAGCAGAATGGCAGTAGTAGAGTAGAAACGTGAGATGCATAAATTCAGAGGCATCTACACTCCAAATGTTCATATGGACTATTTGTGCCTGACCTGTGGTAGGGCCTTCTCAGCTCATGTTGGTCTGATCAGCCATAGTCAGACACATTGTACCTTGACTCTAACATAGTGATGTCATTTGATCACCTCTGAGAATGAAGGGCAACAACCAAATGCCTACCCTGTGCCAGGCACTGTACTAGACATGGGGGAGTCAATTAAAGGCAAAAACTGTCACTTCTTTTGAGCTCATAGTCTAATGGGAGAGTTAACATGCAAACAACCATAGACAAGCAATATATATACAGGGATACATTAGGACTAATCAGCCTAGGGAAGACATTAGCATTGAGGGGGATTAGGAAAGACTTCTTGTGCAAGATGGGATTTTAGCTGGGACTTGAAGGAAGTCAGAGAAGTCAGGGAGAATAAGGCCTTGAGTCCATGCTCTATTAATATTATGTCAAGGGACTGGTCATATTTAGTCAGGACAGAACAAGACTTGAGACATGATGGTTGTTATGGGTCCTTTGTGGACCCATGGGGCAGAACCAGTAGCGATGGGCAGAAGTTAAAAAGAGATCAGGTTATTCCCAATAATGGGAGCTATTCCAAAGTGGAGTGGAGGCACCTCAGGAAGAGATGGGCCCTCCCTCCTTAGTGGTCTTCAATCCAGACCATTAAATTACTTGTTAGGTTTGTTATAGAGGAGATTTACTGATGTATGGGATGGACTGAATGGCTCCTGGGGAGGGTCTGACTCCCAAATTCTGTAATCTGGTTCAACTGAAGCAAAGTGTGTGAAAAAGGGCCAGTGGTATGAAAAAGTCTGTAATAACTGATTCAGTTAATTGATCAATAACTTTTACTGAATGAGGATAATGTTCTAGGAGCTATGCTATGATCCTGAGTTGAAAAGATGAAACTGAAACTGATTCTGCCCTTAAACATTTCACATTTGATGGGGGATGGGTAATACATGCAGCTGGTTGGTGGGGAGCTTAAAGTTCTATGCCTGGAGGCAGGATGACCCGAGTTCGCATCTGACTCAGACATTTATCAGCTAGCTGTGTGATTCTGAGCACTTAATCTTGGACTGCCTCAGTTTCCTCATCTGTAAAATGGGGATCATTCACCTTATGCTCACCAGGGTTATCATAAGAATCAAGTGGGACAATTTGCAACATGTTTTGCAGATCTTAAAACCCTATATAAACGCCTACTAGCTGTCATGTACATATACTACCAATGCGAAAGATAGTGAAAGTAAATATAAGGTATGGGGTGGGGAGAGAAGGTAGTAGCAGCTGGTAACAGATTGTGGAACTGCTGCGGAGCTTGGACTTGATTCTCTGGGCAATGTGGAAGGATTCGAGATTTTTGAACAATGAAAGATATGATCTGAACTTTGCATTAGGAAGATTAATCTGGCAGCAGTGTGTAGGATGATGTGTGGAAGTGAGGTTTCAAAGTGAATCAGAGCAAGGAAAAGCAAGAGGTCTCAGGCTCAGTCCACTAGACCATCCTGCCAAGTATGCACTAATAAGCTACTTGGCTTTCCCTTCCTTATTTACTTTCCAGTCACAGCGAGGTTATTCCTCCCCACAAGACAACAAACAACAGAGAATGCTAAGGAGATTAAATTGCAGTTATCCTGCCTGAATTCTTTCCTTAAGACCCACCGGTACCCAAGAGGACCATGTCCATTGCTTCTCACCCATTGGATGGTAGCTCATCGTAGCTCTTCTCTGTTGATGTCTCGAAAGGCCATCTGCTCTGCCTTGATATCTCAGCAACACCCTGGGTTGTCTCCAGGATCTCTTCATGGTTTTAGACTAGAGGAGTCTTCTCTTGCCAGGGGCTGGTGCTTCATTCGTGGAGCCTTGTTGGCTGATGTATTTAATCTATTTAACTATATTTAATATTTTTCTTCTTTCTGTTCTAGGGAAGTTCTTTGAGGACTTTGGTGATCAAGGCTGAGGTGGGAGGTACAACCTCCATCCGATCCTGTGTATTCTGAAGGGTGAATTTCACTGTTAGCTTTACTCTTTTCTAGTTGCCAGTTGCCTTGGTGAGATCACCAACCTTTAGGAAGATGAACTCAGGGGATCTATTTTGGGGGCCAAAGAAGATTTGGCACCAAACACCTATGCCTCTCCAAAACATTTTAATCTCATTGGAATCAAGCTTAGACAGTATGGCAGTGAGTGGGTGTGAAAATAGTAATAGATAACTTTATATAGCACCAGGTACTATGGTAAGTGCTTTAAAATTACCTCATTTTTTCCTCAGACCAACCCTGCAAGATAGATGCTATCATTATCCTTATTTTACAGATGAGGAAACTGAGGCAGCTAGAGGTTAGTTGCCTTGCCCAGGGTCACACAGTCTGGATTTGAACACAGGTCTTCTTGATTCTAAACCCAGTGCTCTTTCCAATGCACTACTCAGCTGCCCAAGGTGAAATGAAATACCTTCCAGTTTTCCTCTAAAGTTTCAGATAAGAAAATCCATGTGAAATGAAGGTTCATTGATTGATGTGCTGCAGGCATTTTCTTACACTGCCCCTAGCTCCCCGTTGTTATTTTTCCTCATCAGAGTAAGCCAAAAGCATTCCTAGGAGTGACACCCTTTAACTATTTTCTCTTGCGACCTGGGGCATTCAGAGACAATTGCCTGCTCAGCCAGTTTTTCTTGTTACCTAACTTACTTATAGCCAGGTACATTCAGTCTGCTTGGAAGGTTCCCTTTGAAGGGCATTTTGCTACCGTTCATCCAATGACTGCTTCAGTGGACTCTAAAGATTCTTAAGTTCTAGGACCCTGATGTAACGGAGGCCCACTTTCTTATTATTTTCAGCGGCTAGGACATTATTTAGTACAAGTGTGAGATGCCTTGAGAAGCTCCATCACACAGAAGTCTGACCTTGCACAACACAACCATCAGGGGTCCATCACTTGAGATCAAAGGGATTTCCTGCCAGTTCCTTTATTGAAAAAAGTGCCCCAGTGCCTCATGAAACTTTTAGAGACTGAAGGGGCCTGAGAGAGCTTTTGGTTCTCCGTGCCCTAGTTTTGTAGAGCCAGGACAAGGGTTAGAAAGGCAAAATAATTTGCCCCAGGTGAGAGGAGCTGAAACCATATGGCTGCCCCCTCCCAGTCTGGTCCTCCTTTCCTTATCCTTCAAAGCCCCTCCAAGTCTAAGGTGCTCAGAGACACACTGCCAGATGAAGACTGAGTTGTGTGTTGGTCATGTCTGGAACTCCAAGGAACACAGACAACCTCACATTAAGATTTTATTTGTAACATTCAAAGTACTAGTGGACATACAGATGGTCATACAGGAAAGATATGAGAAAACATGTCCCTCGCTGACTTCTTGGGTCTCTGTTTTGGTTTTGAGCTGGGAAATGCAGCTACCCTCTGCGGTCTGCCCTATTCAGATAATGGGCTGGTTCCCAGTGGGCCATGACTGGGAGGGACTGTCATTTTTCCTTGAGGTAGACTTTGAAAAATCATCATCAATAAACATCATTTGTTAAGTGCTTGCGTTGTGCTAGGCACTATCCTAAGTACTGGGGATACAAAGAAAGGCAAAAACCAGCCTCTGCCCTGATGAAGGAGAAAGCATGAAGACACAGAAGCTGTGTACAATGTAAAGAGGTCTCTGACAGCTGGGGAGAGGGAGTGAAAGGACTTCTGCAGAAGGAGAGGGAAGCTAGGGGTGGAGGTGAGGAGGGAGAACGTTCCAGAGATGGGAGACAAAAGCACTGACTGGGGAAGTGGTGTCCGGTGGGGGGAATTAGGAAGAAGGCAGGTCCTCTGGATCCTAGGGTACCTGGGAGGGGTAATCAGCTGATAGGTGCCATGGCATATACTGAGCTTGAGTAGGTTAAGGTTGAGCACAGGAACTGATGGAATTCCTTTGGAATCTGGAGCATTCATCGGTCACTTGAGTTATTTCTCTGTGTGTGCGACATAGGGTCTAACCAGTAGGGTCTAACCAGTTCTAATCAGTTTGCAACAGGAGTTTATCCCTCTCAAGATGGAGGACACCCTTTGCAGCAACATCTGTATCCTCTGTCCCAGTTACAGCGATAGCTGGGGCTCTGAGTGAAATCCTTTTCCTCAAGGACTGGTTTTCAGAGCACCAGGATACAAAAATTACTGTCTCTTTTCTTCCTTAAATATTTTGCCTGTCTCTACCTCTATAGCTTCTTAAAGGCAGGGACCATTTCATTTTTGTCCTCAATGTCCAGCACAACACCTAGCACATAGAAGGCTCTCAATAAATCCTTGTGGAATTGAACTTTGGACAGCGGTGGGCCTGGATCGGTGACATGACTCAGATATGGTACCAGATTTGGGAAGTGTTGGTAGAAATAAAGTGGAAGACTGCGGAGGAAGGGGAAGGGGAGAGGGAACAAGCCTTTATTAGGCACCTACTGTGCGGCAGCATTGGGCTACTTTCTTTACAGACATTATCTCATTGGGTCTTACAACAATCTTGGGAAATAGGTACTATTATTTATCCCCGTTTTATTGGTGAGGAACCTGAGGCAGGCAGGAGTCAAGTGACTTGCCCAGGTTCACACAGCTAGTACGTGTCTGAGGCTACATTTGAACTCAGCACTCTCTCCTGATCCAGCTGTGGGCCTTGAGCCTCAGAAATGTTCCATGCTTTGTGTGCCCAGCCTGGGAGGAAGACAAAACTGGAAGTTTCCCTGAGCACCCTATAGTCAATATTTATGTGTCATTTTAGAGTTTGCATAACACTTTAAATTTGGTATTATTTGAACCTCATAACAGCCCTTTGAAGTACATTATAATATTATGCCATTTGACAGATATGGAAACTGAAACAAACAGAGGTTAAGTGGCTTGTCCAAGGTCAAAGTATCCAAGGCTGAGTTTAAGCCTGACTCCATCTTTTTCAGGAGGCTTTTCTAGGGCCTTCCCCTCCAAAATTCCTTCCCAGCTTTTCCATATGTGTACTTATTAACATATTCTCTCCCCCATTAAGTTTTGGAGCTCCTTGAGAGCAGGGGCTGTTTTTGCCTTCCTTGGTACCCCCAGGACTAAGCACAGTGCCTGGCACATGGTAAAATATTTCATAAATGCTTGTTGACCGACTCATTGACTAAAACAAGGCACCTATCCTCTCATGGGGTCACTTCTGACTGAAACATCAGCAACCTTTGAGACTGAGAGCAGCTTCCAAATAACTTGGGCCTGGTGACTCTGGCTCCGTGTTAACATGTGTTTTCCCATGTTTACATGGAGTACTCTAGTTGACCCAGAGTCTACAGTGCAGCAGATGGCTCATCTCAGTAGCTTTTAAAATGTAGTCTGGTAACAGTGGGGAGGAAAGGCTGTTTGCTTCGTCCTCTGAAAAGCAGACATTTTAGCACCTATTGATGGTGGCTCTCATGTCTTCCCATGTTGGCTGCTATCAGAAACAGCGTGATGACTTCCCCAGAGTCCTAAGCCAAGGGAGCATCGGACAGCAGGGAACCAGCATGTTTGAGTCTCCAGTCATGCAGTTCTAATCCAGAAGTCCTCCAAGGAAATGAGAATATGATTTGTGTTAGCTGTGTTATTTTCAAGTGGGATAATAGGAGAAAAGAGAGTATCTTGTTGTTTGGGAAGTAAAAAAGTACCAGGTGGTGTGAGGTCCCTTTGGGGACCGGAAAAAATGTTTAGTTCAGTGCTGATGTAAAAGAATAAAATGCCTTATCCTTTGAATCAGACATCTGTCCATTAGATTTCCTAGTAACTCTCATTCTAAAGTAGATGAGCAGGAAAAAGGTCCACCACTTTGTAAGAAAGCATTTATTTGTAGAATAGTCTGAAATGACTTGATTTGTTACCCAAATCTTGGGCCATTCTGGCAACTCTTATGCTTGAATGAGAGAATGGGAAAATGGTCCACCATTTTGTGAAAAAGCATTTGTAGGTTGTTCACATTGCATCCTGGGCCATCTCTAGCCATCCTGATGAATACCAGGCCATTAAGCTCAGGGGAAGAAAGTGAGGTTGGTGACCTTACACAGCCTTCCCTCACTCAAATCAAAGTCAACTGCAAATCATGTCATCATCTTGATGTCATGGTCTTCTTTGAGAATGAAGAACAAGCACAACAAACAACAATTTGTAGGTTAGACTGAAATCACTTGATTCATTAGTGTAATTGTGGCAGCTAACCTTCTGATGTTATAATTTGGATATTTTTAAGAAATAGAGCTATAATTAAGGATTTCTGTACTTGAGGCAAACATTGCAGATTAGGCTGGGGCAGATGACAAGAAGGCACCCTCGTTAGGGTAAGAGGAAGGAAAAGGTGGTGGGCATCACTGTTTTGTGAGAAGCCACTGCTAGTGGGCTGCCCTCCACTACCTCTTGCCCTGGGGGCATAGGACTATTTGATGCCTTCTGTTTAAACCAACCTAACAACAAAGTTAATAACTAAGAATAGTGGCTTCTGTACAGTGGGCATTCAGGAATCCCAATTATTAGGGGTAGGGTGGGGCAGGAGATGGAATGACTACCCTCTCAGCTAATAGACAGATGCTCTTGGGAAAGGAGCTGAAAGAGAACTTGATCCTGACCCTTCTAAAGCCCATCTGTGTATATTTCACTGGCGCAGCTAGGTGGAGCCATAGTTCTTAGAATGCTGGTCCTGGAGTCATGAAGATTCAGCTTCCTGAGTTCAAATCCAACCTCAGATATTTTGTAGTTGTGTGACCCTGGGTAAGTCACTTAACTCTGTTTGCCTTAGTTTCCTCATAGGTTAAATAAGCTGGATAAGGAAGTTACAAACTATTCCAGTATCTTTGCCAAGAAAACCTCAAATGGATTTGTGAAAAGTTAGACACAACTGAAATGATTAAATATCTACTTCATTACGGGGCTGGCCTACTTTGACATTTGAGGACCTTGGTTCAGATCCTGGCTCTGTTTGATGCTGTCTTGGTGATCTGGGATTACCCTCTCACAGCAAGGGATGATACAGCTGGAAAACTCAAGTACTCTACATTTCCGATGTCAGTCAAAGGTGATGAAGGCCCTGGAATGTTGAGGTGAGCCCTGTGGTGAATGTAGGGTAGGACAAGGACAAGTGTCCCCCAGAATGGACAGGCATGGAGGGGCTGTGACCTGTATCATTAGGGGGAACATTGAGATCAGTGAGGTCACAGATCTGAGTAAAATGAGGGAATCACACTAAATGGTCTTACAAATCAAAATCTTGCTTCCTAAGGACAGTTTGCCAAATCCTTGTTTTGATCACATTTTGAACTACTAATAAAATTCTTGCTCACCTAAATTATTTTTAGTTGGGTTCCTGATCTTTGGAGTGCTGGGCCTTGGGACTCCCATAGTTCATGATCAGTGCATCTGATTACCATCGTAGACACGACACTTGTAATATTCATTCCTACTTATAGCGGCACTAAGTAGTGCCATAGTGCACAGAGCTCTGGATCGGGTAAGGAAGACCTGAGTTCAAGTATAGCTTCAGACGCTTACTAGTTGAGTGACCCTGGACAAGTCATTTACGCTTTCTGTTCCAGTTAACTTCAAATGTGAAATGGATATAATAATGGCCACCTTCCACATGGAGACATCATGACAATCAAATGAGATAGCACATGTTTAAGGTGTGATATAAATGCTAGTTCCTGTTTCTGTCTCTGCTAAAGACTAATGTCTAGAGTGATGAAAGAACAATGAACAAATGACCTCTTACTTTTTGTCTGAGCTCTTTTTTCTACTAGGGCTGTGTAGGCTGGATACAGTTGGACCTTAGGATGGGATGAAATCAAGAATTTCATTGTTGCCTCTCCCTACTTCCCCTCCTTCTGGCCAGTGTAGAAAGGACAAACCAGGAGCTTCCTTTGGGAGTCCTAAGGAGCCCATCCAAGAGGGATGCTCATGGACCAGGTGCAGACTTGAATATGTATAACAAGTCTTAAAATAGTTTATGATGCTGAAAGTAGATGCTTGGGCACACAAAAACCTCAGCTAGTATTTTGGCTATGAGCTGAAAGGGACCACATAGGGGAAAAAGTTTTTGAGGTGGTTCAGAGGAGAGGTCATTTCCCTGTTGATCCACAGGCTAGTGCTTTGAACCTGGCGTCTCCCCAGTGGATGATCTCACAGAGTTGGCAGCATCCCAAGGGAAGGCTATAACTAAACAGGCAGGCTTAGTTCATTGATGACCTGTTCTCATATGACTGAAAGTGGTTGACTTGCTCTGGCCTTGCTTTACTCTGGCAAATACAGATGGTTGTTCTGTACATCTTTATTTTTTCTTAGATGATGTTTGTTGCAAAGGTCTTCCTATCATTAAGGAAGTATTAGTAACCTGATCTCAGTGGCTGAGCTCTCGCCTCCCTTCTCTGTGATCTGGTTATGTTCCATATGTCATGTTAGGTGTAATTCAGCTGAGTTATGATGGGAAAAGAGCCCTGGAGGCACCGTGGCTAATGACAGCTCTAGAGGGAGGTGAAATGCATGAGCTGGAGCTTCTGTAATATTAAACTATCTCTTATGATTTGTAGCATCCCAACACACTTAGGGAAGCTTTATGTGGCTTCTCTGACTCATGAACATTTGAGAGTGATGATTCTAAGCCTGAATCTACAATGAAAATAAAGAACTTCATCCCTTCTTAGGTGTGGGGGTATAGCTCAGGGGTAGAGCATTTGACTGCAGATCAAGAGGTCCCTGGTTCAAATCCAGGTGCCCCCTAGAAACAAATTTTTTTTTGCAAGAATAAGGTTTTAATTTTATTTCTCCCATATATCACTAGTTGAAGATCACTGTAAATATAGTATCTTCCTTGTGGATACCATGTGACTTGGAATTCTCTTCTTTTCAGGACTTATCACTGACTATCATCTAAGTCCTAGCCCTGACTCTTCACTATTCAGTTGGGTCCCAGAATTGGACAGTATGAGAATAGATTAGTTTATATAGGTTAGTTCCTCAGCTTCTATTTCAATCTCCTTCCCCACTGTATTTGCTAGATCTCAGCAAGATAGTGAATAGTTGAGATTTTCATTATTCTGTTTTCATAATAACTAAGACCAGCTAAAGATTTTCAGATGGAAACATGGGCAAATAGGAATCAGGGTATTTTAAGTTTGAGAAACCTTAATTTTGTATTATACAGTATTTCTTTTATCAATAAAATGAGAGTTTGGACTGGATGCTTTAGTACCCTCCCCATTAATATTCAATGATCCTAAAAATAGTAGGCTCAACGGAAATACTATTCTGGTGTAGAGGAAGCCATGAGGTCCAAAGACCTGGGTTCAAGTCCTAGATCTCTAGTAAATGTGCGCTTTTTCATCTCCAACTTGGCCTGCGTGTGCCTGACAAGGCTGTAGTTGTTTGCATGTTGGTTTCCTCATAAGAACGTAAGCTCCTGAGGGAAGGGACTGCTTTTGCCTTTCTTTGTATCCTTAGTGCTTGGCACAGTTCCACACACATACTAAATGCTCAGTGAATGCTTGACCTGCTATGTCTCTAAGCCTCCGTTTTCTCATATATAAGTAAGGTATAATAATAATACTGTTTATAACATTATATATTATATGCCTCACAAAATTGGTAGGAGAAAAGGGCCATGAAAATCTGAACTATTATTGCTATAGAGTTGCAAGGAACCACATTTTTTAATATGAGAAGTGATAGCAGACTGGAATGATACAAACATAAGAAATTATTTCCATTAGATTATGAGTTCCTTGAAGGCAAGGATTGTCTTCCACCTTTCTTTGTATCTCTGGGACTTAGCATAGTGCCTGGTATACCATAGACATTTAATAAATGTATATTGACTGACTGAAATGATCTATTGTTATGGAACAAATGTGATTTATCTGAATATAGACCAAAGATGAGAATTTGGTTATTCATCATAAACTATAGAGACAGCCAAAGATTTGATCCAGAAAGATAAGGTGAGATGACAGGACAGATTTTAAAATTATATAAGCTATACTTGAAGTGCAAAGTGATAAATTTTCTACTTGTCCATGAGGACTAAGTCCAGCTGATCAGAAGGAGAGGTTGGAAGCCTAAAATCAGAGAAGTCACCAGCAGATCAACTAGTATGGTGGAGATGTCATGCCTTGTGAAATGTTCATCACGATCAGTGTGACTCAACTCAGTTCAGCACTAGAAACATCTATTCAACACTGAGGCTCCAGTTATCAAGGAGAGTTTGTGGACAGATCTGGAGACAGAAGGAGAACCCTCATGTTTACAGTTCCAGTGTTGTGATCTACATTGAGTTCATAGGTTTTCCTCACTCCTGTATCCCCTGGGTAGGTTTTTTCTGCATTTGCCCACTCTCCTCCACAGATACCAAGTACATTAGAGGTAGAGTACGAAAGAGTTTGTGTGTAGATTTCATTTTTTATTAGTTTGCTTTATTATGAGTAGTTATAATGTTATTGATTCCTTTGCCATCTTACTAAGTAAATGGTTATTTTTAAGATATAAAAAATGTCATCATTGTCATTGGCCAGTTTGTATGAATGAAAATGCATCAGTCAGGGCTTAAGAGCTAAAGCAATGAGTAGAAGGAGTATATTCCCCTACAACAGGGTTTTCTCTAGACCCTGAGGGAATTTGAATGTACCTGTGTAGGACTGAATCTTCTCTGAAAACTAGACTTGGCAGTGTGAGAGCAGGTTGGAATGACTGAGCCAGCCCTGAGATTGTGTAGGTGTGTCTATTTGCTTACATAAGAGATGTAGCCACCTAATGTACCTATCACGCATATAAAATGATTCTCAAACATTTATGTGATATGAAATTTTTTGACTATTAATATATATCTATCATGGTTGGCCGTGTTGACTTCTTTCATTCTCCTTGTTTAAAAGTTTCTCTAAATAATTATATATTAGTCATTTACCACTTCAAATTGCTTCTAAAATTTCTTAGGGAACAGAGAAGGATGTTTTATTTATTTGGCTATAACTTTTTTTTCTCCCTGGTAATTTTAGTATTTTTTGGGTGGGAGGGGAAGGTATGGGAGAGTGTAGGGTTTTCTTAGCCCAACTTCTATCCAAAGCACAAGTTGCTTCTCTAACATCCCCTATTGGGTCATCCAGTGATAGAAAACATGACCTGCACCTGTAACAATTAGGATGTTTTCCCTGCCTCTCCCAGTAAGTTTTATCTATTAGTTTCCATTCTCTCTGTTTCTGCACATGGCACAAAGTTGGGAGCAAAAGTTAGTGCAAGTGTCAGGATCCAAGAGACACTGACAGGTGAGAGCAGCAGCTGAACCTGAACCAAAGAAGATAAAATCCAATATAAAGTTTTGCATCTGGATACCAAAAAACTACTTTTGCCAGTAAGATGAAGGAGACATGGAGAGACAGAAGTTGTTTCAAAAAAAATCAGGAGTTTGAGAGGACTGCAAATTCAGTATAAATAAGCAGAGTGATGTTAATCAGCCAATAAACATTTATTAAATATCTATTGTATACCAAGCACTATGCTAAGCACTGATTGTTATTCAGTTGTGTTCCACTCTTTGTGACCCCACTTGAGGTTTTCTTGGCAAAGATACTGGAGTTTTTTGCCATTTCCTTCTCCAGTTCATTTTGCAGTTGAGGAAATTGAAGCCAACAGGATTAAGTGACTTGTCCAAGGTCACACAGCTAGTAAGTGTCGGGGATCAGATTTGAACTCAGATCTTCCTGATGCCAAGATCAGTTTTTTTATCCACTGTGCCACCTAAGTCAGCAGTACTTAACAACTAATGCAATTATGTGGGGTGGAGAGGACATCTTGAGTTATTTAAGAGATGGAAATTCATGTGTAAAGGTTAAGGCACAAGTCATGGGTAAATTTGAGTATGTATATAGGGAAGAAAATGAGTGGAAAGATAAAATGGTGCCTTGAATAGTGCATCAAAGAATTAGTGCTTGATTTAGTCAATCATAAGGAGGTCCTTTTGAAGGTTTTGGAGCATGTGGTGGCAGAATTAGAACTCTACTTTGGGAGTATGGATTTACTGGTGTGTAGAAGAGACCAGAGAGAGAAGATTGGAGTCATGAATAAGACTATGAGAAGAGTTTAGGTTAGTCTAAAGCAACCTAAGTAATGCCTACGCTTAGTTGGTTATGGGGGAATCAAAAGCAAGAGAAATCATGAATATCTTCAGAGATAAGAGATGAACCATCAAGAGAATCAATGAAGATATTCAACAGTGTCAGAGACAATGCAATGGCAGTTGTAGAGACAATAATAAGTAAGAAGGGACCTCTGTATTTGGAGATTAGACCATTGAACATTGATGGTTTTAATAATCTTGGCTTCTCTTCTCCATCTCTTAGCTATTGTTCATAATCATTCTGTATCTCCAATCTATTTTATTGGGACCTGGAAGCTACTTCAAGCTGGACAGAAGCTAACTACAAGTCATTTTTCTTTTATAAAGTCAGAACATTATTAGATGTTAATGTTAAATGAATGAGTAAGTGAATGAAAATCCTTCGGAAAGTTTTAAGTCACATAAATTTGACAGATAGTGAAGAATGGAAGGGCCAGGCATGCTGTAGTCCATGGGGTCATGGAGAGCAGGACATAACTGAAGGACTGAATGACAAGATTATGACATATAGCTGGGTGAATGGTCCATTGAATTGGTCTACCAATATGTAATCTTGGATGGTTGCTACAGCTGGATGATTAGATTGAACCAGAAATGATTAGAAGGTAGAGATTGAACTGAATCCCATCTGGGAGGTTGAACATTGCTTTAAATCATTCCAAATTGGCTGCTGTTCAAAAAAGTCCGTCTTTTTTAATACCAATATTCTTCTAGTGAGGTCATATTCCTGTGAATCATCAAACGCCATGAGCTCAATGGAATCAAAATGACAAGTAGCTAAAGGACAAATGGAAAAGTTCATGATGGACCTAAATAGGTGGCAGAATGTTACCAATGATGACTTGTCTATAAGAAGTGATTCAAAAGACATTATTGGGGATATGGATGATGGGGTGGGTCATTGTAGCCAAAATGATGGCAAATACGTACACAGCCTAAATGTTACTACCATCAGGAAGGCAGAGGAATTGATAATCAAGACAGGAAGGCAGCAACTCCTCCCAAAAGGTAACAGAAAGTCAGTCTCTATCCCTCTGAAGTTTCCTGTATAGGGCTGAGATTGCCAGAGTGTCTGAGTTGGTGTTAGACTGGATCTTATCCTGTGACTATGGAGCTGAGTATTTTTTAATGGAGAGAACACTAGAACCAGGAAAATGGTGCAATTCTTGGGAGTCTGAGTCATAGGATCACAGACTGAGAACTGGAAGAGACTTTCAAGGCTATTGAATAGAACTGCCTCATTTATACAGATGAGGAAATGAAAGAATGGAGAGGTTTATTCTGTGGTTCTTAACCTGTTATCTGTAAACTAAAAAAAAAAATGGATAACTCAGTATAGTTGGTTTCCATTGTAAACCTATCTGTTTTATTTTATATATTTAAAAACATCATTCTGAGGAGTCCATGGGTTTCACCACACCACCAAAGGGGTCCATGACACAAAAAATGGTAAGAATCCTTGGGTTTGGTCGCTTGTATAAGGTTACATTCAGGTGCCTGGTGGAGTCACATCAGGCCAGTTCTGGAGTCAATTGTTTAATTTTCTTTTCTTTTCCTTTTGGATATTTTTAGTATTTTATTTTCCACAGTTGCATATAAAAACAATTCTTAACATTTATTCTTGAAACTTTGAGTTCCAAATTCTCTCCCTTCCTCCCTCCCCATCCTACCCCACCCCTCCATTGAGGATAGCAATTTGATATAGTTTACACATGTGTAGTCATGTAAAACATTTCCGTAATAGTCATGTGAAAGAAATATTGTTTAATTTTCAGTATTTAATACCTTTAAAATCAGCAAATGCTGTAATTTGTCATTTGATTTCTTTTGTTGATTGTCTAGACAGTTAGAAAATGATGAGAAAGTACTAATAGTGCAGATTAACTTAAATGTGTATTTTATACACACTTATTTGGAGGGAGGGGAGAAGTTGGTTGTTAAACATATACTATAACACCATCAGTCACATTGTGAGCATCCCCAAAAGCATTCAAACCTAGGTTGGTCCTGACTTCAGGTTCAGCACCCTATCCACTGCCTGACACGGACTCTCTACCTTGGTTATTTTCTCTGTATATCTATATTTGTGTTCCTATCATATATTTTCTTGGGACTCATGCACTGGGTCATACACTAAGGTGATGGATGGACATTTTAAGTGCAGCATATACTTATGGACTGCGTAATATTAATACTGAATCACAAGGTCAGCAATATCTTCTTTCTTGATAACTACTTCTGTCAATTTCCATTTCCCTTGGGCACACCTGTATCATGACACTTGGGTAGTATGTTGGTTACCTCTAAAATGTGAAAAGAAAAACAGGAAGACTTCTAGTGTTTTGGGTAGATCCCCTATGTTTGCTGTGTTCATCTTTCATTTTTGAAAAGGATCATGACATCAGAGAAATAATGACATGACTTGCACTTGGTTTTGTTTTGAGTGAGGGAGGGCTGTGCAAGGTCACCATCCTCACTTTCTCCTCCTTTTTGCACTGTTGCTTGGTTGGTTCACAATCCAAGACTGATGCTGTCAAGACTCTTCAGATCCTTGGTTCTCTCCTGACAGATTTTCTGATGATAGACCATGGCTTGGACCTAGTGAACACTCTTGATCTGAGTAATGCTCCTTCCACTCTCCACATCTGCAGCCGTCCTCTCTCTATCACCTTTTCAGACTGGCAGAAGACCATGATTTGTAGCTTTCAGAGCTGTGCTGTGCCCCTTGCACCAGCAGTGGGAGCAGCTGGATTGAGCCAACCCACTCTTAGATTTTAGATTTTTAGTTTCCTAAATTATCACTAGATGTTGTCTTCTTTCGAATCCTTGAACATCATGAGAATGTACTTTGTGGATCAAAAAACCTTCTCTTCATAAATTTATTTAAAAAACCCCACCTTTTAAAATTCCAAATTTAGTAAATATGAAAGAGAGAAGATTTTCATACAAAAAGTTGAACAGAAAAAAATTATATATAAAACTGGACATCTCTATTATGTACAGCTTGCTTTTAAGAAAAATATATAATAAATTTTTCAAAGCTATCTTGCTTATCTTTATTTCCCTTTGAACTTCCTCCTATGAATTTTTAAAAGATTTGTCAATGACCCTTAATATTTCTTCTTCTTTTTTGGGGGGTGCAAGAAACTATTGCTAGTGATACCACCTCCCCTGAAAACTTCCACCAAAAGAAAAAAACACAATCTTTATACCAAATCAGCATAGTCAATTCTCTGCACAAATGTCAACAAAATAGGACATAAAGAACAAGTTGCCTTGGGAGGGACTTCCTCTCATTATTCATGTAAAAAAATCTTTGATTATATGTCAGATATGTAGTAGAGGGAATTTTTGTTCAGGCAGAGGTAGAATTAGAGGTTTTAAGGGTGGGGGGGTTGTCTCCTTAAACTTCTATGTGTATACACACAATATTGAATTAAAAGATCAAATTGCAAGATATACTCACTGCTGGCAGAAATTAGCTATAGACCAGTATCTCACACTACGTGCTAAGCTCCGAAAGGATGCATAACTTAGAAGAGCAAAGAAGAAATGAACATACACATATGTAGATAGGAGAAGTAGTCATGACTAAACAGGGGATACAGCAGATCACAGAAGGGGAGGGGCAGTTTCCATTACCAAAATTTTAAAGTTTTTCCACAAACAATATCAATGCAATAAAATTAGGAAAGAAGCAGTTTGATGTGCCCGCTGGATGGAAGGAGGGGTCCAGTTCAGCAGGAATATGGAGTGTAGGAAAGTATCTGAGATCAGGATAGAAAGGCAGGATGGGGCCAGATTGTGGAAGGCCTTGAATTCCACACAAAGGAATTTGAACTTGACTGGGCAGGCAACAAAGCCTCCATGTCAAATTTGTGATATATCCAAGATCCCTTGGCCCACAGGTACTCATCTCATCCTTTTTCTTGTTACTTCTCCCAGGGATATATGAATTAAAGAATTAAATTAAAATAAAATTCTTCCTCTTCACTGTGGAATAACAAGTTTTGTAGGGTAAAGGGAGAGAAGGTTTGTGTTGGTATTTTTGCAGGGGTGAGGAGACCAGAGGATTCAGGGGATCCTCTGCTGGCAATCCCTGGGAAAATGTCATAGGAAGTAGCCTGCTCTGCCTAAGCAGAAATGCTAGCCTTGTCTGTCAGTTTCCCTAGTGCAACCCAGCCTCATAACCAGCTATCCATCCACCATTCACTCAACTGCCTGCTGGACTAAGCCCCTGAGGTTACCACTAGAGCCCCCATGAGCACAAGTGATTCCATCCTACAAGGAGTCTTGACTTGATTAAACTGTACTGCATAGTAATTACTGGGGATGGGAAAGGTGAAGAAAACATGACTGCACTGCTTTTTGCCCCATTGATGAAGAGGGATGTGGTGGGGGCAGGATATGTTTGCAGGGCTTTTCCCATCACTGAGAGATGTCTGAACAGTAAGGAAGAAATATTTGAGATTGTAGAAAATAGAAAAGCACAGATCATATGCTAGTTCAGTTTAAATTTCCTTCCTTTCCTTCTTTGGCCACATGATCTTGGGCAGGAGAGGAAGGAAGGATTTATTAAGCATCTACTATGTGCCCAGCACTGTGCTAAGTAATTTACAAATATTATTTCATTTTAAACCTACAACAACCCTGAGAGGTAGGTACTATTTTTACCCCCAAATTTCAAGTGAGGAAACTGAGGCAAACAGAGGTTAAGAGACTTGCTTAAGGACCACACCCCTTGTAAGTGTCTGAGGCTATATTTGAATTCAAGTCTTCCTCTGTCTAGGTTCAGCTCTCCATCCACTATGCCATCAGCTGCCTCTAACTAGAGCCTGGGTTAGAAATCCACAGTCACAAAGGAATTGTCCCTGAGGCCACTTATAGACCAAAGGGTAAGCTAGAGAAGCAGTGAGCACACCTGGCCTTGCATTATAGAACACTGGAAGAAGTCAAAAGCCAAAGACCTCTAGAGAGGGCTCAAAGAGCAACTGTACAAAAAACCTGAATCCTGAGACGTTATCCCCTAAACCCTGGGATCAGGGCCCAACCATGACCTAAAGTTAATAATCAAGAAGAAGTCTGTGGAAAATGATGAGGAAACAATGGAGAAAGAACCTGACCATAGACCATTACTGTGGTGATAGAGAAGAAAACAATGAAGTTAAAGTAACTACTTGTAAAGCTTTAAAGAAAAATGTGAAATGGCTTGAAGACTGTTTGTGATAGACTAAGCCCTTCACAGCAGTGCAAGGACCTAAAGCATCCCCAAAGGACTCTTGAGGCAAAATGCCTCACTCCAGAGAAAGAGCAATAGAATCAGCTTGGGTTTTGTTTTATTTTTCTCATGGTTTCTCCCATTCATTTTAATTCTTCTATGCAATATGACTAATGTGAAAATGTGTTTAATAAGAATGCATGTGTAGCATTCATATAAGATTGCATGGCATCTTGGGGAGGTAGGGGAGAAGAAGGGAGGGAAGAGGGGGAGAAAAAACTTAAGACTTATGGAAATGACTGTTGAAAACAGAAAACAAATAAATTAATTTAATTTAAAAAATAGAAACTCATACTGAGTAAAAAAAAGTGTAAAATGGTCACAGACCCCAAAAGAATTCTTGAATAAGCTTAAATAGAACCAAAATAAGAGAATCTGGGGAAATAATAGGAAAAAAAAGTAATGCAAGAAAAACATGAAAATTATGAAAAGAAAATCAACCAATTGGGAAAAAAAGATCCTAAAACTTATGGAAGGAAATAACTCCTTAAAAATTAGAATTGGGAAAGGGGAAGCTAATGAATTCATAAGACATCAAGAAATAATAAAAATTATGTCAAAAGAATGACAAAACAGAAGAGAATGTGAAATAGCTCATTAGGAAAACAACTGATCTAAAAAAAAATTGAAGGAAGATAATATAAGAATTATTGGACTACCTGAAAGGTATTAAAAAAAAGAATCTAGACGTTATACTTCAAGAAATTATTATAGAAAAGTTATCCTGAAGGTTTTGAACTGTAGGGTAAAATAGAAATTGAAAAAAAAATCCATCAATCATTGCTTGAAAGAGATCCCAATATGAAAACTCACAGGAACATTATAGTAAAGTCTCAAAGCGCACAGGTCAAGGAGAAAGTATTGCAAGCAACTAGAAAGAAATAATTTAAATAGTGTGGAGCTACGTTCAGGATAAAAAAATTAATAGTTTCTACATTAAAAGACCAAGGGCATAGAATATGACATTCCAAAGAGCAAAAGAACTGGACTTGCAAACAAGAATGACTTACTCAGCAAAGCTGGAAATAATTCTGCAAGGGAAAAAATGGTTATTTAATGAATTAAAAGACTTTCAGGTATTCTTGAGGAAAAGACCAGAACAGAACAGAGAATGTGTCTTACAAGAATCAGGAGAAACATAAGAAGATAAACATGAAAACCTAATTACAAGGTTAAATTGTTTACTTCTTATATGGGAAAATGTTATTGGTAACTCTTAAGGATGTTGTTACTACTAGGATAGTTTGAAAGAGTAAACATGGATAGAAGACTTGGGATTAATTGGGTAGGGAGAAGTAAACTAGAATAAATTATCTCATACAGAAGAGGCATAAAAATTGACCCTATATTAGGGCATAAAAACTTTATAGTTAAATACAGAAAAACAGAAATATTAAATACAGCCTTTTCAGATCATAATATAATAAAAATTACAAAACATCTATGAAAACACAGATTAAAAATTAATTAGAGATTAAATAACCTGATCTTAAAGACCAAGTGGGTTAAACAAGTCATAGAAAAAAGAAATAATTTTATTAAAAAGAATGGTAATAATGAGAAAATATACTAAAACTTACAGGATGCAGCAAAAGCAGTAATTAGAGGAAGATCTCTATCTCTAAATTCTTACATCAGTAAAATAGAGTTGATTTTAGAAAAACATGGAAAGACTTGCATGAAATAATGCAGAGTAAAATGAACAGAACCAGGGGAACATTGTATAAATTTATAGCAATATTGTTTGAAGAGTAAGTGTGAATGACTAAGCGATTCTGACTTATATGAACATTAAAATCAACTACAAAAGAATATAAAGGAAGATGATATCCACCTCCAGAGAAATAACTGATATATAAAAGTACATATTGTGTGGTTTCACACACACATACACACACACACACACATACACATCTTTGTCAAATGTTAGCCTTCTATAGTGCAGGATTGAAAAGAGGGGAGGGTGACAGCTCAGAACTCAAAATGTAACAACAACAAATAAGAAATGAACAAGTTAAACCATCAGATCTCTGTCGGGGAAGATGTAGGGATGGATGAGTTATGCATTTCTGACTCTCAGACTTTCCAGCTGAGTTCAGGTCAACTCAGCTTAAAAAAATAAGAGTATATATTTTCTCTCCTTTCCACTTCTCCTACCTCAAATTGAAAAAAGAAGAAAAACAAAATCTATGAAGCAAATAAACCTAGTCAAATGTAATGGTAGTTAGGAGTCTGTCCTGATCCCTGGAGAAGTTACCTTTCCAGATGGAAGATGCTAGGGAGCTGTTTCTGGGAGAATCATGGCAAAGTGCCTTGGAGAGAGATTTGGGATCATGGATAAATATTGTATAACTGGCTCTGAAGTGCTGCAGAGGTGTTCAAAAAGTCCTGTCAGCTTTTTTGGTCTCTTGGCCTCTGTGTTCTTGGGGGAATTTATCCAGAGTGTACTTGTTATATAAGCAAAATAAAATCCCACACTGGCCACATCTCATTCCGTATCCACTTTGAAGAGGTCCCAAATTCATTGGAGTAGTGAGGTCTTTCCTCTAGTTAGATTGCAAGATCTTTGAGAGCAGGGTCTGTACAATCTATTTTTGTATTCCTGTCCTTTACACTTAGTGGGTGCATAAGAGATAGTTGCAACTTTAATCTTGAGTAAATAAAATACCCTGAATCAGGATGTCAGGCAGTAAACCTTTCCTAAAGGTAGGTTGCCCTCTAGTGATCACTGCTACCATTTCTGGGGAACGACTTATGTGGTGGTGGTCCAAGGGAGTTAGTCATACTCCCCCACTTCCCCGCTCTTTTCCCTGGTCCCCTTGTCTTGTCATTTCTGTCATGAATTTTTAATGGAAATAGGCAAGGCACTGAATAGAAATGAGATGATTTTCTGTCACCTAGGATCACAGCTGCAGTTGAGTGGCCTGGAGAAAGAACGGAGGAAGAAAGATGAGTGGTTTGTTCATATGATTAGAAAGGAATAAATCCAGATGTGTATTTTCAGAAATCTATTTGATGTGCTTTTGAAGGCTTCTTCGGTTGGGGTCCTTAGGGGAAAATCAAAGGCCCATCTAACATTCAAAGGGAATGATTCTGTTCTCAGGATTTCATCAAACGAACCTCTCTCTCTCTCTCTCTCTCTCTCTCTCACACACACACATACACACACACACACACACACACACACACACACCCATGCAAGAAAAAGCAATTAAGTCTCATTGTAAAGTGTCTTGCTATACCTTGGACTTCATAATATGGAGGAGGGGGCAAATCAGCAGCCCTTGTCACAGTCACCTCCCTCTCCTCCCTCCAACTCAAGGCTGTATTTTAAAAGTTTGTAAGTCAGTTTTCTGGAACTTGGAACATATCTTCCTGAGGAAGCAACATTCTAAATGTTTTAGGTTTTTAAAGTTAATCTGTGAAAGCTGATCTAACCCGATGCTAAATAATGTTAATAGGACGATAGAATCTAATTACCATATATAATGTGTTTCTATGGGAAAATGTCAGGAACATGTATATATACATATATATATATATATGTAAAGCATTTTGCAAACCTTAAAGCATTATATAAACACTGTCTTTTCTCCTCTTCCTCTTCTCTTTCTCCCTCCTTCTCTCCCTTCCTTTCCATCTCCTTTCTTTCTCTTCTTCTGGGGCCTTGAAGAGAAAGGTACAAAAAAGAAGGCAGGAGAGTATTTAAAGACAAACTGTCTACTCTTTACAACCTGCAGCCTTTGCAAAGTAACTACTTCATGCACTCTCACTTGATAATAACTTTTTGTTAGTGGTTTTTCAGTTGTGTTCAACACTTTGTGAACCCTTCTGGGGTTTTCTGGGCAAAGATATTGGAATGATTTGCCATTTCCTTCTCCAGCTCATTTCACAGATGAGGAAACTGAGGCAAAGAGAGTTAAGTGACTTGCACAGGATCACACAGCTAGTTGTGTGAAATCAGATTTGAACTCAGTTCTTCCTGATTCCAGGTCTGGTACTCTAGGCTTTTCACCACCTAGCTGCCTCTGTAGTGATGATACTCCTTCTACTTATTCATTAAGAAGTATATGATGAGAAATTTACCATGATTTCAGTATCATTTAAAAATGAATTTATGTTTTATTATTAATAAAAGCATCTATCTATGCTTGAAAAAAAACCAATGTGTGAAACAATCCATCTACAGCAGGTGTGTTTGTTATTGATTCGACTGAGTCAGTGAACGAGATGGCTGTTGATGCTATTTTTGCAAATTTTAGGGATTAAAGTGATGCAAGTTTCGACCTTCAGTCTGCCTCTGTACTTGCTAGTTTGCTAGTTAGATTTCCATGCAGGAAGGGCAGACAACTTTCTATTTTGATGGAGTTAAAATGAGACGGATGAATGAACACATTAAAAATCATTTGGTTCCTATAGGAACAAGCGTGTGACTTCCTGAAGGAAGACCCTCTTTACCTGCGATGGTGTCAACATGATCTCCTACAGGCTTGACAAAAACCCTTAGGCCAGTCACGGTCTAGATTATAAACTCTGTGAGGGCAGGGAACTGTCTTTTGCCTCTTTTTATTTTTTTAATCCCCGACATTTAGCCTAGCGTCTGACACTTAGTAGGTACTTAATAAATGTTTACTGGAGTGAACAGAACAAAAATAGATGCCATATTCCACCTTTAAGGATAGAATATACTTTGTGTCTGGAACAGTGACAATAGAAATGTGAATCTATCATATCCATCATATTAATGGGTAGGTGGCACAGTGGGGAAGATGTGGGTTCATATCTATCACCCTCTACTCAGCTGCCAAAATGATTTTTTCCCCCTAAAGTACAAATATGAACACGCCAGTTCCCTACTCAATAAACTCCACGGGTTCCCTTTTACATTACTTTGAAGATCAAATACAAACCTTGTGCTTGGCGTGGAAAGCTCTTCTCAACTGGTCCCTTCGCAACTTTCCAGTCTCCATTCATGTCGGTGCCCTCCACATATTCTTTTGTTGTTGTTTAGTTATTTTGTCAGTCATGTCCAATGCTTCATGGCTCATTGGGGATTTTGGGTAAAGGTACTGGGGTGGTTTGCTATTTTCTTCTCCAGCTCATTTGACAGATGAGGAAACTGAGCCAATGAGGGTTAGGAAACTTAAGTCACACAAATAGTAAGTGACTGAGTCCAGATTTAAACTCAGGAAGATTTTTTTTTTTTGCTGCCCCTAACCCCAACCCAGCTTTCAGTTAAACTGCCCTCATTTGCTCTTCCTTACACAAGATGCTTCCAGCCTCTGTACTTTTGAACCAACTTTGTGCTGTGTCTAGAATGCTCTCCTTCATTGCCTCTTCCTCTGAGTTGCCCTTCAAGACTCAGTTTAAATCCACCTTTTTGGAGGAGGCCTTTCCCAGTGGCCCCAGCTGCTTGGAGATGATTTCCATCCACTCTCACTTCTTTGTCTACATTCCTAGTTATTTATATGTTGTGTGAGTTTCTTGAGAGCAGGGACTGTTCTGCCTTCCTTTGCATATCTCCTAGCCCAGGATCAGTGAATAAATGCTTGTTAACTAGATTTTTATCTGTGCTGGTAATGAAATGATCACTATAGTAGTTACCAGCTGCTGAAGGAGTGACTATTTTGTCTCCTTTTTATTTTGGTGTCTTAGGAAAAAAATCTCTGGTTGTCACAGCCTAGTTATAGCTGTGTTCCCTTTGATAGAAACTTACCTCTTCCTCACAGGTATGCATAGAGTCCTGTGCTGAAGAAGTAGTACAGATGGTTCTGCTACAACGTGACATATGCATTCCCAAGAAGCATAGCATGATGCAAAATTGCTCTATAAAAACCATGGGACGCATGGGGAAAATGGAGGCAGGGACACAACATCATCAATGACATAGAAAAGGTAATCAAACCTAATCAAAAGGGTAGAAGAATTTTAAACTTACTAAACGTTTAAGAAATACATAAATACTACAATGTATAGTGACTGAGACCTCTGGATGGCAAAATCTCATGACATTTGGGCAGACCTTGGGCAGAGCCCATGGTGGAAGGGGTGTGAGGGGTCAGGTTAACCAGCCTTCCTCCACTGTTCCAGAAGATATACAGAGTATACAGACATATACAGGCATTTTGCCTTTTCAAAGATCTGACGTTTACTTGTAGAAGTGGGCTCTGGAAAGTGTTGCAGCTTGACATCTGTGAAGTGGATCCCTCTTTTGTCTTTTTTCTCAAGGAGGAAATCTTGAATGAGCAAAGAAAATTCACTTTATACTCAAATTTTCTCAATGTTTCAGTCAAGTTGGAATGAGTTTACGTTCTGGAACAAATTTGTGTTTCCAAAACAAACGTTCCTTCTACTTGCTCACTAAAACAACAACAGCAAACCATAACCAACCAACCAAACAACATGAAATTTTGATGTAGCATTCCTCATTACCAACCAGAGCTCCTACAGAGCTCATGTTACCTCACTGCCACTGTCATTCTGGGGTAGCAATGTCTGGAGTAGACATTCATCAAAGTCCGGGTGAAGAACTCCCAAAGGCTATGCTTCCTTTCCTTGTGCACTTCAGATGGGTCTGGATCTGCAGAGAAAGGGTGGGAGAGTTCACAGATAGGGTTCCAAAGCAACTTAAGTGTATGTTTTAGCACTTTATTTTTCAAATTTCCCAAAGAGCAAAGAATAGATGGCAAACAAAATACAAACCTCTAATGCAGGCAAGCAACTGCATTTATGTATTGCTCAGATCTGTAATTTCACTGGTGTTGGGAACTCCAGTGTTGGCACCTTTTCTGCCATTTATAGTGTTAAAAGCAATGCTCTGTAGCACTGAAAGACCAGGGGACTTGCCCAGGATCATGCAACTAGTAGATTTCTCAAGTCAAGGCCAGATCTTCTCCATCAGAGGCTGACAATGTAGACACTATGATTTGTGCTCTCACTGCATTTATATGGTTTAATTATATGGCAGGCCCTTTTATAGGAATTATTTAATGCAAATTATAGGCTGCAACAGTTTCTGAAGAGTTTCATAAACTGAAATTGGGGATTTAGGTATATAACAATTTGATAAGGCCAAGCAACAGCCCTTCTATGTCTTGCTAATTCCCGCTGTGACCTTGATCTGTACCACCAGTAATCCAAGGCTGCAGGAATTTAGAGAGTCATGACCATATTGGGCTGTGCAGATAGATCTACCTTCTTTCCAGGGAAACCTGTCACGGTCTTCTGTGAGGCAGAGTGATATGGTGGAAGGAATGCTAGCTCTGGAATCAGAAAAGGGATTAGCGTTGACCTGTTTGGCTTCAGAGGCAGAACTGAAAGCGATGAGTAGAGGTCACAGAGAGGTAGCTTGTAGGCTCAGAGTAAGAAAAAACTATATCCCAACAGATCTCTCTAGAAATTGAATGCATCAGTCTGGTGATGGGGTGAGTGCGCCTTCCCTTGGGTCTTCAGATAAGGGCCAGCTGACCTCTGTGGATCGTGTAAAGGGGGTTCTCGGTCAGGCACCATCTGGACACTGGGCCCCCCATTCTCTGAGAGTCTGTGAAATGCTCAGGTTCCCTTTGAGAAGATCATCCACCCTTGACAAGTGAAAAATGAGTACATTTTAGAAATTGTCCATGTGCTCGGGCCAAAACATAATCTTTCTGAGTGAACTGTGGGCAGAGGGAATGAATCTCATTCTGTGGTTGCAGCAGAGGCCCAGTTTAAACTCAATTTGTGGGCCACATTTCCATAGGAAGTCAGGCTAAAAAAAAGTCTGAGTTGGGCTATTGTCCTTGTCATCTGGAACAAAGAAGATCAGAAGGATCTTTTTGTTTTCTTTGGCAAAAATAAAGCCAGTCAAGCAGTGTTCTGTGCCAGCTGGTTGGCTATCCGTCCTTCTTTTGAGTCTTATCCATTATGTTACTAGATGTCACATCAGTTCAGCCCATGTGACCACAGGAGACTTCAGTATTCAGGGCTGACGTGGAGGTGGAGGAGGAAGTGGAGGGAGGAAACAGGCATTTATAAATGCCTCACTAAGCACTTTACAAATAGTCTCATTTGATTCTGTGTGGTAGTTGCTATTATTAACCCTAATTTTTAGTTTAGGTGACTGAGGCAGACAAAGGTTAAGTGACTTGTTGAGGGACATGCAGTTGGTCTGAATTTGAACTGAGCTCTCCCTGAGCCCAAGAAGCTACCTCCCTGTCTTGGTTGATGAGTTCCCTCCTCAGGTGTCTTAACTAACCACTCGCATACACATTGGTTTGGGGAGGATGTGTTTGTTGCTATCAGTGTTGGTTCAAACAAGCTGGTGTTTGCTTGGTAGATATACAGTTTGAAGAGATCTTTGGGATCGCTAGTGCAGCCTGTAATTCTTACTGATAAGGAAAGTGACTGCCAGAGAGTCACCATGCCCATGCCCATACCGAAAGCAGGCAGCAGATCCTAGATTTGAACTCTGAGATCATCATTAGAGAGTTGGAAGAAGTTCCCTCAGCCCATCACTTGGAAGGGAGCTCAGAGGACATCTGCTTGAACCCCCTGAGGCAGAGAGATGTCCAAATACCAGAGGATGGATTTGATGCCTTGTCTTCCAGACTCAAAGTCTAGTGCCCTGTGAGCTGTGCCACAGGGTCATGCAAAACTGGACTCAGCAACTAGTTTGTTTTGTGTTCATATTTTTATTCTTGTCCTGTATGTACTTTTATGTACATGTTGTTTCCTCTGATAGAATGTAAACTCCTTAAGGGCAGCAACGGATTCATTTCTTGTTCTATGTATCCCTAGGACCTGGCACACAGTAGGCACTTAACAAATGCTTCTTGACTGATTGTTCTCCCATACCATGCTGTGTTTTATAGGAGGTCAAAGGCTAGGGTTCAAATGTGGATCCTGGGTCATGCCTAAGAGTCCATAGTAGAGACAGAACTAAGGATCAGGAAGAATGAGAAGAGTTAATGTTTCTATTAGGTTTTAAGGTTTCCAAAGTGCTTTGCACATATTTTCTCATTTGAACTATACTGGGAGGCAGATGCTGTTATTATGCTTGTTTTACAGATGAGGAAACTGAGGCAGATAGTGGTTAAGTGACTTGCTCAGTCTCAAATGGCTGGTAAGTGTCTGAGGTAGGATTTAGACTTGTTTTCTTAGCTCCCAGTCCAATCTTCTACACACTGTGCCCCCTAGATGCCACCCCTGTGTTTGTCCCCCAGGTGCCAGTGTGAACAGGCTGGCATTGGGTGTATAGTCCAGATCTAATGGTAAGTCAGAAAGAAGCATTGATGACTGAGGGAATTGGGGATAGAGTCTAGTAAGTGGTAGGATGTGATGTGAATCTTTAAGGGATCTAGGGCCTCTGGGAGGTAGATAGGAGCAGGGAGGGCATCTGAGGCATGAAGTGAGAGGAGGCAGCCTCCAAAAGTAAACTGGAATTGATGGTTCAGAGAAGAGCCAGCTCTCTAGCTGCTGGAATGCAGGGTCCAAGAAGTGGGAATTACAGTGTTTTATTCTCTTGTTAATGGGGAGTCATTAAATGTTTTTGAGCAAGGAGAATACAATAAAATTATCTGAACACCTAAATAGAGGCTGGTTTGGAGGGGGAAGAGAATACAATAAAATTATCTGAACACCTAAATAGAGGCTGGTTTGGAGGGGGAAGCAGAGAGACCAATGAGAAGGCTATTACAGAAATCCAGGTGAGAGGTGAGGAAGGCCATTGCTCCTCAGGAAAGGTCAGTGTTTGAGTTAAATTTTAAAATATCTGTCAGAAGGCAATCAGGCTGTTGACATAGATAGAGAGTCACTAGTCAAAGCACCATATACTCTGGCATCAGAAGACATTCAGTTCCCATCCCTGTACTTGTTTCTTTTTCCTTTAAAGTGATGTTAATATCTTGCCACCTGCTTCCCACAGGGTGAAGGACTAATTAAAATACTTGTGAAGTTCTTTGTTTTTAGAAAGCTTTAGGGAAAGAAGGTTGTGTATTAATATCATCAATCCTCTTATCTTTTTTGTTCTATTTCTTTTGCAAAATTCAACTTGTCTGTTATTTCAAATAATGCCTAATTATCTGTATTCCCTTTCCATATTGCAAATAGTTATCCTTCTGGGTGGGAGGCCATGGGGTCTGGGCTAGAAGCTTTCCTCTTTTCTTACTCTCATGCATTCTCTCTTCTCCTTTCCTCAACTTTCCATTTGGAGATTGTGATTATCTTAAAGGAATCCAATCATGCTGTAAAATGTCAACCCTTGTGTACTACTAGATTTTTTTATTTTGGATCTTGGTTGGTCAGCAGTTTGTCCCTTTATTATGAGAAAATACAATTATATGATTGTTTGTACAAGGTAGATGATTTGGCATGGCAAAAATGGCTCATTATCAATTAATGGGGCAAAGAGTTGGATGGAAGTATCATTTTAGCCAGCTTGCTTGGCTAGCAAACAAATGTTATAAGAGAGTGGAGGATGCCCCCAAACTTGGACCAATAATAAGAAAATATCAATTAAAATATGAGATTGTGTAAGGGTCAAAATGGAGGACTCTTGCTTGTACCACATCCATCAGTATAGAACCATCCTTTGACACATATTGGAGCCCTGTGGCCACATTCTCTTTTGTTTCTTAATGGGATACAACTGTGAAAGGCCAAGATCCCCACAGGCAGAGGTATTGACATACTAGAGGGAACTTGGAAAGGTTCATTGATGCAATTGATCAAAACAAATTGATTGGTAAAGAGACCATGGGCATGAGGATGGAGGGAGATGAAACAGTCAATTAGTAAAGAAGCATTTGTTAGTGGTCTGTATCCATCAGACACTTTACTAGATGCTTGTGGTAACATAGTATCTCAACTCCTCTGAAGTAAGCTGAGCTAGTTCTTTCTTAGTTGGCTCAGGGGATTAAAGACCAATACTATTGATTTCCCATCCTAATCACTAGAGTACAAAGCATCCATGAGTATTTGGGATGGAGGGAGCTCTCAGATGCTTAGCTAGTGGACCATGATGGGAGTTTTGCTCAGTTGAATCAACTCAGGGGGTTCTCGGGGCCTATCCTTGTTGAATATCCTTTTCTTGCTTACTTAGTTGTTCCTCTTCTGTGTGCTCTGCAGGTCCTGAATGGATGGATTGTGGCAATGAGAGTTATTAAATTAAAAATTGCTCATTAGCATCAAAAGCTGGGGCAAGGCCCACTTCAAGTGGTGTGATAGTCATATAACCAATGGACTCAATAAAGTCCACTTCTCTCCTTTAGTTTTCAAGCTAAGTGATGTCTTTTGAAAACCCAGATTGTTAGTTTAAGGTAGAGCAAGAAACAGTTCTATTTGCCTTCTTCCTGGCTCCCTGTATTTGTAAACAAGAGTGGAAAAACCTAGTTTGTTGGAAAAATGAATCTTGAAGATCTATTAGTGCCAAAAGAAGGCAAAGTTAGCTGGGTGGGATCTGTAACCCTAGAGTAGAGATCACTGATGGCTTTATGGTTTGATGGAGTGGAAGTTAAATTTGAGAACTTTGAGTCATCCCAGATGAACTGTTGTTATGGAGGAAAAACTCTCATTATTTTTCCTTTTCATAATGAGAGATTTGGCTTGTCCTGCTTGGCCAAGAGGACAGAGTTAGGAGCAGTGGGTGGAAGAAGGGACAGGTTTCAGCTAAATTTAAGGGAAACATCTGACTAATTGGAGATATTCAAAAGTATAGTGGCAGCTATGTGATTCTGGGCAAGTTACTTGAGCCTTGAGGGCCTGAGGTAACTTTTACAGAATTCTAGGACTAAGTGCAAAAGTCTGTGGATCCATCTGGGAGGCTGGTACTGGATTATGAGTCAGATTCTTTAATCAGATCCCAACTCTGTCAATTTCTAATCATGCAAACGTATCACTTAACCTCTGGGCCTCAGAGAGACCTTGTTGGTAAATTTAAATGACTCTTAAGGCTAAGCTTATGGCTCTATGCTCAGTATTGGAAGAGGGGATTTCCTCACTGGGAGTTCTATAAGCCAACAAAATCACAAATAATCACCAAAAAATCCAATCCCTCCAAATCCAGACCAAAGACGCTTGGAATGGTTTGCCTCTGGAGACTTTGAGTAACTCCTGGAAGTTGTCCAGACAAAGTTGAATGACTGTTTTTTAGCAATATTATAAAAAGAGATCCTTGTATAGAGTGAAAACAGAGCCTTAATGCTTCTCTAATTAGTTGTGCTTATGGGGATTGACATTGCTGCAAAGGCCTTTAGGTATTGTTAATTTCAAGAAAATTTGGGGAGATATGTTTCCATGAAAATTTCTATTTGTGGGCACAAAATAAATAATTAGATCAGAATTGTGACAGCTTAGCTTTTTCTCCTCTTTTGTACACCTGAGGTCTAAGTCAGATCAGTTTGGTGGATATAATCCTCCGAGTTAGAGAGACCTGGGTTCAAATCCCACCTCTGACACTATGTCCCTGAGCAAGTCACATAAACTCTCAGTGGCTCTGGCAACATCTGTGATTTGTTGTGATCTGTTCTAGTGGAAGAGCTTCCCATGCTGGCCAGTAGTTTCCTTCTTTCCTTTTCAGTTTCTGAGGTGAAATGTGGGTATTGCTGTTGAAATAACTTTAAAAAATAAGCAAAATGTTTTATCCTATATTCATCCTATATTTGAGTAGAGGAGAGGAGAGAGATATATCTGGAAATCACAGTGATTTAAGAACAAAATATATGAATGATTTTTTAAAATTAAAGAGCAAAAGAAGTGAATGAAGAGTCCTTATGAGTATATTGCACAGGATATTCCTACTATTTTTATCCATATGTAACATAAATTTTAACACTGTACTGATGCCAGTCAGTTAATAGCCAATCATCATTTTTAAGTACATACTTTGTGTCAGGCACTGTTTGAAGTTCTGAGAAAATAGATCCAAGTAGAAAGAAAGGTAGTCCCTGATCTCAAGGAGTGTATATTCTAATGGAAAATAACACATAAAAGGGAGGTGAACAAGGAGGTTGGGGGGAGGTGTAGATAATGCTGGGATGTAGTAGAGAAAAGTCCAGTTAGTAGTACCGCCTGATGAGGAATGGACTACCTGGGTCACATTTTCATGAAAGTAGAAGTTTCAAGAGGAATCAGCCAATCAAAAGCAAGTGTTGCTGGGCTGTGGTTTCTCAGTGTGGTAAGCTTCCAGGATGAGGAGGGTTCTATGTCATGGTAGAGAAAGTCCAGAGTTAGGAGTGAAGCCTGGAGAAGAGAACCTAATCAAGGTGAAAACTTGTAAGACTCGTCCAACAACTTTGATGCCTTTTTGGCCCCATAAATGTCAATATCATGTGACTTCCACTTGGATGCATCCTCCTTATGCATGGCTGTGAAGGTCTGAATAAGGATCTCCCTTATCATCTTACTCCTGTCCCTCAGCCAGAGATTTCAACAGACTATTGCCAAACCAAAATTTTATCCTTTATCATGTGGATAAGGGAATACGGTCATAACTAATTCTAATGATCCTGGGATCCAATCATTACCCCCAGCTGGTTTGTTTCTGTTTTACCCAAGTCCTTAACTTGTGTTGATGCTTCCATAGATGAAAGAAAATTGAAAAACTCAGTAGTCAAGTTAATCACCGCAAACCGAGAACTATTTCCTTGACTCATTCATTGGAGAACCATTTACCAGGTTCCTCTTATGTGCAAAGTAGAGCTCCACCGTGGCAACTTAGGAGATACTGATCTGGTGTCAAAGTCAGAGGGAAGTTGGGTCTTGCCTCTGACATATAGTGATTGTGTGACCCTGAGCAAGTCATTTAACTTCTAAAGAGTTGCTCTCAGCCACTCTTTAATGTAACTAGTACTTGCAGAGAAAGTGATGTGCATTGGCATTGGGGGTTCCTCTGAAATTTCCTGTATTGATGAAATCAGAAATGTAATCTAAAAAAGATATGCAGAGCACTGTGGTGGGGGAGTGGAGAATAACAAAATAGCAAAGACATAATTCCTGTCCTCATAAAGCTTCCATTAATGGAGAGCATGATAACATATAAAGTAAGAACAAGGCAGAATTGGGGGTGGGGGGAGGGGAGAGAGAGATACTTGTTCCAGACCAGAATACAGTGAGATCCTTATGGACTGGATGGAATGGAGAGGAAGGGATTGAAGTTTACTTTATAGATGAGATCTTTGGAAAGGACCTTGAACAGTTTCAAAAGAAATGTCAAGCAAAGAGTTTTGACTTCATTCAGTAGAGAATGGGGGTGGAGTAGGGAGAACCTGTAGTGTTTTAAGTGAGGTAACAGCATTAAGTAGACACATCAGGGTTATTTGATGGAGGTAAAAGGACAAATTTGGTGGGCAAAGAGACTGGGAGTGGAGAGACACATCGTCACAGTGGTCTAGGTGAGTGCTACAGTTCAGTTGTTTTCATTCACTTCTGACTCATCCTATCCCCATTTGGGATTTTCTTGGCAAAGATACTGGAGTGGTTTGCATTTCTTTCTCCAACTCATTTTACAGATGTGGAAACTGAGGCAAACAGGGTGAAGCAATTTAAGAGGAGCTCTAATTGGAACTGACTGAGGGCTAAAGCTAAACCATCACTGTGAGCTATTATAGAGACATCAGACATTGGCATCTTGTCTGTGTAGATTAGGGCAGTATATGTATGTACACGTGTATCTATAATAAAAGCAAGAGTTCAGTTAGGGAGGAGACCAACAGTGACTGCATGCCACACCCACATATCCTAGGACTACATAGGGAAACTCTACACCTCTGGAGACCAGCAGGGATCAGGTGCACTAGGAGCAATGTGACATCACCAGAAGATGTTGGTGGAGCTGTTGAAGGCATTATGTGCCCCTCCACATGGGTACACTGGTCACATATATGAGTGTCCTTCCATATGTGTATCCTCCAGCTCCACATATTACCTGCAATATATATAACCATTTCCTCCACTAATAGTGTATTTGTGGAATAGTGTATCCCAGATACAGTGTGAAAATATTTTATTACGACTTTTCTTACTATTTTATTTCACTAAATACTTTGCTTTGAATTGTGTCCTCTGACTGACTGACTAGTAAAATTGAAATATTGATGGGGTGCTCATGAATTATGATTCTGAGTGGCTATAGTTCCACAGATCACCTTGAAATTAGGGTAGACTTGTCTGAGGGATGCAAGCGTGTGTTGATTCCTCCCCTTTCCCAAATGCTACAATAGAGGAAAAGTAGCCATCATAATGAGCATATGTGTGACCTTGAGCAAGTCACTTACCCCTGTTCGCTTCAGTTTCCTCATCTATACAATGAGCTGGAGAAGGAAATGGCAAACCGTTCCAGTATCTCTGCCAAGAAAACCCCACATAAAGCCATGAAACATCAGATACAACTGAAAAAGTGACTGAATATGTGATAGTAAAACAAGACACAAAATAAGGTGAGCCAATAGAAGAGATAGCAGTGCATGAGATCTTTTTTGCATTTATAACCGCATTTCACGATAGTCCATTTGAAGCATTAGTACCTTGTGGTCTAGATTCCATCTCTTTTGAGGAATCATCTATGTCTTTGTTATGCTATCTTTTCATATGGAGTGTATTTGGCCAAGCTGAAAAAGAGATGCCTGAGAAATCCTTCCTGCTGTCCATGATAAACTTAATTGCCAGAAATGTTCTAGCATCCATCAAATGACCCACACTGCAATGATTCATAAGCTTGAAATTCCTTTCAAGGAATAAAGAGAGAGAGGCAAAGGTGGGGACTGAAAGTGACCAAGCTTTTCTGCTTTTGGGTCCAAACAGTCTAATTCCCAAAAAAGCAGAAAAGTTCTTGGGCATCGTTAATCTCCTAACCTTAAAATGAGGTTTCTCTAGGATCCAGAGGAAATATAAAACATGGGTAAATTGTTTTTGTTAAGTAAAAAAAATAAAAAGCCTGAAAAACTCCTAAATTCCTTCCTAGTGTTTTGTAACCTTTGTGCTAGGGGCCAACCGCCCTGCCCCTCCCCCCTCCCATGAGCAACTCCATGGTCTGACTCACATTTGGGGAATGTTTTTCTCTTTACTCTCTCAGAATCCCCATCTGGAATTTTGAGAAAACCTTTACACTGGAGAGGCCAACTCTACCCTTGAAAACACTCTGCTTACTGGATACTCTGATAAATCCATGATCTCATTGGTGTGGTACTCCTTCCAAACAGGCAGCTTGCAGCCAGTCCCTGCTTGTCCAGCATTTG
Source organism: Potorous gilbertii (assembly GCA_028658325.1). Lineage (NCBI taxonomy): Eukaryota > Metazoa > Chordata > Mammalia > Diprotodontia > Potoroidae > Potorous > Potorous gilbertii. Next base: position 32,048,934 of record CM053770.1, on the reverse strand, counting down.
TCCATGTATTCCTAAACACTCCACAGGGAATTGCATTGAAGACTGAGGGCCTTTCTCCAGATCTCTTGATGTTTAATGGATAACAGTCAAGGATGGATTTCCTTCAGTTGGTGTAATAGCTAAACTCTGTCTGCCAAAAGGAGTGAATGACAGGCTCATGACAATGTGATTGCCACTCGAAGGAAAACTGCCATGCCACCATCATCAGTGCCTATGCTCCCACCATGATGAACCCTTATGAGGTCAAAGAAAAATTTTATGAAGACCTAGAGACCCTTATCATCAGTGTGCCAAAAGAGGACAAGCTTGTAATTCTGGGCGACTTTAATACTAGAGTAGGCTCAGACTCCTAGATTGGGCAGGGAGTCCTAGGGAGAAATAGAGTTGGAAACAGCAACAGCAATGGTCATTTACTGCTGAAGACTTGTGCATCGTATAGCTTTCTCATCACTGACACTGTTTTCTGTTTACCCAAACGCAATAAAACTTCATGGATGCACCTTCACAGCAAACATTGACATCTGATAGACTATGTGATTGTAGGGAGAAGAGACAGACAAGATGTGAGAGTGACAAAGGCAATGTGTGGTGCAGAGTGCTGGACTGATCATAGACTTATCCTTTCCAAGCTAAATATTTGCATTCATCAAAAGTGCTGCCCCCAAGGCAAAATGACTACCAGAAGAATTAATGTCAACAAATTAGAGCTCTTCTCTGAGTGTGAACAGTTTGTTGCTAAATTGCAGGGAAAGTTGAGCTAACACGTAGTTGGCAACAGTGGAGCAGAAAGGAGTGGGCAGCTCTCAGAGATTTGGTGTACAGCACTGCATTTGTTCTTCTGGGTCAGAACACTCACAAACCCTAAGACTGGTTTGATGAAAAAGATGGGGAAATTCAGAAACTGCTAAATGAAAAACATGAACTCCATGGGATTTCCCAGAAGGACAGTACATCCACCTCTTAAGAAGGCAACATTTATTCCATCAAAAGCAAAGTACAAGCAAAGCTCAGAGAGTTGCAGGATTCTTGGCTCAGTAAAAAGGCAGATGAAATTCAATTTTGTGCTGATAATAGCAATCCAAAGAACTTGTATGATTCTCTGAAAGCTATTTATGGACCAAAAACCTATGGTGCATCACAACTACTCAGTGCTGATGGAGCCACATTTCCATAGTGTTCTCAACAGACCATCATCAATCAATGCTGAGGCCACTAACCGTTTACCTCAGGTTGAAGTCAATCCCTCCTTAACTGAACTTCCAGCTGAAGCATAGGTTTTGATGGCCATTAGGCTCCTTTCATGTGGAAAAGCACCTGGTGCTGATTCTATTCCAGCTAAGATTTACAAGGTAGGGGAACCATTGCTCAGACAAAAGCTGACTGAAATTTTCCAGGTTATATGGCAAGAGGAGGTTATCCCCAGGAGTTCAAGGATGCCTCCACTGTCCATTTTTATAAAGGTAAAGTGAATAGGTTGTCCTACAACAATCTCTCTCTTAGTCATTGCTGGCAAAATTCTTGCTAGAGTCCTCCTTAATAGGCTGATCCTTCACCTGGAAGAGGGTTATCTACCTGGCAGCCAGTGTGGCTTCAGAAAGGGCCGAGGAACAGTTGATATGGTGTTTACTGCCCAACAACCCCAGGAGAAATGCCAGGAGCAGAATAGAGTTCTGTATACAGCGTTTGCAGATCTGACCAAGGCCTTTGACACTGTTAGTCATGAGAGTTTATGGAAAATTATGTCAAAATTTGGCTACCTGGAGAAGTTCATCAATATGTATCAACTAAATGGCAATTTCATGATGGCATGTTTACCTGGGTCTAGGAGAGTGGACAATGCTGTCATGCCTTCCCAGTCACTAATGGAGTGAAACAGGGCTGTGTGCTTGCTCCCAAACTTTTAGCATGATGTTTTCAGCCATGTTGTCAAGTGCTTTCAATAAGGATGAACACAGCAGCAAGGTCAAAGACCAAAGTGGAGGGAGTGTTGGTGGAAGGTTTTCTGTTTGCAGATGATTGTGCACTCAGTGCAGCTTCTGAAGCTGAGATGCAGCAAAGAATGTATCAATTCTCTGCTGCCTGTGCTCATTTTGGCCTAATAATTAACACCAAAAAAGCACCGGTGCTCCATCAGCCACCATCACACCATTCATATGTGGAGCCATCAATTACAACAAATGGAGAAGTTTTGAATGCTACGGATACATTTGTTTACCCTGGTTGTGTATTTTCCAGAGATGTACACACTGACAATGAGGTTGAAGTACACAATACCAGAGCTAGCTTCGTGTTTGGGAGGCTCTGAAGAAAAGTTGGGGAGAGAAGAGGTTTTAGACTGACTACCAAACTGAAGGTCTACAGAGATGTTGTGCTGACTTCATTGTTGTGTGCCTGTGAAACATGGATAGTCTACCAGCACCACGTCAGGAAACTGAATCGTTTCTATTTGAACTGTTTTAGGAAGATTCTGAGGATCTGGTACCAGACACTGAAGTCCTTGCTTGAGCTGAACAGCCAGGTATTCAAACTATGCTTCAGAGAGCACAACTTCAATGGGCTGGCCACGTTGTTCAAATGCATAATATACACTTACCCAAAAGACAATTTTATGGAGAACTTTCTTGGAGAAGGCAATCACATGGCAGCCAGAAGAAACGAAATAAGGACACTCTCAAAGTCTCTCTTAAGAATTTTGGATTTGATTGTGTGACATGGGAGACACTGGCATAGGATCACTCAGCATAGCGTGCCCACATCAGAGAAGGTGCTGTGCTCTTTGAACAAAGCAGAATTGAGATAGCACAAGGTAAACATAGGATGCACAAATTTGGAATATCCACCCCAGAAATTCATATGGACTAGCTGTGCTCAACCTGTGGTAGAACATTCCAAGTTCATATTGGTCTGATCAGCTACAGTCGGATACACTGAAACTTCACTTTATCTTGGTGGTGTCATTTTGGTCCTCTTCCAAAACAAAGGATGACATCCAATCCAATCCATAGCTAAACTCTCTGTGGTAGGTGAATGAAATTAAATATTATCGCCATGTAAAAAACAGTGCATGAATGTGAAGAATGAAAAAAAATGGGAAGAGCTATTTGAACTGATGTGATTTGAAATAAGTAGAAAACATGCAAAATGAAGATTTTTAGTCTGTAGAGACCCAGTCCATCCCAGAATGCTGTCTCCATCTCATAGACTCCATATCACTTGATCTCATATGACAGAGCCCCAATGGCTATAGGAGTCAAAAGTCAGTCTATCTCTTGAAGAAGATGCTGAGGGACACCTCTAGTAGTATTTATTTAGTTATAAGCATTTGATTAGGACTCTCAAAGGAAAAGTGATCCCAGCTCATTTGTATAAAAGGAAGTCACCTCTAGGAAGCCCACTGAGATAATATAGTACTTTGCTCAGCGTGGTGACCAATTTTAACAAAGACCCATACTGTCTATAGCATGCTTGTGTTTAGGTCAGTTTTCTACATCAGTGGCTGTGGAGTAAAGTGGAATTGCCCTGTCAATCTCTTTCAGAATAAAATGGTGTCTTTACAAACAAGGGACTTCAAAGACCTCTGAGACTTCCTAGTACCTCTCACCACTGCATTCCTGAAAGTCAAATGGAGTGAAAGGAACAGCCCCAGCCTAGATATTGCTTGAAATCTCCAGGGTGAGAGACAAATAAATTTTAAAAAATAGAGGCAATCCTTCTGCCCTGAGATTTTAGGACAAAAGAAACCTTCCTAAATCTGGGCAAGTGTGAGTTCATTTAAGCTGAGTCTATGATCCTTCTTCATAATTCACTTAAAATAGAAAGTTTCTATAACAACCATCCTAACTTAATGAGATGTATGCTCATTGTATTGTTGCAATGGAAAAACAATGCTTCAAATACTTTCTCCTGATGCACAAATCACTTTCAAGATTCTGAAAGAGATATTCTGACTCATAACTTCATGGGGGGACCTAAGTAGCTTCTCTATGAATTATTATTTCAGACAAAATCTGCTCATCTGTCAAGGCTAGTAAAACTTTCCCTCCAGTGCCCCAGCCCTGTGATGTGGAGCACAGAGTTTTGGCTGATGGATGTTACCAGAAACCCCAGCTGCTCTGGGTCACTCCTAGAATCCACAGAGGAGATATAGTATCCTGTCCTCTGAGAGCTTACCCTTAGCCCTTATCCCAGGAAGCCCTTCCTCAGCCTTCTGGTATTTGTGTTCTTTCTGTACTGAAATTATCATTAGGCATAGATTTACTTGTTTAAATGTTACATTCTCTCAGAATGTGAGACCGAAAATTTCTTTATCTGATTATAATCTTTACATCACGTTTTCCTTCTGCCTTATAACCCTTTACTGTTCCTCACCCTCATGAGGACCCCCATTCATTCCCCCACCCCATCAGTTCTCATTCAGGTCATCAGCTCTATGCCAGCTGCATTTTCCTTCCTTCCCTCTCTTTAAACAACTCTACTTTATCCTCTACTTTAAAATTCCTTGTCCCCTTGTCTTACCCTGAAAAATCCCAACCCTACGTGACTCCCATCATCTACATCCTTCAATCCTATTCAATTGCTGTTGAATGGAGCTGGAGAATAACACATGATGGTGTTGACTGTATCCTTTACATATGTGTATTGTGTAATGTCAACTAGGCTGTCAAGGCAATCTGCTCCTTAATCCATGTTTTCCCCTCTTCTCTCCTTCTTCTTTTTCCCTTTTTCATTTCTCTTCCCTCCTCTCCCTATTTCCCTTTGTCTCCTCCTTCCCTCCTTCCTTCTTCCTTCCTTCCTTCCTTTCCTTTCCTTTCCTTTCTTCCTTAATTCCCCCTCTCCTCCATATGTGTATGTATGTATGTATGTATGTATGTGCATTTGTGTGAATGTGGGCATGTGCAGTGATGTGGACATAAACAGTATTGTGTCATTTCACAAGCACAGGATTTTGGTAGGTGAAATGAATCCATGGTCAAGCTAGGAAGAGGCCCCCAAATTCCTTGTCTTAGATCTTGAAACCATACTCCATACCATTTATTTTGGGTATATTCATAAATACGCCTTTGATGTTCAAAAGGCAAAGAGCCATAAAGCCCTGGGTCTTTGAGGTTTTTACGCTAAGGACGCAGAGCATAATGGAATGTATTTCAGGGGAAAGGCAGAATAATAGGAGAAAATTAAAGACCTGAAAGGAGCAAACAAATCTCCCTCTGTCAGTCATGTCTCAAGGTCTTTGAGGATGCACCAGGCCCAGTGAGCTTTCCTCACAGCCCCTGAGCTCTCCGTGAAAGTTGGTGGCCATCCCATTCCAATTTTGGGAGGCTGAGAAGTCATTGAAATTTTGTTTCTGGAGATGTTGGTATCTTTCAAAATGTAAAATATTTGGTTTTCCTTAGGAATTGACAGTCACCTCGTGGGGATGCTGCCTTTAATATGACTTCACTGGGTGAACAAAGCTAGTTAACTGCTCTGATGTGCACTGGTAGTGAACCCCTAATAGAAGACAGCACTTGAATATCAAACTTGCTTTCCCCCTGTTCCATACCTTACCCAGATCCAAATTAACATTCCTCAACTGCCTTTTGTGAGAATTACAAATTAATTACAGAATGCATAATTAAGCACTTCATTTTTCAAATGAGGAAAAGCAAGTGTTACCCCACCCCCCTCCCCAGCTTGATTTTATTCCTGGTGATTAGCAAATATAATTTACTCTGAAAGAGGACTTTCAAACCTCTTTTCAAGCACAACAAACTGTTAGAAGCTGGGGAAAAATATTTTTCATAGAAAAAATAGAGCTGATGGGGGGAGAAGCCTTGTCTTAGCAGTCATGATGCTGAAGCTTCATTTTCATTAGATATGTATAGTGAAGATCTGTCATCTCATTCCCATCCTAAACTTGCAGGATTGATAGGGGACTAAAGACAGAAGATGTCGGGAACCAAGAGGGATTGTTCTGTCTGGGCCAGCCTTGGGATATGCTGTTTCATCACAGCGCACTTGGCTTTAGTTGGCTTCTCTTTGTAGAACCTGGCACTGGAGCCCTTAGTGCTTTTTCTTTCTGTGGGATGTTCCCAGAGAAATAACTACAAACATGACAATATGAGACTGGGCTTGGGTATAGTATAAGTTATGTAGAATGGAATAGTGGGATATGATTTTTGAGAAATAAATACAAATTTGGACTGGAGCTCTTTTTGAATTGTATTTAAACCATAGGACCCTATTTAAATTGTAATGTCAGGGTCCCACAATCTCTGATTGCAAGAGTATCATGACCTCTAACAAAAGCATGCACAATAGAGTAGGGAAGGACTTGGATGTTGTTGTCAAGCATGCTTCTGTCATTGAACCTGTGATACAGAGGCATCATTTATTGACCCTTTGGAATTCATTGTTCCTAAGACAATACTTGTTATGCAATAACAACTTCCCCAAGCGTTTTCACAATAGGGACAAGTTATAGGTAAAGTTACCTAGGAGCAAAGAAACAGGTTGCTTTGCCTCTCATTGAATGAGCCAACTTAGAGAGGCATATACTGGAGCTGTTATGAAGAAACAAGACCTGGCAGCAGATAGGTGCAAGATAAGTACATAAAGCTAATTGAATAGAGGGATAAATGATTGAAGTATGCGTACTACATACTTTACATATACATACTTTATATATACACAAGGGTGTGCTGGTAAATGTTAAATAACAGTTCTCCAGAAAAGGTACATATTATACACTTTTAAACTTAATCTGTATTATTAAACAGGTTCTCCATCATTTTAAGTCTAGATAACCAACAAAACAATAAATTAAACCTTTATTTGTAAGATTTGCCAATTTCTGAGTTATGATTTCCCTCACGGAGAATTTACCCATTTGCTCTTGACCATTTGCTCTCGAGTTGGTTTGAGCTGGTCTTAGGACCCTGAAAAGGAAAAGGGACCTTGAAGATCATCCAATTAATCCAACACCCATTTCACTTTTGAGGAAATTGGAGCCCAGAGAGGAAAGTGACTTCCCCTAGGCCATAAAATTAGTATCTGTTAGGATTTGAACCCAGATCTTTTGGATCCCAAATGCATTACTCTTTCCAGTAGATTTCCATTTTCCTTTATAGGTCTCTATGCTGTCCTTCCAACCCCCTGCTCCTCAGATCAGCAGTTATTTTGTCCTAATTATGGTATCATTTGAAGTCAGAATTGGGAGAAATCTGACCTTTGGGGTAGATTACCTAGTTCAGCCCCACCATTTTATAGATGAAACTGACACCCAGGGAAAGGAAGCATCTTGTTCAAGGTCAGATCGTTTGAGAACCAGGAAAATCAGAATCCGGGTCTCCTGACTTCCAGTCTAGTATGCTTTCCACTACTACTATAGTTCCCATTATTTCTTAGGATGAGGACAGGGATGTGCTCACAAATGTTTGACTTGCTTTCTGGATGGGGGGAATGTATTCAGGATACATTTTAAAATTTAATCTGTCCCTTTGACATTTTCTCCATCAATTTATCTTAAGTCTAGGCAATCTATAAAATGACAAATGAAACCCTGATTTGTAGCATTTGCCCATTTCAGATGTTTTCAGCTCAGTCTAAACATTTAACAGTTGACTTTCAGAAGCCAGGCTTGAGCTGCCTCTAGTACTCCCTTGGATGAGGACCTTCTTTTAGCTTGAAAAATTTTTAAAAACTCTGATATAAGAAAAATTGTTAGTTTCAGAGCACCTTGACGACCGTGGAGAATTCATTTTGATGAAACTTAAAGGGGATAAATGTATAGTCTTAGACTGTGCTGAAGGGCTTGGAGTTTATTCCATGAGAGGACTGCTCAAAGGTAATAGGTGGGTTGGGATGTTAAAACTGGAAAAGAAAAGACTTCAGGGAGACATGATAGTTGATTTCAAGTATTTAGATAGATATCATATGAAAGAGAAAATAGATTTGTTTTATTTTGCCTCAATGAAGAAATGAGAGCAATGGCAGCATTGATGACAGAAAAAACAGGCTTGAAATCAGGAAAAATGAATAATTAGACTGACCTAAAAGTGGAATAGATTGCTTTGGAAGGCATTGCTTTCTTCCTTCATTCAGAGACTGCATGATCACTTGCCAGCATTGTTGGGGATAAATTTCTTGTTCAGTTATGGTTTGGACTATATGAACTCTGAAATTTCTTTTGGCTCTGAAGTTCTCCAGTTTGGTGGATGTGAACAGTCCATCTTCCGATCCTGTTTATTGGGGGTGGCAAGAGAGGACTTGTCTCAGCATTTGAGATAGTGGCAAGGTTTGAGGTACCCTGCAGAAAGCTATGGTTCTATGAACATCGAAAGACAGAAGAAATTAGGAAGGAAGAGCTCTAGGGTGGAGAATTTCTTAATGTTTCCCAAATATCCTAAGAGGACCAAGATGAATGTAAGCTCAAGAATGGGTGTGGATTAGATATTTTCCTGAGTTCTTAGGTTTTTGTTTCCTTTGTTGAGAGAGACACACACACACAGAGAGAGAGACAGAGAGAGACAGAGACAGAGAGAGACAGAGAGAAAGAAAGAGGAGGACAAGGAGGAGGAAAGTACCCCAAGGTTCTAGGTTTTTCTTACTGTGGCCAAGGGAGTAGAGGACAAGGCGTGTTGCCCCTGAGACCAATATCTCTTTGTGAAGTAATTTATGAAGGTAAGGAGAGTATGTAGTTTGTGTTGGTTGGAATCAGATCAGAGACACCAGAGGAAGTAGAGGTGAGCTGAGCCCTCAAATATGAGACCAGATGAGAGTGAAACTAGCAGCTATCACTACAATGAGATCAGTGTAATTCTAGTCCATTGGGTCCCAGGAGGAAGCTTCTCTTACCTTAAAACTGTTCAGTGGGCTTTCTTTTCAGATACATTGGAAGGAAAAGGAAGGGAGAAAGGAAAAGGAAGGGAGAAAGAAAAAGGAAAAAGAAACGTACACAAGTTGTGCCATTATTATGGCCTGCTCTTTGAAGTTTTGTTGTATTGTTTATTTGCATTTCTTACACGCTCTGATTTTGTTAAATCACATGGCCATTAACAATGAATCACTGCAGCTTCTGAGTTTGGGCAACTGGGAGGGTGATGGTTGAGGGGGTGAAGGTAGCCCATGAGAAATGGGGGCTCAAACTAATGGATGAGTAAGAGATGTATTTTTGGTCAGTTTTGATTATATGCCAGACCTCCCTTTCTAAAAACTATTGAACCTTGGGGCCATCTCAATCACTGGTAAGCCAAGGGGGTTGAAGCCAGGCTATGGATAAGGAGGAAACTATTCATTGCTAGAGAACCATAGGGCCAGATAGTACACAATGATACCTCAGCTAGCTAAGTAATAGACCAGCCAGGCAACAGCCAGTTCTCATTTGGAACAACTAAGAGCTAGGGAATGAGGCAGGGGTCTTAGCAAGTATCACTAAGGAGACTTTAAAAACATTGTAGCCAGCACTCACCATTGGTCTCTGTCATGTTAACAATAAAATGAGTTTTGAGGGGATGTGGCTAGGAAGATAGTTACATGATGAAGAAAACTCCTCAATCAGTCGCTGGTTTGTAGGGAGCGATGACATATTTAAAGCAACATTGAATTAGAAGTGTCCCATAGGAAGTCGATTTTTGAGATCAGGAGAGTTCAGGGAGAGACAAAATTAGGGTGTTAAAAAACTGGTAACCAGGAGGTTAAGGCAAAGAACAAGAACGTGATGATTGAGCTGAGTCAATTCAGTCCAACAGGTATTTGCTTAAATATTCACTGTGCTAGGTGCTAGGGATAGACAAAAATTAAATATCCTCTCTCAGAGTTTATTTACATACTACTAGGGGTGGAGCTAGGACAATATAGCAGGAATGCAGATAGGTAAATACAGTGTATAAACAAGAAATACAAAGCAGTTTCCGGGAGGCACAAAGCATTAATAACTGGGAGGATCAGGGAAGGTTTCCTGTTGGATGTGTGCTTTGAAGGGAGCTAGGGACTGCCAAGAAAACCCCAAATGGGGTCACAAAGAGAGGACTGAACAACAAAAGGATTCTGTGATGAAGAAAGGAAGAGAAAGGACCAGGCTCTCTATAAAGACCCAGTGGTGAAAGATAAAATGTGGGCTCGTCCTTCGTTGCTGAATAAGACCATGCCATCAGAGAAATAATGACATGACTTGCACTTGACTTTGTTTTGAGTGAGAGAAGGCTGTGCAGGTCACCAGCCTCACTTCTCTTCCAGAGTCATCTGAATCCAGTGACCAGATATTCATCAGGATGACTGGAGATGACCCAGGATGAGGCAATTGGGGCTAAGTGACTTGCCCAAGGTCACACAGCTAGTGAGTGTCAAGTGTCTGAGGTGAGATTTGAACTCAAGTCCTCCTGACTCCTGCACTGGTGCTCCATCTACTGCACCACATCACTGCCCCTGAAAGATAAAATAACCTTCATGAGGAAGAGCCTGCAGTTTAGCAGCACCAAAGAGGATATGAGGAAGAGTAATATGAACTAAGGTTGTAAAGTTAGGGGCTACAGTGGAAAGAGCACAGGCTATGGAGTCAGAGGACCCAGGTTGAAATCCTGTCTCAGACTCTTACTATATAAACCAGGGCAAGTCATTAAACCTGTTTTCCTCAGTTTCCTCAATTGTAAAATGAGGAGCTTTGACTTGGTGGCCTCTTAGGTTTTTCCAGCTGAATTCTAGGGAGCCTGTCATGATGATGTTGGATAGAATCAAGATGGTGGATTATTATGGTGATAGGTAACTATGGAAACATTAAGGAAACCCCTAATTTTAGTTAGTGAGACTTTAGATAGCTTTCCAATTTAAGTTTTGACCCTTGGCTTGAGATCCAATATTAATGAAATTTTGGAGTAGTAACCATGGTTACTTGTCATTTTTTTCCCCTTGCATTGATACAACTGGGAAGTAACACCCTCAGCCAATTAGTTATATTGTACAGGGATCGGACATGGGCGGGGTGTATGTATAGAACCCTCCAAACATTTATGGGATTTTCTGACTGCAGTAATAAACTCTAAAATTCTAGTTGGTTTCAAAGTAGACCATAATCATAGACTTGTTCTTTATAATCTATTGGGTAACTCAGTGTTATATGTTATAGATGGGAATATAGACCCACAGAAGCTTGCAGCAGGCTTCTTGGCAGTTCCATGGTGGCTTAGAGTTAGGATTTCCATTTCTGACTCTGTGTCCACATGGGGTGGGCCCTTTACTTTTCTCCACTGTAGCTTGTATCCAGTCTCCAATGATGGTTTTGGAGGTGCTTTATTTTGTTCTGTTATAACTTTATAAACAGAGTTTCAACTAACTGCTTCTTATGGCTTTTACATTCGATTTAGGTAAATTAGTTACCTAGCCCATCACTGGAAATATTAATCTATGTTTACTTTCAGCTACCCTACAACCCCACGAAAAAGGCTGTGTTCTAATACTGTTTAAAATTTTTTAAATGCTTTGGGGACTATATTCATTCTTGACAATGTTTCACCTTAGGGACTAGCTAGAGATCATGGATTTAGAACTGAAAGGAGCCTTAGAAGCCACTGAGTTCAGCCCCCTTATTTTACGGGTAAGGAAGCTGAGTCCCAGGATAAGTGACTTGTACCAGATCACAAAGCTGGAAAGAGTCTGAGGCAGGATTCGAATTTGGGTCCTCTGATTTTATAAAGTGTTCTTTCTTCTACCATGTAAAAGGGAACTGACCCTGCCTTCAAATGATCATAGGGATCGTTGGGAATGTGTGTGTATGGAAGCAAGGTGGCGTGGCCTTACCGATGACTGGGATCTTATACATGAACATAACCTCTCCATAAGATGGGGAGCCTTGAGCTGGGAGCTTCCCTTACAAAGGTAAGGAATATAACAAGCAAGTGAACGTGTATAACGCTGGGTAGGTATATTTGAACTACACTTCGGATTTCATTGATGGAGGGCCCTCCAGTGAGGAGCCTTTTACCAGTGTGGATCAACAGCTTTCTCTAATTTATGGTCTTAGAAAATTGCTTGCAGGTCAAGTGACTTGCTCAGGGTCATAAAACCAGTTGGAATCAGAGTATGAACCCAGACGATTCTGACCCTGAGGCCACATTTCTAGTGACTACACATACTCACTCTCTCCATGGGACCTTGGGCAAGTTGCTTACCTACCTCTCCTAACCTTAGTTTTCCTCATCTGTAAAATAAAAATAATAATATTACCCTGTTCGTAGAGTTATTGTAAGTATCAAATGAGGTAATGTACATAAAGTGCTTTGCAGACCATAAAACTATTGGGTTTTTGTGGTTCAGTCATTTCCGACCCCATTTGTGGTTTTCCCAGGAAAGATACTGGAGTGGTTTGCCATCTCCTTCTCCAGCTCATTTGACAGATGAGGAAACTGAGGCTGAGTTAAGTGACTTGTCCAGGGATACGTAGCTAATGTCTGAGGTCAGATTTGAACTTAGGTCTTCCTGACTCCAGGCCCAGTACTCTATTCAGTTAGCCACTAGTTGCCCCAAATAGCACATCCATGCTAGCTATCCATCATTATATATTATAATGTATGCATATATACACATACATATATCATACATATGTATACATGCATATGCTTAAGTCTGCATATGGAATGGTGTATTTAAGTATATACATGCACCTATGTATTTACATATGCATATATTCATACATGTGTGTGTTTATACACACATACATATATATGGAATTCCTAGATGAGGAAACTCCCTTTACCAACGCAGGTCAGTACCTTCTCTCCATCTCCAAAGTCTTTGGCTAACGCTTTGAGCCTCCAACCCTGCTCTTGCTCATTGTGATCTCCATTTCCTGAACAGAATGCTGATAAATACAGTTTAAGTGACTTACTGAGGGAAGTACAGACAGAGGGAAGAACCCAGGTTTTGCGATCAAGGGCAGCTATCTACCCACCATGCTGCTGCTTCTAGATGGGAGATTTGTGGAATCTCCTTGTTTTCAAATTAGCTTCTATATCCACTTTGCCAAGTCACTTTTGTGTATGAACATGCTAAAACATGCAAACATTGAGTGCTCTAGGTAAAGTGTCACAATAGAAGTCTGTATGTGTTGTATGCATATGTTATTTAATACAATGATACTTGAAATCAGTTCTTGAAATTACAGATACATGATTTGAACTCCCAGATGACTAACTGAACTATTCTTAACTGAGCTCTGATGTGCTCTTCTTGACCTGAGAGGTTGTTCTAGCCTACTCCCTCATTTTTCATCTAACCACTGTGCTAGAAGACAACTGGCTGTTTCACTGTAACTTGTTCAGGTCTAGAGAGATGGAGGTAGGACCTTCTTTGTCAAGATAATTTTCTTCCAATTGGAAAGAACATCACAGAACTGGACACAGACTTTATGTAGAGGGAGATAATTTTGTGATGGGAAAAGCTGTATCATCATCCTTCCTCCATTTTTTTGGTCTTCTTTTCTGATCTAGTGGAGTAAACGTCTGTCTGGGGTCATGGGAGGCTTCCTTGAGAGACTCTTTCAGGAGCAGTAAAGCTACTTAGTGTGAGAGCTGAGTCCCTCAGTAGAAGCAGCTGGAGTAGATGCTGCTGCAAGAGATGTCAATGACCAAGTAACAAGCAGATTCCCAGGAGGATTGAGCCAGGTCAGGGACACAGCTCTACAATTCTGGAGCACGATAAGTAAGAGAAAGTAAAGGTCATCCTGAGAGTAGACAGAAAAAGTCGAAGTGAAGTTAAGCAGTAATTAATATAATATTTTGAGGTCACTGAATAAAGGTTGAAATAATAGGAAATATATAGAACTTTAAGGGCTGCAAAGAACTCTGTAAATATAATCTCATTTGATCCCCCCAACCACCCTGTGAAGTGGGTGTTATTTTTGTCCCTATTACACAGATGAGCAAACTGAGGCCGAGAGAAGTTGTAACTTGCCCAGGGTCACACAGTAAATGTCTGAGGCAGGATTTGAACTCAAGGCCAGTGACTATCCATTATGTCATCTAGCTGCCTTGTGTCTCTGTAAAAGAGGCTCCCACCGAAGTCTTTGTCCCATAGCTTAACATGTGTACCATTACTTGCTGATGTCAAAAATGTAAGATGTTATAGTCTCATTTGAGAAAGGAATAGAGGCCTGAGATTGGTGAGTGGGAGGTGAGTGGGTGGGCTGACAGTCTCCCAGGACATATTTAAAGGGGTCAGAAAGTTTCACTAGGTTGAGTCTTTTTTATTTTGGGAGTATGGAGTAGGAAACCGGTCTAGGTTTGGTGAAGGCAGAATCATGGCTGGAGAGCTACAGTTTGTGTTGGGTGCTTGAGAGGACGTGCAATGAGCCATTCAGTGCCTCAGAAGGAAGAGTAAAGCAGCATGTATAGTTGGAAAACAGGCTTCATTTTCTTGGATCTTGGAAAGAATGAGTGAGGAGATATTCAGGAAGAATGCATAGTTAAGTGCATAGGATGTGAATTTTGGACCAGCTGGGCTTCAGTTTCTGACCTGGGAAAGACTGAACCTAGTGCGAATGAGATGACCTGAGTCCTAACCTGCCTGGGGTCCTCTACCTCCAGGGCATCAAGCTGAAAGGAAAGGTTATTAATCACATTTGGATTTACAGTGATAGCTAATATTTACAAATTTGAAGATCTACTTTGTATACATTATCTCCTTGGTCTTCATTCCAACCCTATGAAACAGAAAAACAAGTGTAAGCACTCTACTTTACAAATAAGGAAACTGAAGACCTCAGAGATAATATGACTTGTCCATGGTTGCAAAACTACTGAGTGTATAGGGTAGAATTTGAACCCAGACCTCCTCTGACTTTAGGTTCAGCACACTTTCCACTTGCCACACTGGCCCTGAAGACTGAGCCTACAGATAGCTGTATGCTGACCCTAACTCAAGTTTTAAAAAGAATTGTGAACATCAAAGTAGTCCTTAATGATTGGAAAATAAACAATGATCAAAACTTACATGAATTCGGTTAAATCTTTTAAATGAATTTGTGTTTTATTAATCACAAAATATCATATATGTCTGTATATTTCCCCTAGACTGGAAGTACAATAGCCACTCATGGATCTAGTCCCAATGTTGCTCATCTCAGAAGCTTTAAACTTTTCTGTTTTTCCAACCTGGGTCAGGTTAGGTTTTCTTAGGTAGCCAGGTGCCCCTTCACTCCCAGGGTTCACCATATTGGTGCCAGACTAGTGGCGATACACCTTGACTTTTGCCCTATTACGGCTTAGAACTCCAGAACTGAAGCCATCCACCAATCTCCGCCTCCTGAGATGCAAAGATTGTAGGTGTGTTTCCTCCTCCCCACATACATTTTGGATTTTATTTTCTTAATTCAATTTTATTTTATTTTTAGATAAACATTTTCTACCATTCCTTCCCTCCTGACCTGTCTCCTATTGCAAAAGCAAGAAGAACAAAACCCCAATTAAAAACAAATCCCCAAATTGACCAGGCTACATATATTTCTGATGTTTAATTAAATGATTTTTAAAGATTAAAATTGGATATCAATACAGCTAAATCATTAGAAACTATTAACATTTGAGTTAATTAATTTTAATATATAAAGTAACAAACATCTCATTCATTCCCTCTCAGTTAATTAATTTGAATATATAAAGTATCAAGCATCTCATTCATTCCCTCCCAGTAATTCTCAGGATTTGTTGTTTGTTCATTCATTCTTCTTTGCTTTCTCTTCTATATAGTCACAGTTATTATGCATTGAACTCCTGGGTTCCAGGGTTTTTTTCCACTTTGCATTATTTCACATGGGTCTTTCCAGCTCTTTCTTTGTATACATGCCACCAGTAAGTCTTGGTTACATTATAATATTCTGACACATTGATCAATCACAATTGATTTAGCCATCCCCTTATTGTTGAATGTTTAATTGATTTCCAATTTTTGCTATTACACATATGCTGGTACACTTCTGACATATATTTGAAAAATGGTAATATATAAATATTTTAAATCTATTCATTCAATCTACAGAAGGCATGTTTGCTTATTTATGAGACTGAGTCATTGAATGAGATATCAGCTTGAACTGTTTCATAGCTTTCAGAGATAAGAAGTGTGTTGAAGTGATAAAATGTCAGCCTTAGACTTGGAACCATCTCCAACTTGTGACTGTATTTAGACTTCAAAGCAACAAGTGCAGAAAAAATCATTTTCACAAACATATAGCGTAGGGAAAGTCATCATCAGATAACCTTTATCAGAAAATTCTGAGCACCTGGTACCAACTCGTACCAGAAATCAGGCAGATATTCTTGTGTGGAGATTTATTTTAAAGGAGCATGCTATGAAAGTTTCAATGAGGCATGAATGGAGCATTGAAAATATAAAAATTTTATGTATATTATTTATGTAACATGTTATATTGAAAGTAAGTAAAGATCAAAATGCTAATGCTTGGTGCATGCATGGCTTTGTAGATGCCTCAACCATAATTCTTCTACCTTCTAAAAATCTGCACTGGACAGATTAGAAATTACTGGCATTGGAGAAAGAGGATGGGAATTAGAGTCAGATGACCTGTATTCAAATCCCCATTCCACTCCTTAGTGGAAATTCCCCATTCCACTCCAGCTCTCTCATCTCAGGCATGTTACCCAAACTCTATGAGCCTCAATTCCTTCATATGTAAAATAAAAAGAGTAGTAGTGCTATCACACATGGTTGTTGGCAGGAGTAAACTAGAGAATGTACTTAAAGTACTTTGTGAACCTCTAGTCCTCTGTGTTAGCTTCTATCCATAAGTTCCTGTTCTATTAGTAGGATAGAGGGGTACACATCAGTGCCCCAGGACCTTCTCCAGGCTGCCCTGTAGACAAGATGTCTTCCACCTCCTGCATCCCAGAGGCTTCTCTGGGCTTCCTGCTCCTCTGTCTCTTCCTGCCTTGCTGTGAGATGACCTCCTTGGATCTCATAAAACACAATCTCTCCATTTGCCTCAAGGGAGAAGCTTGAATCTTCTGCCTTCCTCATCAAACTCTCCAACCCCTGGTAGTCTGCCTGTAGTAGTCACTACTTATTGACTAGAATATTTCAATCTCCTTAAATTCACTTCCCAGTGATCCTGAACTCCCGGATGCTTATATACAAATTAAATCACCCCTCCTTGATTTCCTACTCAGCTACAGCTCCCTTCCTCAAGTCTACCCTCTTTTCTATGGACCACTCCAGGTCTGCCTCTCTCTTCCACTGTGCCCTCTGGAATGTTTATTCCATAAACATTATGAACTTCCCTTTAAATAAAAATACCTCTTTCCTTCTCACTCCTATCTTCTGACCCTCACTGAAATATGAGTCCCTCTTGATGACAAGGATTCCCTTGCCAATCTATCCAGCACTGGCTAAACTGGCTAAAATGGCCTCATTTTCCATAATTGCTATTGTATACCTTATTTCCTTTCAAACCTCTATGGTACCCCTCCCTCATCCTCTCAGTCAAGGACCTTACTTCATATTTTACCAAAAAAATGAGACCAATTATTTAAACTTTCCCCTTCTCCCCTCCACTTCATGTCGCATAACTCAGACAGCTCCCTCCATTGTCTCCTTTACTCTGGCATCAGATGAAGGCAAATTTTTCTGTATGTTTCCTTGATTCTGTCCCTTCCCAGCTTTTTCAGCAAATTGTCCTCACTATTGCCCTTTTTCTCTCTTTTTATCTTATCTCTCCCTATGTATGGCTGATTTTCTGTTGCCTACAAATACCCTCATGTCTCTCCCATCCTTAGGAAAACCCTCTGTTAATCTGACCTTCCTTGCTAGTTGTTATCCTACATCTCTTTCTCCTTCATGGCTAAGCTTTTTGAGAAGACCATCTAATTGCTTAATTTTCATTCTTCTAAACCCACTATAGGCTGACTTTTGAAATTGCCTCTTCTAAAGACATCAGTGATTTCTTAATTGCCAGATCAAATGATATCTTCTCATTCCTGATTTTCTTTGGCTTCTTTCCAACCTGCCCAAAGCATTTGACACTGTTGATCACCTCCTCCTTCTGGATACCCTCTTTTCTCCAGTTTTTGTGACTGTTCTAACCTGATGCTTCCCCTGTCTGACCACTTCTCAGTCTCCTTTGTTGGAGCTTCATCCTTATTCATGGGTGTCCTCTTTTCGCTCTTTTCTATCTAACTTGGTGATCCCATAAACCAGCTCCTGTGGGTTCAGTTATCATTTCTATGTTCTAAGCTAATCTGCACGAATGATTGAATCTAGGATCTATCTAGCCCTAGTCTCTCTGCTGAACTATATTCACACATCTCCAAGCAGACTTCCTTTTGGATGTCTTGCACTGGATGTTTCTAAGGCATCTCCAGCTCAACATGTCCAAAGCAAAACACTGTCTTTTCCCCCAAACACATTTCTTTCCCCTTCCAAACCTCTCTATGACTGGCAAGGGCATCACCACCTTCTCAGTCACTCAGGCTTGAGACTTTGGTGTTATCACGATGAATAAATCCTTGCGACTTTTTAGTCATCAGCATACATGTTATTTTTCTCTAACTAGAGTATAAGCTCCTGAAATACAGGGTCTAGCTGATTTTTGCCTTTGTATTCCTGATGCCTAAGAGTGACTTGCACAAAGAAATGCTTGTTGAATGAATGTTTGGAAGGAGTGGTGGAAAGAGCATTGATCTGGAAGTCATGGCCCTGGACTCACATCCTGTTTCATAATCTAGTTTTGCAATCCTGGACAAGTCACCTCAAGTCTTAGCACATTTCTTGATTGTAAGATAAGGCTACTAATATTTCCACTTAGGTAAAACTACCCCCAAAGAGTTGTGGGCTATCACTATTGTAGAATATTGTAGGTACCTTTCAAAGGTATTGTTTCTGTGGAAGGCAGTCCTTGGAATCTTTTCAACAAGGCTCAGTGCAGAAAAGAGACATAAATCTATCCATTTAATAATTCAGGAATTTAGATAGAGCAAATGATAGAATGTTGCACTTGGAATCAGTAAGTGCTGAGTTTAAATTCTGCCTCAAACATTTACCAGCTGTATGACCATGGGCAAGTCACAACCACTCTGGGATTTGTTTTCCTTTCCTGTGAAATGACGAGATTAGACTCAGTGTATGTTTAGATTTCTTTTAGCACTAAAAAGAAGACCTGGAATCTTTTGGATTCAAAATTCCTGTCCTTAGAAAAGAAATAATGGTCATGACCAAGAAAAGGTAAAGACGAGAAATCTGCTTCTAGTAAAACTCTGATTAGATTTCCAGAAGATCTTTTGAAAGTGTATAATGTGATAAACCTTGTTAATATAGATCCCACTAATTTGGTAACCAGACAATCTGAAGTTTATTTTTGTTTTCTGGGAAAAAGGATAAAGAGTTTGTTAAGTAAATATGGAAATATAGGAGGAACTAGTGATCACATCAATGCAGAGAATTCCTTCCACCAATTCCTTCCACTGTCTGTGTCTGCTAGCGATTCTCTAAGACTGTGCAAAATTTCACTAGGTGTGATATGAAATTTTGGCTGTTATGTTATTACAAGGAAAACAATAAAATTTGTAAGCAATTTAAATAAAATTTTGTTTAATATAAATTTTCCTTACCCAGCAGGCAGCAAACATAGTATTTACAAAATAAAATTTATTACATATAGAAAATGCTTTATTATATTGTTTAAAAAACTTATTATTATACTGTTTAAATCTAATGTTATATGCCTAGAGATTGTTTGAACCCAGAATGACCTCAGTAACTCTCCAGGAATGCCAGAGATGCCTACAAAAGATTTAGAGAGCCCCAGATCATGAATCTACCTAAAACACTAATGCTTTGGGTTTCCCCATTCAGGTCTTGGTTCGGATCCAACCAAGGTAATGTTCTGGCTTCCCTTTGTGTTTTGGTATCACTCAAATTTTAATGAATGTATATATTTATTGATGTCCATCTCAATCAACCTTGCTTTCAAGCTGACTTTACCAAATTGCTTCATTGTGTACATGCTATTTGTGTGCTGATCCACTTGTCTAAATCCTACATAAGTGAAACTTCCAGAGCCTGGATGAGAGGGAGCCGCATCCTCTCCAGCTTGCTCTCCTTTACTAAATGATCTAATAAATTTCTTTCTAAAATAATTTCAGTTTGGAGGGGTTTGCTTTCATGAACAACATACACATATTAATCTCAAAATGCATCAGAACTTGAACTCAACAAAAACAGCATCTCACAGAGTAGCTAGGTAATGCAGTAGATTGAGCACTGACTCTGAAATCAGGAGGATCTGAGTTCAAATCCAACTCAGATACTTACTTAGCTGTGTGATTCTGGGTGAGTCACTTAACCCCAATTGTTTAGAAAAAAACCAAAACAAAATAGCATCTTACATTGAAGGAAAACTGTTTTTGCATGAATTTTTTGAGCTTCTGAACATGTTGCCAGCTTCAGTGTTCAGTGCCCTGTAGTTCTTCAGGACACAATTTTTTTGTGTGTGAGCAAAATATGTTTGAGAATCACCGTGCTGGGAGTTGCATGGGACTCAGAAAAGTTGTATGACTGTTTTCCCAGGATAAGGTTCGGAGCCAGTAAGGGTCAGGGCAAGATTTGAACCTAGGCCTTCCTGATTCCAACCCTAAAATTCTATCCACATTCTTCTTTCCCAAATAAAATATGTGAATAGCTTTATAAGGCAAGATAAACATACTTAAGAAAATAGGCTGTTTTCAAACCCATAACAACACCTATCTTCATACCAAGAAATCTGTGTCAATTAAAGATAATCCTCATTTGTTCCCTATTGCACTTCTGGCAGGATCCCCATCAACAACTGGCTTTGTTTGCTCTTGGTTTCCTGGTGCTATCTATGGTCCTGAGAGAATCAAAATTGTCCTTTAAAAATGATTTGCAAGGCTGTAGAAAGGATCTGCCTGGGAGTTCAGGGATTACACAGGGGAGAGAAGAAAAACAGCCCTTAGTCATGTTGTATTATTGACACTAACCATATTGTTATCAATCTGATATCAAATAAGGTATGAACCAAGGATGTGCACACTCACTAGAGGTGCTGGCTCCATCATTGAGAATGGCCAGCATAGAGTCCAAAGGAACAGGGATTCCCTGCTGCTGGGGAAGTACTACAAATGCTCCTATTGGAGGGTGGGGGTGACAATGTTCTGATCCCGTGAGCCTTGGAATACCAAGAACCTCTTAAATAGAGCCTTAATTACTTTTTCTGGCATAACCATGTACATATTAATGGCTAAGTATAGGGAGAATACCAGTTTTTCATACTGCGCAATGGACAATGGAAGATAAAAATGCCCGGTGATAAAGATGGGAAAAGTGACATAAAGGATGAATTCTAAGGGATATGAGTGGAAAAAAGAAGATGGGTCAGTTATGAAGAAAGAGGAAAAGTTAAGCTGAGGAAAATCTCCATGTTCCCTTAAATTCCATATAAAAGAAGTACAAAGGAAAGTTTGTACAGGATGGGTGGGCAAGGATGGGCTGGGTTTTGCACCATCGGAGGGCATGGCCACATGCATGGGTTCACAGATTGTTCACTAGACCTTGTGGTATCAGCCGCTGGCCATCAAGCAGCTCCAGTGTGCCTGCCCTATTTCACTGATGTGTGCTTTAGGTGGTAATGGGAAAAGCAGCACCAGCCAGTTTTGTGCTGTGGATTGATGGAGCTTTGGACGTGGAGTCAAGAAGACCCAGGTCTGAATCCTACTTTAGGTCCTTATTAGCTGCAGAGCCCCAGAGTTAAATCAACGTTTGTCCTAGTTTCCTCATCTCTGAAATGGAAGTAGCAATAGTACCAGGGTTGTGGTTGGCATAAAATGAAATAAGAATTATAAAGGACTTAGCACAGTGCCTGGCACAAAGTAGGCACCATATAAATGTCAGATTATGATTAAATATTATTAAATAATATTAATATTATTGTTAATATTATTTAATTATTATTAATAACTAATATTATAACTATAATATATAACTATATATTATATATAATAGTTATATATAGTGTATATATATAATATATAACTACAACTATAATATAAATATATTATATTATATAAATTATATATAATTACATATAAATATATTATATAACTATATTATATTATATAAATTATATATAATTACATATAAATATATAATAATATATTATAAATATAATAGTAATAATTTAATGTACGTAAAATCCTTTGGAAATCTCAAAGGGCTTTTTAAATGTCAGCTACTATTGTTGTCGCTGCTATTAATATTACTGAAGAACCCTAAAAAATAAATGATTAGTGTTTCCTTAAACACTAGGCTCAAGTATTTGACTCTTACAGTTGACCAAAAGGTCTTTAATGGGACCTAAAAACAGAATTCAACAAAATTCTTCCTTCAGTTGTGACCTGCATTACCAAAGCATACCATATATGCATGTATCTTCACAGTGGATAGAGCACCAGTCCAGGCCTCAGGAAGACTTATCTTCAGGAGTTTAAATTTGGCCTCAGATATTTACTATCCGTGTGACCCTGGGCAAGTCACTCATTCCAGTTTATTTCGGTTTCCTCATCTGTAAAATGAGCTGAAGAAGGAAAGGGCAAACTGCTCTAGGATCTTGGCTGAGGTTAGGAAGAGTTGGACACAACAAAAGCAAGCATTTAGTAAATGCCTACTGTATTCCAGGCATGGAACAAGGCTCTGTGACACAAGGACACAAAATGAAATCATCTCTACCCTCGAGGGTATGTAGTCATTCTATCTCTATCCTTCTATGTGGGTGTGGGAGGGGATAGGGGTCTTGATCTGTCCTTTTGAATGCCTTTTACAGAAAATTCCACCCCCCCCCCCACCAATGTCAATCAGTATTTCATCTGCATCAAAACAGCTTTCAAAGCATTTCCTGGGAGTGGGAGTGGGCACTGAGAGTTTACTGATTTTCTTACAGTCTCAGGGCTAGTATGTTTCAGAGAACAAACTGGATTAAGCCCCATCTATCTATCTATCTATCTATCTATCTCTATATACATATATATATGTGTGTATATATATATGTAAATATATATGTATATAAAGAGCCTCTGGTTGTATAATGTCCTTTACTAAGGGGCCAGAGCACCTGTCTTTAGTAGAAGTGATACAACTCTGTGGTCCATGCTCTCTCTGGCCCCTACTCCATCTCATCTTTTTATGTGTCTGTATTTATTTATCTGTCTGATTCTATGTCTCTCTGTGTATTTGTCTATCTGTCTATCCCATCTGCCTGTCTGCCTGTCTATGTCTCTAATACCTATACGTGTAGGAGCACCAGTGAGTCTTCCTTACTGTCACCTTGTCAGAGTCTAGAAAGGAGAGAAGGAATTGTTCAGACCTTGGAAACTGTTAATTTTATTCATCAAACTTAGGAGCAGTTTTTATAAAATAAATGTGTGCTATCTTTTGTTTTTGTCTTACCTGCTTATCTCAGTGTAGCTCAGATTAATGGATAAGTTTGTTAAACCCAAGTAAAATTAATTTAATAGGTTTTCTTCCAAACAAGGACTCCAGCCCTGAGAGGGTGACAAGCTCCCTGCCTTTAGCAAGAGGAATGGGGCCAATTCCTGGGCAGTTAGCCCTGCCTATGCTCCTGAGCCTTCCTCCCTTTGGGAAACTTTGCTCTCAGATCAGCAGGAACTGGTGATCATCTGCCACCATCTGTTCCTTGGCTTCTTTAGGGGTGCAGAGAGAAGTGCTGATGGCCCTTGCCCTGGTCACAGCTGGGGCTCCTTAGAAATGGAATTGATGGCAATTAGTCAACAACACTTATTTGGGAAGTCACATTAATTCTTCAAGCACCATGATAAATGATTGCTTTCCCCATCCTCCCCTCCCTACTAGCACTAATAATAGGTGGAGGAAAGAAGATGTTGTAGCATGATTGACTCTTCAGGAAGCTAGTTTTGCCTGGGGGGTGGAGTGTTAGCAGACAGTCCTGGCACTGGAAACTTCTTTGCTGCTCATCTCTTAAGTAAGAAGGTGAGTGGGGGCTGCTGGGGGCTTGATTTGACTCCCGAGTGGCCACTTTCACTCCCACCTGATTAATTAGCACTCATAGCCAAGGGTAGTGATGATACCCTGAATTTAGGGAGGAGTTTTAAGAGTGCTTTCACACACATTGTCTTGACATGACCCCACAACAGGGTCATCTCATTCCTATTTAATTGATTAGAAAACTGAGGCACAAAGAAGTTCAGTGACTTGTCCAAGATCTACCCAGGAAATTTGTAGCAGGTAGACCCAGGATTCAAAGCCCTAGCAGGGAGTGTGAGCTCCTGGAGGAAATACAGTTGACGGAAAGTGGGAATCTGTTGAGTGATATAATGAGTATTACTGAGGTGAGTGGAAAGCCGATTGTTAAATTTCAGTGTGAGCATTTACACCTTGGAAATAGTCAAAGGCTACAAATCTGGGATTGGTTTATTGTTTTGTTGACTGTTTTGCTGATGGTACTTAAACTAGTGATAAAGAAAATGTTAATAAAGCAGATTAAGTTTATAAGTGTGTCATGTATACCTGCCTCCCAAAGCCAGTTTTTAAATATTTACCAGCATGTTGTTGCTCAGTCATATCTGACTCTTTATGACCACATTTGGGGTTTTCTTGGCAGAGATACTAGAATGGTTTGCCATTTCTTTCTCCAACTCATTTTATGAATGAGAAGGTGAGGCAAACAGGGTTAAGTGACTTGCCCAGGGTCACACAGCTGATAAGTATCTGGGGCAGGATTTGAATGATGATGATGAGTCTTCCAGACTCCAGGGCTGGCACTCCATCCACTGTGCCACCTAGCTGCCCCATTTACCAGTACACCCCTTTGTCCATTGGGATCTGCTGGAGAATTTGGGAGATCTTGGTTGGGTTGAGGCCAGCTTGTAGACTTTGCTTTCATACACCAGTATTTGGGGACGGCATTCACCTCATGTACCAGTTTTGTCTCAGTTTGGCTAATTTTTCCTTCTGCTCTTTCCTCATTGTCCCGCCTCCCCAGGTATCTGGAATTCCTGACTTTCAACCTCAGCCAATTGACAAATTTCCAGTGTTCATTTGAAGAGATTCCTGACCTTGAATTGTATTTTTTCCTTGGTGGGGGGGAAACAGAGGCACTTAGTAGGCATTTATTGATGGATTAAAATGATTATCTCCTCACAAGAGCTGTGTGCCCTTTCATTGGATGTTAACTCTTTAGAGAGCAGCCCTTCCAATTCCTTTGAGAAACATTCTCTGTTCTCTGAAGTCCTTAGGATGCTGAAATCCTTTCATCTTTTCTTCTTTCTTCTGCACAGAAGAAGTACATTCTTGCCTACCCTCTCACATGGCTGCCTTTTCCTCCAGGCCCAATCTAGTTCTGATGGATTAGGGGCAGCTAGGTGGTGCAGTGGATAGAGCATCAATGCAGGAGTCAGGAGGACCTGAGTTCGAATCTCACCTCAGACACTAGACACTCACTAGCCGTATGACCTTGGGCAAGTCACTTAACCCCAATTGCTTCATCCTGTGTCATCTCCAGTCATCCTGATGAATATCTGGTCACTGGATTCAGATGACTCTGGAGGAGAAGTGAGGCTAGTGATCTATACAGCCCTCCCTCACTCAAAACAAAGTCAAGTGTTAAGTCATGTCATTATTTCTCTGATGACATGGTCTTCTTTGGCAACAA
>CM053770.1:31998885-32022753 GCA_028658325.1 Potorous gilbertii | reverse complement strand
TACTTGCCTGGGATCTTTAAGAAAAATAGTCATGGTGACATGTAGGTTGTGAAGAAGCCAGAAACCAAGGATGAACTACTTCTTATGAACAGAAAGAAGCTCAAGTGTGGGAGACAATAATTAATCTCTATATGAATAGAACTCTGGCAGACTCTGATATCTCTACCTAAGAGAATTAACCTTGAATTAGAAAGGGAAACATAGAAATGATTATTAAAGAGAAAAATATGGAGAGGAGAAGGGAGGGAATAAGCATTTGTGTAGTACCTACTATGTACTGTACTAAGTACCTTTTAAAAATACTATCTCATTTTTCTCTTCATGACAACTCTTGGAGGTAGGTGCTGTTCGTATCCAATTTTACAGTTGAGGAACTGAGGCAAGCAGAGGTTAGGTGACATGCCCAGAGGCATGTGTTTGAGGTAGAATTTGAACCTGTGTCTTCCTGACTCCAAGTCTAGTGCTCTTTTCATTCTCCATCTAGGTGGTCGCTCCTAAGTTGATACTGATCTTTCTAATGTCGTTTGCTCCAGGGCACCAAATTTGGAGGCTGCTGATAAAACTTACTAACAGTGAATGGCATAGACACAACAGAGTTGAACATTTAGCAAGAATAATTACTTAAAATTGAGTTGCTTACCTTATTGTTATGTGTCTGTGAAACATGGATAGTCTACCAGTGCCATGCCAGGAAACTGAATCACTTCCATTTGAACTGTCTTAGGAAGATTCTGAGGATCACCTGTCAGGATAAGATACCAGACACTGAAGTCCTTGCTTGAGCTGAACTGCCAAGTATTCAGACTATGCTTCAGAGAGTGCAACTCCAATGGGGTAGCCATGTTGTTCAAATGCAAAATGTACGCTTGCCAAAAAGACTATTTTATGGAGAACTCACATAGGGCAAGCAAACATATGGTGGTCAGAAGAAACTATACAAAAACACTCTCAAGGTCTCTCTCAAGAACTCTGGATTTGACTGTGCAACATGGAGACACTAGCACAGGACTGCTCAGCAGGGTTGGCCCACATCAGAAACGGCACTGTGCTCTATGAGCAAAGTAGAATTGAGACGGCACAAAGTAAATATAAGATGCGCAAATTTGGAGTATCTACCTCAAATATCCACATGAACTACCTGTGCCCAGCCTGTGGTAGAGAATTCCAAGCTTGTATTGGTCTGATCAGCCAGTCAGACACACTGAAACTTTACTTTATCATGGTGATGTCATTTTGGTCCTCTTCGAAAATGAAATACGACAAGCAACCAACCAACTGGTTGCAAACAACTTCTTCTAAGACTCTGTGTTAAATAGCAACAGGATAGTCTGGAAGCTAGGCTCCCTAGACGCTTCAATCAATAAGGTGTTTATAACACCATATGCCTGAACCTGTGCAAATATAAAGGGTGCACTCTCCCTGCCCTCATAATCCTTACTTTCAAGTTTTGTCCAGGGCCAGTGGGAGCAGGATCTATACTCAAGGCATTCTACTCTTCCTCAGTGGAATATAAACTCTTTGAGGGCAGGCACTGTATTGCTTTATCCCTAGGACCTAGAATATCACTTTGCACATAGTAGGTGTCTAAGAAATGTTCTGGTTTAACAAGCATTTATTAAGTGCTTATTAGGTGCTGAGGATACAAATCATACTGATAAAGATGATGTATGTATGTTATCTCATTTGTTCCTTGCAGCAGCTCTGTTGGGACACAATGACAAAGAAACAGTCCCTGCCCTCAAGAAACTTATATTCTACTATTTGTTGAACCAGATCATGCCTCTTTCCAGAGTGTTAGCTCTGTCTCTGATTTGTTTGACTTGATGGGACCAGGTTGTTGTTGGGAGTTGGGGGGAGGGCTTTATGGAAGGAAGATGTAAGAAGGGAAGGGGGAGTGTTTGGAAACTTCTCTTGAAGGTGGAGAAGATGGAAAGGAGAGAAAATTGTTCATAATTTTGTTTTCTTTCTTGGTTTTTATTACAAATCCTAACATGAATCACAAGACAGTCATCTGTGCCTGTATTCTTCCCCTCCTCTGCTACACCTACAACCAAATAATGAAAGTGCCAGATCCCAACTTATAGCCTCTGGATGCCCCTTCACAGTACTCTGTGATGTTGACAGATTGATATTATGGAATCAATTTATTAGGAATCAGTTCCTTAGAATTTCAGGAAAGCAGGAAGAAGCATGGCTAAGAAAGAGAGTGGGATTTCCCAGTGCCTCCCTCAGCATCCCACTGATGCCAATGGATGGCTTTTAGGGAACTTGGAGTCAGTGACTGTTAAATTGTGAGAGGGTTAAAAATAACCACCACCATCTCCTTTTCATAACCCATAAAATCATAATATTTGGAAGGGAAGGGGAAGGGACAGAATAGTAATCCTAAAATAATTTTCTCCCTATTCTCCTGTACAATGAACAAATAGCATCATTGGTACCTGAAGTTCACACATGGACATCCATTCACAAACATACACCATAGTACATATAGCAGGTTACTTTGTCTTTATAAGATTTTTTTGTTTGTTTGTTTTTTCTAGGAGAGTGAGGGCCCTGGGGCCTATGATTTCATTGATGAAAGGAGTTTCCTCACTGGGAATTCTAGAGCAACTTATGGTTTTAGAAAATTATTTGAGATGGGTGGGAGGAACTCTCTTTAAACATGTGAGGGAGAGAAATAAACTTCTTCCCCAACAACCAAATGGTGTTTGATCCCACCTCTGCTGGCAAAGGCCCAGTCAGGGGAAATGGGCTACCAGCCAATGCAAGCTCTTTCCACACCCAGCTAACTTGAATAGGTTAAGAAGCTTCCTCTCTATGTAAAGCTTCCATCTGTCTGTCTGTGGCTTCCACTCATCGCTTCCAGGTCTGTCCTGTAGGGCAGAGAAGAAAAAGTCTGATCAACTTTCCATGTGGCCACCCTTTGAGTATGAGAGGACAGCTGCCATCATGCCCACTAGAGACCCCTCCCTCTACCCAATCTCACCCATGTCTTCCCAGTCTCCTCCTACTTCGATTACTATGGGTGGCAATCTCCTACCCCTTGCCATCCAGTTTGTTCCACTTCTGAAGGTTCTCCACCTTGTCAATGCCCTCAATGCCCCAATGTTGGCATTCCTGATCCATGTACATGGATGAATTCAACAGGAAGGGTTTGCTATTTTCCCCTGCAGCCATAGTAAATGGTGAGAAATGGTCTTACTAGGTGATGGAATTTCTTAGTACTTTAAAAATCTAAAAGATATCTTGGGAAATTCAACCTGACAGATGCCTTAGACCAATGTCTTCTGCTTTTATTAAGTCAAGCAAAAGTATAAGTAAGGCAGCTATAGCACTGTGATGGGAGCAGTGGATATGGAGCCGGAGGATCTGGGTTCAAAGGGTGCCTCTGATACTGACAAGCTAGGTAACCTTAGTAAGTCATCAGACTTCTCTGGGTGCCAGTATCCCAAGTTTTATAATGAGGGATTTAGACTAGATAGTTTCTAAGAATCCACCCAATTCTAAATCCAATGGTCATATCTCATAAAGATGGAAAAGTGAAAATTCAAAAGAGTTAGACTTCTTAGCAACCACTGCTGACTAGATTTGTATCTTGATAGAACTGAAGATCATAGCAGAATTATTTACGGCTGCTTATAGACAAGGACTGTCTTCATTTCTGTTTTTCTTTCCTCAGTGCCTACCACGGTGCCTTGCATGTAAGGGCAGCTAAGAGGGTGCAATGGAGAGAGCACCAAGCCTGAAGTCAGGAAGACCGAAGTTCAAATCAAATTTCAGATAATACGCACTAGCAGTGTGACCTTCGGGAATTCATTTAACCTTTGTTTAATTTAGCTTCTTCATCTGTAAAATGGAAATAATTATCACATTTACCTAGAGGGTGATTGTGAGGATTAATTGAATTAATATTTGAAAAGCACATGGTAGAGTGCCTGGCACATAGTAGGTGCTATATAAATGCTAACTATGATGATGATAGAGATGCTTTAAAAAGGTTTATTAAATTGAATCATATATCATTGATATATTTCTTGTGTCCCTCTATTCAGATTTGTATTTCAGTCATCATTGTGACTAGGCCTTAATTTCTCTACCAAGGACTTTGGCCTTCCTTGACCTCTTCTTTTCTCTCCACACTCTCTCCATCTCTGTTCAAAGAAGTCTGAGATCTATGTATCCAGCTCTTCTCAGCTTCAGGCTCACATCATCATGGACACCTCAAACAGGATCCTCATCTCCCAGGAAACAGCCTTGTAAGGAGGCAGCAGGGAGGCGTTATTGCCTCCCAGGGTAGAGGACAGAGCAGCCTTCTCATTCTGGGAAATCCCTTTGCCCCTGCAAGCCCTTTCTCAGATTGGTCAGTTCCTCCTGGAACAGTTCCTCCTCCACTTCAAGGAAGGGCTCAGGCCAATCTTTCATTCCTCTCCAGATTTCTTTCTCCACCATGACCCCAGAAGTGCCTTCTTCCCTCCCCCATCCCCTCTTTCACCTTCCTTTTATGGGTTGTCTTCTCCATTAGAATGTAGGCTCCTTCAGGACAGAGACTATATTTCTCTTTGCATCTCTTTGAGTTCCCAGAACTTGGTGCAATGGTTGGCACATTGTAGGTGCTTAAATGTTTGTTGAACTGACCTGTCCCATAGACATCTCAAACTCAATATATCCCAAACAGAACTCATTGCCTGATACCCTCCCCCCACCTCCAACCCATCTCTTCTCTGAAATTCCTTATTTCTGTTGAGATGTTAAAAGCATTGCCTTCCTTCTAGTCTCCCAGATTCCCCACCTCCTCCCTCTCATCATGTATCTAAACAGTTGTCACACTTGTCATCCTTACTCCTACACATCTTTTAACTCCTGTCCCTTTATTTACAATGGTTGGGTCCTCTTCATTTCTTGCAGTTATCTCCCCTTTTGTCTTCTATTTCAAGTCTCTTCCTACCCCAAGCCATCCTTCATGCTGCTGCTGAAGAGATTTTCCTTAAACATAGATCTGACTGTGTCACTCGACCTTGATAGACTCCAGCTGATAAGCTCCCTATTACTTCTGGGATCAAATACCATCTATTTTACTCAATATCTGAAACCCTTAATATATTAGCCCCAACCTACCTTTCCAAACTTATTATCTGTTATGTTCCTTCCCTTACCCTAGAGATCAGTCAAACTAGCCTTTATTTGGTCTTTACAGAGACAAAAATGAAACTAGATTTAGAGTGGGTACATCAGAGGCCATTCTGTCCCATCCCTGTATTTTAGAGATGAGGAAACTGGGGTCCCTGAGGATGAAGGTGAGTCAGCAAGCGTTTATTAAGAGAGTTGTAAATGACAGCTGGCATCAGGACATCTGACTACAAATCCAGGTCCTGCCCTCAAGGGGCTTCTGTTCTACTGGGAGTAGGCAGATACAGTAGGAATCCAGGTAAATAGAATACAAAGTAGAGTGTGATGGAGTCAAAAAAGGGATCTGGACAAAATACACTAAGTAAGATTGGTGGATGGAGAGTGCTTTCATTTGGGGCAATTATGGAAATCTTCATCAAACAGGAGTTATAGGAATTTAGCATTGGAGGAAGAAAAGAATTTTTAGCAGGCAAAGATGAGGGGAAGGAGTTCATTCCAGGAATGGAGGAATTCCAGTCTGGATAAAGGCGAGATAGGAAATGGCAAACAGAGATTAATTACTTCAATAAAGGAGGCAGGGTCCAATAGTTTTACTCTTTCGATTGGAACCCTTTTTTATTCTTGTTTGGTCATTTCAGTTTTATCTGACTCTTCATGACCCCATTTTGCATTTTCTAGGCAAAGATACTGGAGTGGTTTGGCATTTCCTTCTCCAGCTCATTTATAGATGAGAAAACTGAAGCAAACAGGGTTAAGTGACTTGCCCAGGGTCTCACAGCTAATACATATTTGAGGAGAGATTTGGCCCTTTATTCTGCTCTGTCATTACTATTTGAATGATAATTCTTTAGCGTAAATTAGAAATAAGCACTATAAAATGAGTTCTTCTATTAGTTTTTGTTTGTAGACATGAAGTCAGGTCTTTGCTTAACCTATATGGGAGCTCTTCTGAAAGATACAGCTTTAAGAAGACCAAGCATTTCCCAAAAGCACCTCGTGCCGGCAACCTCTGATTCCATATTGTCACGACAATTGGCTTTTATCAAATTTTTTCTGTGTGCTTTTGGAAACTGGATTAATTAAAATAATTAAGCAATCATTTGCATAAAGCCTATTAGTGAATGATATTGAGTGGATTTGTATTCTGACTTTCTTGAGAATAAGGGAAAATAACTTTTTGAAACAGCAATGAATAATGTATATTGCTAATATTGTAATTTATTGCCGCCAGTCTTGGCACAGCAAAACTTTAGTATTCAAAATGTGATAGAAACAAATCAGCAAGCAGTTATGGAATATTAAACATGGTGACAGGAGCCAAAAGAAAGGGAGACTGTGTGGCTTGGTGGAAAGGGTGCTAGATTTGGAGTCTGAAAACCTGGGTTCTAATATTGGTTCTTCCTTCTTACCACTGACATGTGGAATGTATTGGGGTTCACAAAGCATTCTTCATACATTGTGGCAACTGAGCTTTACAGCCACCTTGGGAGTAGGGGCTATTATTCTTCCACTCCATATAGGAGGAAACTGAGGCTCAGACAGGGTACGTTCTGCATGATCACCTAATGAAGTGGTGTTTGAGCCAGCTCTTCTTGATACTCAAGTTCAGCATACAAGCCCTTTCTTCTCTTGCTACATATGTGACCTTGGACAAGTCACTTGCTGTGGTCTGTCGATAGATAACCCAATCTGGTCAATTTTCTCCTGTGATGGTAGAATTGAGCCCAGTCCCAAAGGGTCAACTTTGTGGCTGCATCTGTGGACTATGTCATCACCACACAGACGTCCTCCTGGATGACAGAGTGTGATGGGGTCAAAGGAGAAATCTGGACAAAATATTTTAAGGAAAATTTCAGGGAAGAGAAGATACTTTCAGCTGGGATGATCATGGCAAAAGACCTAATTGTCTACTACATGAGCTTCTGACTGCTTACTGGGTTCAGTGGGACAATCTATAGTCCCTGCTTCTGGTGGAGGCTGCTTGAGAAGTAGGCTGTGTTGGAAACATTCCTGACACACAAAGGATCAAGGAAAATTTATTTAAGTAGAGTTCAGAGTTATTGAACACCTTGGCCAAGGTGAACTCCAACCTTCTTCAAAGAGAGAGAGAGAGAGAGGGGGGGGGGCGGTATACAAATTTGAGGGCATTTTTATAAAGTTAGTGCAGGACAGATCCTCCCATCAGAGGATGAATTGGTCTGTTCTCTTTTGACATGCCCATTGTAAGTCATTAACAAGCACACTTGGATTTTTAGGTGGCTCTGTACGGTGACTTCATATTCTCCTTTTGATAGGCTTTCCCTCAAACAACATGTCAAGCCTGCACACAAGTTTCTGGCCTTTAATCTGACTGTGCTAGGTCACAACTGGTCACTTAAAGCTGTGGAATCAGAATTTCTTCCTGTTTTCCACACTTGTGTGAATTCTTGAGCTGCTAATTAGGGCTACAGCTAAGCAGGTGTTTGTACCAAATCGGGCCCTGATAGGGTGAACCCTGGGTGTAGAGGGCCATCAGGCTGTCTAATGAAGACTGACTCAGCCCTGATTAGAAAAATAGAGCTGCGTAAAACTTCAGTGCCCATCAGCATTGAGATCAGACCTAGGAGTGGCAGCGCAATGTCCAACCCAGCTGAGATAAGGAGACCCCTAGTCTAAAAATAAAAATGGCTACCCTCCCAGAATCACAAAGCAAAACAAAAAAAGGAGAATAGATAGGAGGAGGAGAAAATCCAGGATAACCACAGTAAGTCACTGCAAGTTTCTCAGAACCTCGCCCAAAGCCCATCTCCATTCCTGTATCTATTTCCCAATTAACTCTTGCAGGTCTGAGGCCAGTCAGACCAGAGTGCACTGTTTTGGAAGGCAGCATGCTTCAGTGCCTGGGCTGCCATACAAGATATGAGTGGAACCTTGGATGCTTCTCTCTAGTTCAGCCCAAGGTGAGCTTTTCTTCCCTTCTCCCCACTTTCCACTTGTTGCTGATATTAAACTAACCCTTCGCTATCTATAGAATGAGAGTTGAAGTACATAGTCTCTAATGTCCAGGATCTAATGACTGTGTGAAATTAGAAATACAGTTGTTGCAATTAAAGAAATTAGCATCTAACTAAGGAGATAGAACTTTAACAAATGTAATAACAGAGAAACACAGAGAAAACTGAGATTTTTCTCTGGCCAAAATAAAATTCCAGGGCAGTTAGGTTCTGCTGCCAGCAGCTAAGCACAATAGATAGTAGAATTTAGGTTGGGGATCAATGATCTTGCCTCCTTAGCTCAAATTCTTTTTTGAGCAGTGAGTGGAGGAATATTCTTTTGAAATTTTCCTTACTATGCTATTTTATGAATTGTTTTTTCTTTGAACTAGTTGTGTTCTCTGGTGGATAAGAGAGGAAACAGACACATTGGTGGTTGTGGGTGAGAGGGGTGGGAGTGGGGTGGGGTAGTCATGGTAATGGTTGTGGTGGAGGTAGGTCGATGGGTTATAAGCAATTGTTTTGAAGAGTTTGACTTGGCCATTTGATGCAGAAACTGATTGGCTGGAAAGTCACAGAGAGACCACTAGTCTCAGAGTGAGGAAACCTAGTTTTGGGTCTGTCACTAACCTATATATATGAGCAAGTCATTTCTACTCATCCAAACTTCATTTCCTCTTCTGTAAAATATGTGGGATCAGATGATCTTTAAGGTTCCTTGAAACTCAAATATTTTTATTCTATGATTAATATTGCATTCAGCAAAAGGAGGACTCAGCATTGTCATGAGTAAGGTGATTTTACAGTTGTATCTTGTATTCCCAGGAATGCCTGGCGCCTGCAGCCACTCTAGATCTCCCTTTCCTCAGATGTAGAGATAAAACATAAGCAGAGAGAAGGAAAGCAGAGTTGGGGGCAAACTGCTCTTGGTGCTGCCATATAGGATGAGTCCTGTATCAAATGAAGGGACAGTGGGCACTGGACTTGGAATCAGGAGACCTGGGTTCAAGTGCTTGTTTTTAACCCTATGACCATAGGAAAATCCTTTAACTCTTCTGAACCTTAGTTTTCATAGCTAGAGAATGGACCACATAGGATCTTAGAGACACAAGGACTTTGTAAACATTGAAAAGCCATGGAAGTGTGAATTTATTATTTAAAAACTCATCTTCTGGCTCATGGGGTAAGGACAATGTTTAGAATATGTTCATGATATATGTTTATTTATTATAATATCATATAATATAAAATGTTTTTAATACTCAGATGAAGGGAGGCCAACTGAATGTTGAGTCATTTTCAGTCATGTCTGACTCTTCATGACCCTATTTGAGGTTTTCTTGGCAGATACTGGAGTGATTTTCCATTTCCTTCTCTACCTCATTTACATTCTCCACCTCTAATGTGATAGCTAGGAGGGAGTTTAGAGATAATCTAGTCCAGCTATCTCATTTACAGATGAGGAAATTGAAGCAAACAGTTAAGTGATTTGTCCAGGATCACTTAGCTAGTATACGTGTGAGATTGGATTTGAACTCAGGCCCTCCTGACTCCATGGGTCAGCACTCTATCCAGTGCACCACTTACCTTCTCATTCTAGTTTTCCACCAACTGGTTGTGATATCTTGAATCTCAGTTTCCTCATCTGCAAATGAGATGACTCAACTAGACAATCTCTAAGTTCCCCCCCCAGCTGTCATATTCCAGGGAGACAGCTAAAGAATAAATAAAAGTGTGTCAGTAGGAATTCAGTAAATGTCTGAGATCCAGAAACCCAGCAGGGCTTGGTAGCTAAATGTATGCATTCCTCTGTGTTCAAATGTCTCCCTTTGCCTCTGTCTCCCTGTGTCTCCCTCAGACTTGGGAGGAGCCAGTCACTGAAAACACTGGCCTGGAGGAGTGCTGGTTGGTTGAAAACATCTGTCTAGGTAATGAGAATTGGAGGCAGATGTAGTTCTTGGAAGGTCCCCAAATCTATCTGCAGAGGCACATGATATTAAAGGCAACAATTGTAGAGACTGATTTGGGGTTCACTCCCCGACCCTAATGCATTTTAAGGGATCTCTCTGACAGTTTGAAAAGGGTGAATTTGCAAATCAAAAAGTCTTTCTGTTCATATTACTAGTCACATAGACTTTGCAGAAAAAAAAGAACTCTGATGTTGCTTTGTTCCCAGCTATTCCACCCTCACACCTCCATTAAAGCTATTATACTATTTAATGTGAAATTTTTACCCAGCAGACATTCAGGGTGCTCTGGTTTAGAATCATTCATTTTCCTTCATTTCCAAGTGAGTGGCAGCTAATTCTTCATTTCTGGCATGTTTCCTTTTGCTGATGGAGAGTTGGAGACCTAGGTTTCTGTCCTAACTCTGTGGGATTACTAAAGCTCTCTGAGACTGCCTTTGTTGTCCCTTAAGAACTTGGTGACAATAGTATTATTGTGAGGACCAAAACAGATAGTGTATGGAAAGTGCTTTATAAATGTCTCAATGACAACAATTCGATTACATATTGTGATATATTATGTCTGTTATGTATTATTATATAGACAACAATAAGACTCTCTTGAGAGTCAGAGTGGCTAACTTGTGACCTCATGATTCCTAGCTGTCTTCATCTCATGGGAACATGATGGTTTTAAACATGCCAAGCATATTCATTTGAGGTGGGAAAAAGCTGTGGGCAGATGGGAAAGACTTTGACTTATGAAACACTCCTTCAAAATGAATTATACTTTCCCTTGAAATTCAATTTGTGTGCTATCCAGGAAGGGATAAAAAAATGAGGGGATGTCAACTAATTGTTTTACCTAACAGTGCTCTTTATTGACAAGGCATAGACAAGGATTAATGTATGTTAATCAAATGTGAGAGCAGCAGAGGAAGGGGTGAGATTGAGATGGTGTTAAGCTGAACCTGGCTCCTTCCCTTGACCCCACCTCCAGGTACCAAGCAAGAATTGATTCAAGATGGGAATTGCCAAGAATGAAAGTGGAGTTGAGTAAGATCTGGAAGCAGGAAGGACAACATGAAGTACTTTGTACAGGCAAATTGGCAAGAACCATGGTTATTAAAATGTAGGCTCTCATAGAATCCCACTTGTCCCCTTATGAAACTGAACATTAATAGAGTGCTTTATGGTTTGTGAAGTGCTTTCTACATATTACCTCATTTTATCCTCACAACAAACCTGAGATATAGGTGCTATTATTAGGGATCTACTTTACAGATGAGGCAGACAGAGGTTAAGTGATAAGGCAGGATTTGAACTCATCTTGATTCCAAGTCCAGTGCTCTATCCTGCACCACCATTTGTTTCTAATTCCATAGCACTGGCAATTTGAAGGACTAGTGTTATGGAGTGTTATGGAGAGAAATGATCTTCACCCTAATATATTCTGATGCTTGGCATTGTTGGGTTCTGGAAGGAAGCAGCTGTTACCCATAGCCATAATGAGGGCACTAGCTTTTCTGCTGCTCTGAAACTATCTGTAAGTAGTAGAAAAAAGTGAAGAGAGCCTAGGCTTTAAGTTGATGTTTGAAGTGACTCATTCAACTGGGGTGGAGGTGGGAAACAAATGGATATTTTGGAAGGAATGAGAAGAAAGGAGACAGGTGGAACCACAATAAACTTCAACTAAACTGCTTCATAGCACTGCTATCCTGGAAGTCTGGGATAAGGCAAGAGAGGGCTGGGAGAAAAATGGCTGTTTCTAAATGGTTGCATATAAAATGGTTATGCTTTCTCTTTGGGTCTTTCTTTGTGACTGTCTATGTGATATGTAGCTCTGGGAAAAGCCTTACATGGTGAGTTATGGTGTAACAGCCCTAAAGAATAGGGCAGAACCAAGATGGTGGATTAGAGGGAGCAGCCCAGCTGAACTCTCCCAAAATTCCCCTCCAAACAACTTTAAAATATTGCCTCAAATCAATTTTTGAAGTCAAAAAAGTAGGGATGATGTTTTTCTCATCTAGGAAAATTTAAGAGGTTGGCAGGAGAAGTCTGAAACACTTAGGTGGTTTGTCTGGAGCGCACATACTTGGTGGCAATGGTAGATGCAGCAGCTTTGGAAGCTCTTAACCCAGAGGTGATGAGATGGGTTGGACAACTGGTCAGAAAAAGATTATATGGACATTTTGCCTGCGTTTAGTACAGTTGATGCTGATTGGCAATTATGTTACCCATACACAATTCTGGATCTCAGTTCTAGGGCAGGGAGGAATGCTGGGGTCAGTCACAAGGGAGAAGAGGCCCTGGTAACCATAACAAAGCAGAAAAGAACATTAGCACATGGAGCTGCAAGGGACAAGGGGACCTGGTCACAGTTCCAAGGCCAAGAGGAATGCTAACAATTACATCTGCAGGGGACCAGAGCCCTACCTTGGTGAAGGCTAAAACAAAGACCAGGAAAGCAGGACCACAACCCTTCCTGGATCATTCCACCTTGGAAGCAGCAAAAATGTGTAGACTCCCAAACTAGCTCAGAAAATAACATCACAAAAAAGCCTGAAGCTTGGGACAAGACTTCCCCATCCCTAGGTGAGCAGAGTTCAATTTTAGCATAAAGTTCAAAGTAAAAAAAAATAGGCTGGAAAATAAGCAAACAACAACAACAAAAAGAATTTAACCATGCAAAGCTACTATAATGGCAGGGAAGACCAGACATAAACTCAGAAGAAGATGGTAATGTGAAAATAGCTGCCAAAAAAGCCTCGGAGAAAAGTTTTAATTGGACCCAAGCCAAACAAGAATTCCTAGAAGAGCTAGAGAGAGAGATAGATCAGAGAGTGGTAGAGCAAAAAGGGGAAAAGAAATGAGAATGATGCAAGAAAATTATGAAAAGAGAACAGCGTGGTAAAAGAGGTACAAAAATATTGAAGAAAATACCTTAAAAAACAGAATTGGTTTAATGGCAAAAGAGGCATAAAAATTCCCTTAAGAAAAAACTCCTTAAAAAAACAGAATTGACCAAATGGAAAAAGAGGTACAATATTTCACTGTAAGGAATCATTCCTTAAAAATTAGATAAGTGGAATAAGTGGAAGCTAATGATTCTATGAGACATCAAGAAACAAAAAAAACAAAGTAAAAGAGTGAAAAATAGATGAAATACACACTATCTCATCAGAAGAATAATTAATTTGGAAAATAAATCAAAACAAGATGATTTAAGACGTATTGGACTACCTGAAAGCTATGGTTTTAAAAAAAGAGTCTAGACATCATATTTTCAAGAAATTATCAAGGAAAACTATCCCGATAGCTTAGATTCAGAGAGTAAAATAGAAATTGAAAGACTCCATCAATCACCTCCTGAAAGAGATTCCCAGAATAAAAACTCTCAGGAATATTATAGCCAAATTCCAGAGCTCCCAGGTCAAAGAGAAAACACTTTTAGCATCCAGAAAGAAACAATTCAAATGTCATGGAGCCATGGTCAGGATCACATGAGCTGTAGTAGCTTCCATATTAAAAGAGTGGAAGGCTTGCGATAGGATATTCCAGAAGACAAAAGGATTAGCATTGCAATCAAGAATAATCTACCTAGATACTGGGGAGGAAAATGGATACTTAATGGAATAGAAGACGTTCAAGTATTCCTGATTAAAAGCCCAGAGTTGAATAGCAAATTTGACATTAACACAGAAGATTCAAGAGAAGCATAAAAAGTAAACATGCAAGTGTAATCATAAGGGACTCAGAGTCAAACTGTTTATATTTTATATAAGAAGATGATACATGTAACTCCTGAGAACTTTATCACTATGAGGGAAGCCAAAAGAAGTTTACATAGGCAGAAGGCATGGGTATGAGTCAGTTCTTCTGGAATGACCTAAAAAATAATTAAGGGATGAGAAAGGGGAATGCACTAGGAGCAGGAGGAGAGAGGTAGAATGTAAAAATTTTTCTTGCATCAAATAGGTGCACAAGGAAGAGCATTTACAATGGAGGGAAAAATGTGGGAGAGTGGTAGGCAATATATAAACCTCATTCTCATAGAAAATGTTTCAAAGAAAGAAGAATATATATACACACTCAGTCATGTATAGAAATGTAACTTACCCAATAGGGAAACAGGATGGGAAGGAGATTAGAGAAAGGAAGGAGATAATAAAAGAAAGGGTAGATTAAAGGAGGCAAGGGTTAGAAACAAAATAGACTTTTGAAGAGGGACAAGGCAAATAGAGAGAATGAGAGGAAGAAACAGAAGTAAATGAGATAGAATGAAATGCACAGTAATCATAACTGTGAATGTGAATGGAATGAACTCACCCGTAAGATGGAAACAGATATTAGAGTTAATTAGAAACCAGAACTGAACAAGAGACACACTTGAAACAGAAACACATAGAGTTAAAATAAAGGACTGGTGCAGAATGTAACATGTTTCAGCAGAACTAAAAAAATCAGGGGTAGGAATCATTGTCTCAGACAAAGGAAAAGCAAAAATAGACCTGATTAAAAGAGATAATTAGCGAAACTACATTTTGCTAAAAGGTATCATAGACAACAAAGTAATAAAAACAAATTTACAGGAAGTTTCTCTGATAAGACCTCATTTCTCAGTTCTATACTGAGTATAGAACTGAGTCAAATTCATCAAAATGAAGAGCCAAATTAAAGTAATTGTAGAATTCCACAGATTTTGCCAGTCCGTCAGATTGGCAAAGATGACAAAAAAAAGTAATGTTTTCAGGACTGTGGGGAAATAGGTACATTCTTGAATCACTGATGGACTAACTATTCTAGAATGCAATCTGGAACTGTGTACAAAAAGTTATTAAGAATTATGTGCCCTTTGATGCAACTCCACCACTGCTAGAGAATGAAATAAGCAAAATGAACAATTTATACTGTAACAACATACACGATCAAAATAGACAAATTTGAAAGCTTTATGAATTCTTATCTATGTGATGACCACCACAATTCTGGAGGTCAATGAGAAGCAGGCCATCTACCATCCAACAGAGAGGTGATAGAGTTATGGCACATTTTTGGATATGACCAACGAGAAGATTTGCTTTGACTAGGATATACGTATTTCTTAAAAGGATTTTATTTTTGGTTTTTGTTTTTCTCAATTAAATAATTTAAAAAGATTATAGCCTGTGAAGATTGAACAAAGGTGAGTTAAATCATCCAAGAATTACACATAATCACAGATTTAGACCTGAAAGACTTAAGAGGTTGTCTAGTCCAACTTTCTCATTTTACAGATCAGGAAACTGAGGCCAAGAGAGGGTAAATGACTGGCCTAAGTGGCAGAATTATATCTGACACCAAATCTAATAATCTTTGCCATATTGACTCAGTTAAAACCTCATTGGAATAATTTGGGGGAGCCTGGGGAATTTGCATAAACACTGTAAAACCTCAGCAGAATATTTGGGGAAGTGCTGTATTTAGAATCAGAAGACTTGGCTCCAAAACTTGTGTACAAGTGACTTCACCTAAGAGGGTTGTACCAGATGATCTCTGAGGTTTCTTCTACTTCTAAATCTATGGTTTTACAAATCTTCCTGTTAAATGAGGACTGGGTAGTGCCATTGTGCATAGACCACTGGGCCTTGAGTCAGGAAGACGAATTCAAATCCAGTCTCAGACACTTCCTAGCTGTGTATCCATGGGCAAGTTCACTTAACTGTGTTTGCCTCAGTTTCCTCATTTGTAAAATGAGGTGGAGAAGGAAATGGCAAATCAGGCCAGTATCTCTGCCGAGAAAACCCCAAATGGGATCATGGAGAGTCAGACATGACTGAGGTGAATGAACAACATAAAAAGAAAAAACCAAAAGGACCTCTGGCTTCATCTGGTTTGCTGCCACTTAGGGACAGTGATTCTCTTCCCAGTCCTCCTTCTACCTCCTCTCCAACCTCCTTATGGTAATGATGTCAGTGGTGTCGGGTGGTTCATATAGAGGTTTTTAGGGAGAAGCTGTAAACCCAAATTGGCCTTGCTTCATATGTCCAAGTATGAAATAAGAATGAGCCTAAAAGATACTGAAGGAGACAAACTTATCTCCAGCTCTGTATGACACACAGAACTTCCCTCTTCTTTTGATAACAATTTTCTGCCTGACCCTTAACCCCTGCTCCTTGAACTTTATTGATCCTCTGCCACTGACTCATGGTTCTTATGCAGACCCCACCACCTGCCTCTGACCCCCTCTTACCTTAGCTTTCCAAGCCTCTGGCAACTAATTCCTGGGGCCATGACTGACCAACTGCTTCAGGACCCATTCCTCTCCACTAAAATCCTTTTTGTCAGAGACCTTTAGCTCATTCTTCCCTAAGAAGGCAAAACTATGCCAAAAATGGCCCACTTACGAGAGCTTTCGACTGGCCGCAGCCCCTCCCCTCAGGTGGAACCAAGATGAACATTCTGTAGTCATTGCTTCTAAATATATTAATCTATATTTTTCTTGCATAAGTAGAATTACAGGATAACGGATTTAGATTAGAAGAGACTCAGGACACTGTCCTGTCTACCTTCCCTGTCACTTTGCAGATGAGGAAACTGAGTCACAGAGAGGTTAAGTGACTTAGCCAGGGTCACAGAATGAGTATGCTCCTCAGGCAGGGTTTGAACTCAATTACAGGGTTCATCCACTGTGCCACCTAGCCTCCTTAAATAAAATACATTAAACAGACTTCCAGTCTTTCGTTGGAGAGAGGAGGAGAGGGAGTGAGAGGGAAAGAGAGAGACAGAGAGAGAAAGACAGAAAGACAGAGAGACAGAGAGACAGAGACAGAGAGACAGAGAAAGACAGACAGAGAGAGAGAGACAGAGAGACAGAGAGAGAGAGAGAGAGAGAGAATATCCAGCAGGTAAAAGTAAAGAGAGATGGATAGAAAGATGTCCCAAGACAGAACAGATACTCCAGAATCAAGATCCACAAAGACATGAATGAGGGGAACTTGAAGAGACTAAGACTCGAGGTATCTTTTTCAGGAAAAATAAACTTGGCTTTGAGGCACAAAAGCAAACAGCTGACTCTTGTGAGCTAGTCATAAAATCACAGCAAAGTTAAGGTCTTTGATTTAAACCATATCTTTTTGATGGAAAAAAAAGGATTTATTTCAAGGCATTGCTGCCTTCTGACCCCTTTTCTTTTTAAGTGTTTATTGATACCCTTTTCAATAGGAGTCATTGATTTGTTGCCCCACCAACATAGATGCTTCTCTTGTAACTAAGAAAAATGGCTAAGCCAAATGAACCCACAAAATGCCACTGTATCTTGTGGCTTGGGATATACTAAGGGGGGGGGTGAATGTAACTTTTTCATAGGATATTAACATTTAGAGGTAGCTGATAGTACCTGAACTCTTTCAATAAGTAGAAACAATTGATAGGTCAGATTGGAAACTGGTAGTGGGGACCAGGGAGTGGGAGTTTGGGGACAAGGGAAGGTATGTGTGCTACTTCTCCCTCGTGGTCCTCTGATACCACGATCCCTATTCCTTGAGGTCCTCCTTTGACCACCTGCTACAACTGCCTGCCTAATTTGTGGGAGAGGCAGCCACACTCCATTGTCTGGGCCCTTGGTCATGTTCCCTGATGGCTCTGTCATAATCGCTTTTCTCTTCCAGGTCTGATGACCTAATCTCTTCCATCAGCTGCAGCCTGCTACTAGCATAAGTCACACATTCTGGGATCTAGGGAGGTCATTGCTATCTTTCGTTGCCCAACCATGCCCTCTACCTCTCATTACTCTACTTCTTCCATAGTTCCACAGAGTGAGAGAATCTGGTGGTCACTGGTCACACTATAGGTATGTTCATATGTGAGTGTGTGTGCGTGCACGCACGCACTCTTTAGGCCATGAGGCATGCTTCTGATGGTGTGAATACACCAGACTAGCGTAGCCTATCCTTGATGTACTCTGACCACACTGGATTTTTGGCCCAGAAATCTACACCATACTTCACTTGGGGTTCTGAGTGTTTGTAAGGGTATTGATTGCTAACTGACCCAAATTAAAACATGGTATGTAGGGGCAGGCGTAAAAACCATATAGACCACAATTAAGGGTAAAGCTGGCTGAGGTGGTATCCCAAGGCCTTTCCATACCGCAGCCTCTCCCAAGCTCTGTCTGGTCTTTCACTACTCCATAACCTGGTGATAGTCTCCACACTAGGTACCTCATAGTGTTAAGGATCTTATCCTCCTCCCCTGCCTTTGATCCTTCTGCCCAGAAGAGTTTGAGGCCCTGTCCTAGGTTTCCATGGCAACTCCAAATCAATTAACTTTATCTTATAATTTTGATTTGAGGATTTTACTTGTTTTATTTTCTCTATGTATATTTCCTTCAGGCCCCAGAATCCTTAGTTATAGCTTTGTTGACAGCCTGTGCAGCATCCTTCAGTTAGAGCTCACCAGGTTTCTTTATCCATCCTTCATTATCCTTTTTTACATCCTCCTTGTTCTTGGATGGGTTATCTTTTTCAGTCATTCCAATCCTTTGTTGTTTAGTCAATTAATCATGTCTGACTCTTTGTGAGTCAGATCTATTTGGGTTTTCTTTTGCAAAGATACTAGAGTGGTTTGTCATTTCTTTCTCCAGCTGGTTTTGCAGATGAGGAACTGAGGCAAACAGGGTTAAGTGACTTGCCCAGGGTCACACAGCTAAGAAGTGTCTGAGGTCTTATTTGAACTCAGGTCCTCTTAGCTCCATGGCCAGCATTCTATCCACTGCACCACCTAGCTGCCAACCCAGCCCCCAATAAAATAAGTGAACCCAAACCAAGAAGGACCGCTGGGGATATGAGAATAACTTTTTCTCATTCAAACAAGTATGAAATCCTATGCTTCTAGGATTTCTCTTCATTTTTCTCTTCAACTCATATTAGTAGTAAAAAGCCAGATGAAAATCGCACCAGAGGCCACATGCTGATACATAGGGGCTTAGAAAGACAGTGACATAACTTTTTTTTACAAACCTTGAACAATACAGGAGTTTTTTTTAAATGACATTTTCAAAAGAATTAACTTGTAGAACCTGCTTTAAGAAAACCAGGCAATGAGATCATAAAGAAAGGGGAAAAAAGCAAACAAAAACCAAATCCTCCCCTTGGAAGAACCATGTTTTATTTTGGTACACCTTAGATCCTTAGTGATTCATAGGCAAGGCTTCTAGAAAGTATAACAAAAGAAAGTGGCAATCAGAAAGATTTAACTGTG
Organism: Potorous gilbertii; assembly: GCA_028658325.1. NCBI lineage: Eukaryota > Metazoa > Chordata > Mammalia > Diprotodontia > Potoroidae > Potorous > Potorous gilbertii. The sequence goes on along the minus strand of CM053770.1, from coordinate 32,003,465 downwards.
AAAGAGGCTTTGATTTAATCATTTCAATTAAGTCATGCTAAGGTAAATGGATTTATAATCATATCAATGTGGGGAGTCCCTCCTACATAGAATGCTGTGACCTACCCATGACCTCTCATTCTGTGTGCCTTCCCCCAACCCCGAGATGAGAAGCTTCCCTTTGGATCTCTTGATGTTGAGCGTCTGCCAATGTCCATCCCTCCCTTTTAATGTCCTTCTTTCCTCATCATTTGTTTTTCCAAAGACAGTCATTTCCTAGACTATCTTGTTTAGGCTAACACTGGCCATGTATTACAGCTTAATTGCTCCTACCAAACATTTCTCCATCATCTGCTAGGTGACTCTTAATTTTAATTATTCAGAAACCGATTTTCTGTGGTTTATAGCCATATGGAAGTACTGGGAGAAAAAATGGAGGGAAAAAGATGGGTCTTTGTCTCATGGGAAATCTTGGGTATTATTAAAAGTTCTGCTTAATTTACCAAAGGTAATCCAACCCACTCTCTTCTTTTTGTCCAGTTCCAGGCTCTCTTAGTGAAGTACTCAGTTACTGTTCATAATATTCATAGAGTTTAATAAGTTCTTTGGATTGACCACCCAATATAACCAAATAATAATACCTTTCTGGCTATGTGCATTTTTTCCTTTTTTTTTTTTGCCCTCATGGGGGTAGCAAAATGAGACTCATTTCTAACTCATACCTTGGTCACAGGATCATAGAATTTAGAGCTGGAGGATATCATAAAGATAACATAATCCAATCCCTTCAATTTTTTTTTGACAATAAAGGAATTAAGGCACGGAGAAGGGGAAATCATTTGCTCAAGATGACATAGGCAGTAAGGATCAGACTAACTTCTCACTGTTCTGGTCTGCTAGGAAAAGCAACTTGACTAGAAGGTACTAAGGTTTCATAGGATTTAGGGAAATTTTGTTTTTAACCTAAAAAAATGAGCAGCAGTGGGCATAATTCATACGAGGGAGGGAGGAAAGCAACTGTGTGGTGGAATGAGGATGCGGCCAGTCAAATTGGCTTGTGGGGAAGATAAATATTGGTGATATTTAAACTGTTTAGAGATGTCCTGCTTCCTTATTAACATTAAAAGTAGAAAATGGTGCAGTATGCATAATCTCTTCCCAGCCAGAGAGAAGGGAGAGTTGCTGAGGGAAGGAGCTGGGCAAAAAAGAATCGGAAGAGTAGCTGGTGATTTTGTGCTGACTAAGAATTGGAAATTGAAGGAATACCCCTCAACTGGGGAATGGCTAAACAAGATGTGGCATATAATTGTGATAATATTATTGGACTATAAGAAATGACAAACAGGATGAACTAAAAAAAACCTGGAAAAAGTTACACGAACTGATGCATAGTGAAGTGAAGAGAATGTCATACACAGCAATATTGTATGATAAAGAGTTGTGAATAACTTAGCTATTCTAAGTCATACAACGATCCACAACAATCCTAAGGGACTAATGATGAAGCATACTCTCTGCTTCCATAGAAAGAACTGATATTGTTTGAATAGACTGAAGTATGCTATTTTTTCACTTACATTCTTTTTCCTTTATTTGAATTTTCTTGTACATAATGACTAATATGGAAATGTTTTCCCACGATTGCATATATATAACCTACATCTGATTGTTTACCATCTCAGGGAGGGATAGAATTTGGAACTCAAAACTTTTTGAAAACTGTTAAAAAATTTTTAGCATAATTGGGGGGAAAATAAAAAAATAGGCTTTTTTTTAAAAAAAAAAAAAGAGTAGCTGATGAAGGAAAAGTGATTAGATATTTAAAGAGACATAAGACAGGTGCCTCTTCCAAGGAAAGAATAAGAGATTTTCTTTTATCTTACAGGGAACCCTATTTTCTTCTTAGAGACCTCATTAATGGCACCGAGGTAGATAGTTGGACCATGAATTGGAGCAATAATGACATCTAAGATGAAGACAGGCAGTCAACAAGCCACTATCAAATGCTTCCTACATGCCAGGCACTGTTCTCAGTGTAGGGATACAGATACAAGTAAGAGTAAAGAGTCTTAGCCTTTCAGGAGCTCACATACTAATAGGATGAGGGGAGATCATACATAAAAGAGAAATAAAAGGGGGAGAAATAGTGATGATGGATTTACTGATATGCCTTCCAAATCCACCAAGACTCGCATACCGCTATGACACTTCAGTCACAGCAGATAACCAACTCGGGCTCAGTTGTGTGTGTGTGTGTGTGTGTGTGAAAAATAAACCACTTGTACTGTATTATTTTGAAGGTAACCTTAACAATGCCCCATGGTACCAGTCTACTGGCTGTGGTACCAGTTTCTGGAGGGCAGGACTTCTATGGACTTATTTTGTTCTTCTTAAAAAATTACGTTTATTTATTTTTAACATTTAAAGAAAATGAATTCCAAATTCTCTACCTCCTTCTCATGCCCTACCTATTGAGGAATATATCAATTATATGAAATCATGGAAGACATATTTCCATGTTAACCATGACACAAAAAAGCAAAAGAAAAAAAATAAAGTCGAAAAAATCAGGCTTCAATTTGCATTCAGAATTCATTGGTTCTCTTTCTAGAGGTGAATAACATTTTTTATCATGAGTCCTTTGGAACTGTCCTGGATCCTTGTATTGACAGGGTTAGAGTTTAGTCTTCCACTTTTGTTGTTGTTTAGTACTTTCCAATCATATCCAACTCTTTGTGACCCTCTTGGGTGGGGGGGTTTCTTGGCAAAGCTATGGGAGTCCTTTGCCTTTTTCTTCTCCAGCTCATCTTACAGTGGGGAATCTGAGGCAAACTGAGATAAATGATTTCCCAGGGACACACAGCTAGTAAATGTTTGAGATTGGGTTTGAATTCAGGTTCTTCTGGACTCCAAGCCCTGTGCCCCATCCATTGAACCATCTAGCTGCTTCAGAGTTGATATTTATTACAACATTGCTATTATTGTGTTCAGTGATATCCTAGTTCTGCTCATTCCACCCTACATCAGTTTCTACTGATCTTCCCAGGTTTTTTTGAAACCATCCTGCTCATCAATCATTTCTTATAGAACAATGGTATTCTATCACAATCTTGGATCAGGTTCCAGTGGGGTTCTTTGGTGGACAGAACAGAACTCTGAAGTCAAGTGTCTCTTCTTCACTCCCCTCTTTAAGCAATGAGAGAAAAACGTGTGCTGCACCCAAGACAAATCCTGAAAAGACTGTTGGGGTGCCCAGCCTTACTTACCCTTTAAAATACCTTCTTCTTGCTACATAATCTGGTATCTCCTTCTTCTCTGGGATCTGAGCTAAGAGTGTCTTTCTACTCCTGATACGATGTGTGCACTTTGGGATAAGAATTTGAACAAAGAGAATGCCATGGTTTTAAAATAAAAATTTTCTCCCCACTTTTAGCCAACTGTTAGACTTTCTTCTCCCTTACCCTCTCCTCAAACAAAGGCCATAGAACTGCTAATTTTAAAAAGAAGATGAGAAATGTTTGAAGAATGAATGAAAAATCAAAGGATAGCAGAAGAAAAAGGAGAACCAATGGAAATGATATTTTTGTTCATTCAAAGAACCCTTTTGTTCATCCTGTGTGTGCACATGCATGTGTGTGCATGTAAGTATATGTGCAGGTGTGTGCATAGGTGTATGTGTGATATTAATTGACTTCTAGACAAATAACCTTCCAGTAGAGAGATGACTTGAACTCACAGTCCTTATAACCATAGACCTTTCTCTCACTGACCTCCATGGTTTTTTTAATCATGCCTTCAGGATGTAGACTTAAAAGACTTAAGCAATTTTCAAGTAAGAAAATCCAAACTGGAGGCTTTTGATGATTGCTGATTTCCTGAAAGAACTAGAAAGGAGGAAGCTTAAGTAGGTGATGGCCCAGGATACAACACACACAACAAGGGCACTTTTTAGTATTGCTTTTCATAAATGCACATCTTTAATGTTGGAAAATTGCATTTTCCATCGCATTCATTTTAATTCATACTTATAACAGAGATGGCTTAAAACTTCTGGTGGACAATAATCCATGGTGGACACAATTTTCAAACCTTGGCTAGGACACACAAATGCCTTTGTAGTTCTGTTTCCAGTAGTTTCCCAAGCCACACAAAATCTTAACAGTGCTATCCTTGCAGTGGAAAAGGTGATGGATTTGGAGTACCTTTGGATTTGGCCCACATGCATTTTGATCCATGTGACCTTGGGCAAGTCACTTTACTTTAAAGCATCTCAGTTTCTTTATCTATAAAATTAGGCAGGTTGGATTTGAACTCCAGGGTCTTTTTCAAATTGGTTTATGATCATAAGATAGTTAGTAACATCATAAGATGTTATTAAAAAAATCAGCTATAAACTTAGACAAAATATGTCCTTGGACCCTCAGGTTCCCCTTTTTCTCCTTTCTTCACTCTCCATGGTATTACCCTCCCTTTCAGAAAGTGCTTCCTCCCTTTAAAACCTGATCCCAGGAAAGGATGTTCAATTAGTCATTTATCCTTCAATATGAATTTAAATTAACACTACTTGTAGCTTTTCCCCACTAACACTTACATAAACATTT
>CM053770.1:31962646-31998385 GCA_028658325.1 Potorous gilbertii | reverse complement strand
TGAAAATAAATTTGGCTATTTACAGCAGTCCCATTGCCTGGTTGAGTATGGTATCATCCTCCAGTTCCAGATGAAAACAATAGAAAATAGAAACCTAATTTAAAAGCTAGCGGCTTAGCCTGACTCACTCTGAGCAGGATTCAGGGATCTCTGGGCAGGGCAGGAATTCTTTACTTGTTCCTTCTCTTATTCTCTGTGTCATCAGTTGCCATTTCAAAGAAATGCTATCCATTGCCTTGATAGAGAGCTACGTCTCTTTCCCTTTGTTCCTTGGCCATATTCCAGAGTTTTACTTGTCACTGATGTGAGATGCCTTTAGTGTTGGCATGAGATACTGAGAGAAAGCTTCCCTCCTTGTGTTATTCAACCTCAGTCCCTGTTAACCAATTGCACTAGGGGAGAGATATAACCCATGTGGGGATGCTGGTAGGTCCTGTGGTATGTAGTTATGGATTGGATCATTGAAACAATGGTTGTGGATGGGAGTAGGTTTGAATCCACTGAAGTCAGCGATGGTGGTATGTGCATAAGACAAAGAGGAAATGTTCACTAAGTATGGCATTGTTGTTAGAGGAGGAGAACTGTTGTACACTTTAGAAATGAATTATAACTGATTTCTAGTTACCTGGTTGCATTCATAACCAGCTCTTGATGTTTAGACAAAAGTGGCTTTGTAAAGGTAGCTTGGCATTGTGTACATAGTCAAAAGTCTCTCTTAGTTTATTGTGGGTATCTTGCATTGAGAGAAATCCAGGTTTCTGGTGTAGGGCTGTGCACGTGTTTCACAGACTGTGACAATGGTCTGCCAGTGACTTTCTGTTTCTAATTAGAGAGCTGAGGCCTGCTGGCAGAAAAATGCAGATTTATTACAAGTTGTGGCATTTCATGTATTGTGTGTATGTAGTTTTAATATAGGAGACTAGTGATGACTGCTGGGATTTTTGTCTGCAGATTACAGGATTCCTCTCTGATCTCTATCCTTCACACTTCTGGTCATGGTGCTTCTGTAAAAGCCAACTGGATTCTGGTCTCCTGCTCTTCCATTTCCTAACTCTGTGACCTCCTTCTGGTCCCTTAGCATCTCTAGGCCTCAGTTTCCCTCAGGTGGAAAATGAATGTATAAGGCCTCTTTTAGCTCTAATTTATTCTAAGGCTAGTGATAGTAGTGAGTCTGTGGTTCAGTGGAAAGAATGCTAAACTTGGAGAGACAGGACATGGTCTCTACCACTTATTAGCTATGTCACCTTGGGCAAATTGCCTGGTTTCTCAGAGCCTCACTTTTCACACCTGTAAAATGGGAGCTGGAGTTGGCCTCAATGATCTCTAGGTCTCTGGTCCTATGAAAATCCCTTTCCCTTTTAATGCCCATAGATAGTCCAGGCATACAACACAAAGGCCTTCCTCACTGCCCCTATAGCGCGTTAGTGGTACAGATGATCTCTATCTCATTGTAATCTCTTTTCCCTCCTTGGACTTAGAAATGGGGAACTCTGTAGCCTGTGAAGGATCTCTTCTGTTTCCTCATTTACCTACTTGCAGAGGCTTCATTAGATGGAGTGTTAACAAGAAGGGATGAAATTTTTGAATAGACCTTCTTCCCCCTAACCTCTAAAAACAGCCCTGACTACAGGAAGCCCTGAGATAGGGCACATGATACAGCCTCAGGAAGTAGAACCTTTCCCAGTTGTACTTTGTGCTGCATAGGTCCAGATGTCCAGTATTTGTGGTCCAACATGCGGAGGAACTGTCTCTGGCATTGCAGATCCCATTGTGATGTACATGTGTTTCCAGGCGATTTTTCACAGAGCTCTTGTCCAAGTTAGATTTGACATCTTCCTCCAGAGTCAAGTAAGATGTGAACACAGTGACATATTTGAGTAATAAATCCTTTTTCCCTGCCGCCACCTTGTTTTTGGACCAGACTGTTGATTTCATTGACATAGGGAACTCCCTGTGAGAAAACTCTCTTTCAATGTAGATTGGCAACTGTTCTGCGGATTTTTAGTCTTAATACTCTAGAAGGGCCAGGAATGTCAGTTGAGGGAATTAAAAATACTTTTACCATAATTTACTATAGTTCTTCTGAGTAAATGCACTCTAAATAAAAATAATTACAAGCAATGGAATATTATTGTGCTATAAGAAATGATAAGCAGGATGATTTCTGAAAAACCTGTAAAGACTTACATGAACTGATGCAAAGTGAAGTAAACAGAACCAGAAGAATGTTGTACATAGTAACATTAATGTTGTACCATGAAGAATTGTGAATGACAGATATTTTCAGCAATACAAAAATCCAAGACAATCTCAAAGGACTAAAAACAAAGCAAACTATTCCCTTCCAAAGAAAGAACTGATATTGTTTGAATAGACTGAATCACACTATTTTTCACTTTCTTCCACTTTTTTCTCTTGTCTGAATCTTCATGTACATAATGATGACTATGGAAATGTTTTACATAAGTGCACATATATAACCTCTATCAGACTATTTACCATCTTCAGGGAGTGGGACAGGGGAAATAGAAGTTGGAACTCAACATTTTAATAAAAATGTTTTTAAAATTTAAGAAATTACAAGCAGATATAATTTTATTTTGAAATAAAGGTGTTCATCTTGTTATCTCTGTATTCTTCGCCTTTGAGATTAAAGAAAGCGCACTGGCATTTGAAGCAACTGTACCCTTGGATTCCTATCCTAGAGCACTGCCTGGTTTAAGGGTAGGGGACTCAGTGAGAGATTATAGTAACAATAACTAATACGTACGTAGCTCTTTAAGGTTTACAAAGCTATTCACCTACATGATCTCCGTTGATCCTTGCTTCAACCCGGGGAGGTAGGTGCTTCACTATAACCCCATTTTACAGATGAGAAATCTGAGGCAGAGAGGGGTTCAGGGACTTGCCCAGGGTCCCACAGTTAATGAATGTCTGAGGAAGGATTCCTTGACCTGACCTGATTTTCCAGGTCTTCCTGACTCCAGATCCAGCATTCTATCCACCATGGTCAAGGTTAAATGATTTGTCCAAGGTCAGACAGGTAGTCACAGAAGTAGGATTAGAACTCAGGGCTTTTTGATTACCTTCTTTAATTTAAAAAGAAATTTGGGGGGTGTGTGGATGGATAAAATACGGACAATTCTTGTCTCACTTTGGGTGCTAAGCAACAGGAAGGGGGAGGTTGGGTCCGAGCCCCTCGCAGACACTTCCCCCCTCAGGTTTTGGGGTAAGTGGAATCCCTTTGTCGGGACGGGGCTGCTATCAGCTGGAAACCCCCAGGGGGCGCTCGAGAGGAGCTCAGCGCCCCACTAGTGTCTCGCTTCTGAGCCAGGCGCACCGGCTTCGTCAGAAGGTGGAAAGCTCAGTGGGGGAAAGCAGCCGTCTCCCGGCCACACCGCTCGCCTCCCCACCCCCGCACGCCCCCCTCCCCTCTCCCTCTCCACTCCCTCCCTCCCTCAGTACCACACCTCCTCTCTACTCCCGAGCAGAGCGAGCTGCCCGAGCCCACACTCGCGCCCGCTCTGCTCCCCAGCCCCCTGCGGATGCACGGAGAGGATGGAGGCAGGGTACCCGGAGCCGGCAAACTCTCCAACCACAGCCCGCGCCCTGGGCTTCTGCTAAACTGACCCGAGAAGGGAAAGGGAAGAAATATTCAACAAAACCCACTCCACCTCTTCCTCTCATCCCTTCCCACACCCACCCCAATAGTCAAGTCCGTACCCAACTAGCAGGATTGTGGTTTATTTGGGGGGCTGGGATAGAGGACAGACACACTACAGCTGAACCTTGGGTTTTTTCTCCTGCTCCTGGACCCATCCACCCGACCACCCAGGTAGGTAAATGCAAACTCTGCATTCCTGTGTATGTACAACGCCTTGGTTGCAAAGTCTGTCTCCCTCGGCTGCTGCGCAGCAAAAGCTAACTTTGGGGGGGGGGGGAAGAGGGAGAGGGATAGTAGGAAAAGGATTTAAAAGGTTTATTTCTCCTTTTGAAAAGATGGCAAGACTAGAACTTTAGTCTATAGCATCCCATTCGCCCGCCCATCTCCTCCTTACCAGCCTCCTAACTCTGGGAACTGGAGGACACAGATGGGAGGAGGGAGATGGAGGTTGTCTGGGATTTGGGGGGCCCAGGAGGTCGGAAGCAGGAGCGCGCCAGAAGGGGACAGACTAGTAGTGACTTCCGGAGAGGGGTTCTTGTGGGGAGCCTCCCGGGGGTTGGAGGAGGGAAGGAGTCCTAGGCAAAGTTGCTGCTTCTTCAGCCGACAAGAGGTTGTGGGCAATTGCGATGGCAACCAGCATCATGCTGATGTATCTGGTGTTTGCTTCTGTCTTCTCCCTACCCCCACCCACCTCCACTCCCATCCCCTCTCCACTCTCCTATCTCCACTTTCCCATCTCCGTCTCATCCTCAAACACTCCCCTTTCAGTGAAGTCCAGATGAATATTTCATTGCATCTGGGTCTCCCGTGATTAAGACGAGTCTGTAGTTTTGCATCTCTCGTGATAGACCTGAGCTGAACCCCTCTGTGCTCCTTGCCTTTGCTAAAACGAAATGGAAGGGGCTGAAGGAGGAGGGGGGTGACTGGGCGGTAAAGGGCGGGGCTGGCCGTGGGGGGACTCTGAAAAGGTTAGAAAACAACTCAAGTTCCGTTCTTGGCTGCCTAGAACACAATCCCAGGAGTCCATGCCTAAATGGGTGCTGACTAGATCACCAGACTCCATTAGATGGTTGAAGGAAGGGCAATAGGGAAAAGGCTTTGCCCTCTTCAGTTGCAAAGCGGGTTGGGTGCATGGTCTTGATTGTGTTTTCCACGGTGCCTAGTACCTTGTAGGCGCTCAGCAAATGTTATAGTTACATTGCAGAGAGTGTGGAGAGGGGTTTAGTTGATCGCATCGCTTCCTCCACATCTTTTTCTTTTAGAGGACCATCTCTGGAAGACACTGTGAAATTTGTAGCTCCTTAAGGCACAGTCTCAGGGCCCTATCCTATTCTAGTCTTGGACCCTTTCACCGCCCCCCCCCAAGGAGTGGGAGCTCTGAATTCTAAGCCCCATCCTTCTTTTAGCTCGACCTTCGCGCCATCCGAGAGCTGCATCTATAAATAATAGGTTGCAGAGAGTAGGACCACGGACTCTTGCATAACCGGCAAACTCCGGCTGCAGAGATAGGTAGTGATGTGAAGTGGGATGGGCCCTCTTAAGAGAACTCCAGTGGCAACAAAGTGAACGACCAAAGTTCTCTCAGAACACGTGTAAACAAACCCCTTGTGTCTGCGAGGAGGAGTCTGACTGGGCAGTAGCGAGCATGCCTCGGGAGTTATTAACGTGCATGTTTGGAGAGGTGACAGGATTTATTCCAATCTCGTGAAGAAAACGCTAAAAAACTGTCACACTCTGTTTCTCTCTGCCTAACTTTCTGGCTAGCTGTTGGTACTCGGTTTCCTCTGCTGTAGTTAAGCCAAGAACAGTGATTTAGACCCGGGCTGCTAATTTGCGCTGTCCAAGGTACCGGCCGTATCTTAAAGCCTCACATACATCAATGCAGCACTTAATAAAGGCTTGCTCAGGCAGAACTACTTCGACTTCCGTAGAAATGTTCTATTTTCTTCAGCTGGCCTCTTCTTTGTAATTTCCTATTACAAAAGGATTAATTATATCCCCCCTTCATTTATATTATATAGCTCCTCCTGGAAGCTTATCCCTGGAAAAATGTCTTTATCCCTTCCACCACTAACATTCTCTCTACTTAAGTATAGGCTAATTAACATTCGTTGGATGAATGAATATTGAATTTCACAATTCCACCTCAACTAGGCACAATAGTGGTTATGTGTTTTACATGAATTGGAGCATAAGCAAAAATTCTTTGAGTTGAACAAGGATTCTGTACAAAGAAAATCATACCACACCTTAATGTATAGGAAAGGTCCTAAAAAAAAATTATTACTCAGAAGATGTGACATGAGTTGGCACAGAGGCTCTTCTGTGTGCCTCTGAACCTGACTAGGAAACTTGGAATCTAAGAATTTCATTGTTCTCACAGAGCTGATAGTTCTGAGTTGAACACATTTTTTGCTGTCTGTTTTTAAGATAGGGAGAAACTGACAGAAGCAGTAACCAATCAGTGCTCTAAACATGAAGCACGTCTTACCACTTATTAAGGCAGAGAGAAGTGAGAGTCAGGGATGGATGGTAGAACTCCTAAATTAACCACCTCAGTTAGGTTGATCAGGCTATCTTCTCACCATTCTCCTTGACCAAAAGATTGTAACAGTAACATGTGACAGGATATTCTAATCAACATTAGAACCAAATACTTAAATTCCACAGTTTTTGCTACTTAAAAGGAAATTTTGATTTATCATTAACTTCTCATGTATATTGACTTAATTAGTGATTAAGGACCCAAAAGGAAAAAGTGGGGGGCCAAATCACCACCAAATGGTTAATCTTCTGCTGCATTTTGGAGGAAGTCAGGATGGTGACACCTGTAACTATTCTGTAAATGATCAGTCACTTTTTTCTGTTCTTCCAGGCATATTTCCAGAATACTTTACAGGGAACAGGCACAGATGGGGTCCAGTAAGTTTCACAGCATGAAGCAACCACTTTTGTTGTAGCTTCTAAATATTCCTTCTATAAAAATAGTTAGTTTGGGGTTTGTAGGTTGCTTTCTTTTAAGGTTAGAAAGAAATAAAGATGCTTCTTCCTTTATCTAGATGATCATTAGCAAAAAAGTGTCTTGGGATGTTGTGTTATTGTCTTGTCTTGTGGAAACATTATTTTTTAAATAGCTTTCTATAGAAAAAATTATCCACTCATCTAAAGTTTCTTTTCCTTTATAGTGAGTTTGCTCTCATTTTGGAGTAAGAAATCACTAAATTTCTATAGTGATGACTCACAGCATGGTGCAGTGGAGAGTACAGAGTCAAATCCTGATTGTGCCACTTACTACCTACAGACTTTGGGTAAATAATTGCAGCTTCCTGGTTCTAAGTTTTCACATCTATAGAATGAAGGAGTTGAACTTGCTATCCTCTGAATCTCTTCCAGCTCTAAATATATGTTCATGGATTAGGGATGATCCTTGATTCTCAAAGTTTATGCCATTGGGGAAAAAATCCTGGGCAGGTCCCATGAAGTTGTAAAGTCTTAATGAATGGGTGTGGTGTTATATTTTGTGTCTGCCATCTGAGGGTGAATTTAGCTCCATTTTGCCTCCAAGAAGGCTCATCATAAGCTTAGCAACATGGTGATGCCTTTTGTATCCACATAGCACTGGAAAACCATATGGCAGTTTATTTCAAAAGTACCCACAGTGATTATATCAGAGGTCCTTAGAATATTGAATAGTAAGCCAGGATTTTTTCCCTATTTGTAGATTTTTTTAGGTGTAGGATTTGGGTTAAGTAAAAGGAATTATTTCTTCTCAGTCATCATTGTAATTTATTATTTTCATTATTGTAATTAATCCTAAATTAAATGACAAGTTTTTATTTTAAGAGATGTGACTTTGGAAATCATCATAAGATAATAGGAAAATGAAGGATTCTTCATTCCCACTTGCATGATTCCTCCCCTTAATCTTAATAATTTAATAAGGTGGGCCCTGAAACTGTGCATAACTATGCCACTGTCATCATCTTATCATATATTAGCATGCTCTGACAACGAACATGTGCACTTCTATTCAACTAAACAAAGCAAGCTTAATATCTCCCATACAGACTAGTGTGCTCCAAGCGAGAACAATCTCCATTCTGCAATCCCAGCAGAATTTTGGGTAAGTGTTCTAAGCATAGGGCAAAGAAACAGGAAGATCTCATGAGTAGAACTCTGGGTTCTCTTCTGACTGATGTGAATCTGGGTAAGATTTTTTTCTCAAACTCATGTGAGATATAGCAAGAATGAGACATATCTAGTGCCTAACAGGAGAGCTAAACAAATGAAGTGCTTTCAAGTGGTAAAAATGCTCAGTTTGCTATATATTTAGCCTTTGCTATATATTTAACCTTTCTTCGTGTTAATGTTAAACAAATAAGCAGAAGTGTCTTTAGATTGTTACAGTATCTTAAGTTGTGTTTTCCTTGGCAACCATAGCTAGCACATTAACACACAAAATCTCAAGGCATCTAATAATAATTATCACATCTAAGGAATGCTAAGATCAGCTTAAAAAACTTTCAGGATCCTAACACAAATGTTACATGGTTGAAGATAGATATGATGATATTTATTAAAACTTAGTGCTCACCATTCATGATGATGGTCTTACATATTACTGTTCTCTCAAAAAAATACAGGATGAAATATTGATCACATTGATCTCCAAGTCTCGTTATTGGTTTTTCCCTGTTCCCGATAAATGGTACCAGTGCCTTGAATGCATTGTTTCCTGATGCATACGTATATGGGTGTGGCCATATTTCTAAAATCTTTATATAAGATAATGCAAAGCAGGTGTATAACTAAGGGCATGTCTCAGATCTTTTATTTCTTATTTTTACTTTTATTTTCTTCTCTTTCTTTTTGCTTTTTCTTTGGGTGACTAGTAATACATAGCAAAGCTACAGCAAAGCTGTAGGTGGCATTTGTGGGATTGGTTAAGTCCTATTAAAGATAAATATCAACACCAAGGTGAACTCCATGCCTTTATATGTATGTTAGAATAATGGCAAGTGTTTGAGGAGCCTTCTATAACTTGATACTTTGGTTAATGCTTGAAAGAATCTGTGATTTCATCTGTATAGGTAACACCTAACCCCCCACTCTAAAGGCGATCACCACCATCTGTGACTTGATAGAAGTAGGTGGAAGAGTGCTGTGAGCATAATACTGAAGTCATGAACCTGAGTTCAAATTCTGAAACCACTAGATCTTGAGCAAATTTCTTAACTTTTGGGACTTCAGGTTCCTCATCTTTTAAATAATGGATTATTTAAAATCTAGCTGGCCTCTGAGGTCTCTTCATGATCCTTTAAAGACTCCCTTATAGTTTTTGTGGCTCAAAGGGTCATCATTCTCTGGAAAACCTGGGAATGAGCCATTCTGCATTTAGCCAGGCTGACTCTTAGTCAACAGATACGAAGTCTATCAGTGGATTGATACATAACAGGAGCTTTTCTAGCTTGATAGAAGCTAATTACACTTGTATTCTTCTGGCACAGACTTCAAGGGTCTAGGATCACTTCCATATGACACTGGATGACACTGGAGTTAGATTTTAGGACCTACTGTAGCATAAGAAAACTATATCTGATATGTGAAAAGGATAGGTCATTCTCTGTCTCCCTCTGCCCCACCCCTACTCCTCTCAAGTGTCTTCTCTTGTGGGTTTTTCTTGATTTCAGTTCTTGCTTTATAGAATTTAGAGCTGATTTAGAAGTCATCTAATCCAACCCCCTCATTTTACAGATAATGAAGTGAGTTTCCTAAGGTCATACCTTGGTAAGAGAGCTGGACTTCTCCCCCAGGTCCTCTGATTCCAAATTTAGTGTCCTTTTCAGTACAGCAGAGCCTGACTCTTCTGAACAGATTTTTAAAGGAAGTGCAGAGACAGTTATCATGCTGAAAGCAGGGCCTGGAGTCTCCAGGTTTATTTCAATCCTGTAGTTTTCTTAGTTCCTTGATTAGCTGAACGGCTCTGGTTAGGTCTGGTTTCACCAAAGCTACAAACAGCTAATGATTGCAGATTTGTCATTTGAAATCCAATTTTATTACTTCTTTGATAAAGAGAGGATTACCTTGGGGTAGGGGCCCCTATCAAAATGCCTGATATCCATGGAAGCTTTGTAAATATTTGTTAATGAATTGATCTAGTCGACCTTGAAGAATTTGAAAAAAGGATTGGGACTTATTAGCCTGCTCTCCCTTGGAGCCTCCACAATATTTACCCAATTTTTATTAAATTTGTACTAATTCACAGTTTGGGCCCATCCCTATTAATGTGAACATTAAGAAAGGGTAATCTCTCATGCACTGTCTGCTTTCTACTTAAAATGCTACTGTTGCTCTCCATCAGCAAAGGGCAAAGGATTTTTTTTGGGGGGGGGGATGCATTTCTCTCCCTGTTCCTTTTTTTTGTCTTTTACAAGGGACAAAACTCTGTAAACTTTGTTTCCTACCTCTTGCTTGGAACTAGATGCTTGCCTGGACAGAGGCAAGATTTTTTTTCTTTGAAGCATCAGAGGCAGTTGGGCTTTTTAGGTGCACAGAATAAGTGAGGAGACATGCTCCCTGGCCAACTGACAAACCCCTCCACCTCCTACCCCTAATATCTAGTGGACTAGAGACAGGGGAAGGGAAGGACACTGGGAAAAGACTAGTGCAGCAGGGCTGGTGGGGAACAAGAGCAGATGATTGCACGGAGTGGGTGGCTGAGGACCCTGGGAAGCCTCTGCAGCAGCAAGCCAGCCATTGCGGTGGCCTGGCGCTAGAGGGCACAGGTGCATTGGCAGAATGGTGGCCTCCAGGGACTCAGCCTGACTGTCAGGACAGTGAATTTGGTTGAGCCTGAGCTAGGGACCTGGGGTGCTGGAGCCTCTCATCAGCTCAGCCTGGCATGAGTCCCTCCGCCAATGGCCCTCTTTGTTCAGGAGACTGGGCTAGGGAACTTCCCCGAGAACGCCAAGACCTGACTGCTGCCTCCTTATACAGAGGGGATGGGGATGGGGTCAATCTTGGGTTGGGGGGGGCTTCCCAGTTTTGAGGTACCCCCTCTCAGCTTATGTGGTTTGGTTGCTATGTCTCACTTCTCTTATGGATGCTCAGACTGTGTCCTCCTAGGATTTCCCTTTATTTTCCTTCCCTTCCCATCCTTTCCCCATTTTCTTGTTCCACTTTTCAACCAGCACTCCCTTCACAAAAATCTTTCTTTCCTTTCTCCTTTCTCCTTTTCTCTTACTTGTAGTTCGTGACAAATCATCGTACGCACTATCTCCTAAACTTCCTCCTCCAATCTCCAAAAGACAAACAGACAACAGTAATCATAAAATAATAAATGATGATGATGATGATGACGATAGTGGCATTTTGAATAGAAATCTGGCTTGAGGTCAAATCTGGGTTCACTTCATGCCTGTGATGAACACTGGCTTGTAAGCCTGGGCAGATAGCTCAGCCTCCCAGCCCCAGCAGCCGATCATGGGGGAAGGAGTTTCTACACTGGTTAGGATGTGAACTCCTTCAGGGCACAAACTAGTTTTGCCTTTCTTTGTACCCCAAACACCTATCCCAGTACCTGGCACACCATGAACACTTAATAAATACATGTTGACTTGTTGACTACATTGGTGAAATCACAAGTTTAATTAGAAAAACACATAATAGCTGCATTTTTTGGCATTGACATTATTTCACTTAAGTTTTATAATAGCCTTGTGAGATAGGTATTAATGATATAATATTAACCTCTTTTATAGTTGTTGTGTTCGTTCTTCATTGCCATCAGAGACATGATGACATGACTTACATTTGACTTTGTTTTGAGTGAGGGAGGGCAGTGCAGATCACCAGCCTCACTTCTCCTCCAGAGTCATCTGAATTCTGTGACCAGATATTCCTCAGGATGACTGGAGATGACCCAGGATGTACTGGGAGACCTTGGCCCCTTTAGGCCAAGATCTGTGCAGGTACTCACTTCGGGTGAGGTAACACCCATTCATTGAATAGGTCTGTTTAAGAAGTAACCAGGGCATGACCCTTTTACTGAGACAAAGAAAAAGAAAGACATCCGGCTGGGGGGGATGTTACCCCATTTTATAGATGAGTAGCTAAATGACTTGTCTGTCCATTGTCACATAGTAAGTGTTGGAGATGTGATTTGAACCCAGTGGCACTGATGCTACCATTGTGAAACTTTTCCTGCTCAAGGCTCACATTAATTTATATCCTGTAGGTAATGTTAGGACAGAGGAAGATATCTAGTGTTCCAAGCCTTGTACTTTCTCATCACCTTTCAGTGATGGAGTCACATTCTTCACCCATTTCACTTCCCATTTTTCCACCAAGAAAATTAAATAGCCTATCCTTGAATGTGTTCCTCCCTTTATCTTTCTGAAATTCTCCCAATTTCTTTATCATCTTTTTTGAGAATTTCTATTCCTCCATGAAGCCTTCCTCAACTGCTCAAGCCTCTCCTGAACTTCCCCTACTTGGAAAGCCTTTAGCAAAAAGGAAAGGTCCACATAATTTATCACTTAATTGTGATTCAGTATACTGTCTTGTATCATTCAATTCAGTTGCTATGTTGAATAAATGATCATTAAGCACTTTCCAAGTGAAAGTCAATGGGGAAGAGAATGAAAAGATATAGTCCTTGATCTCAACTAGTTTACCATCTAATGGGGGAGGGGTGGAAACATATTTACATAAATAATTATGATGCAAAGGAGAACAAGACCAGTGCAAAGAAGTCCAGTGAGATATTTGAAAAGAAACAACTTTCAAGTAGGGAAGGGGAGGCTTAAGAGAATGCTTTATGGAAGAGAGACTTCTGTATAAGAAATGTGGGAGAATTCATTGTAGGCAGTATAGAATCAAAGAAAGGGAAAGAACTTATATTTACATTTTTACAGTGTATGTGTGTGAGTGTGTGTGTATGTCCAATAATAGCCATATCTAATGTGGGGTCAGAGTGGGGGAAGAGAGGGAAGAAAAAAAGGAAAAAAGGATGTTATATGATAATTTTATTTTATGTTTAAAAGCAATAACAAGTTGTACATAATAGATTTGTAGTTTCATTGATGAGCATCTTTTCTTCCTATTCTACTATGTTATGGAAATGCTTGTTTTATTTCTTAAGTTCAGAATAAAATAAAAAGAAAGAAAGGAAAAGAACCTTTATTATTTTATGAGAGAAAATCCTAAGAATAGTTGAAGCTGGATCAATGAAGCACTGAATGCCAGGATCAGAAGTTTTTCCTTTAGTAGACAATCGGGAGAGACTGGAAGTTTTTGAGGAGTTGATGAAGGGCGGTGAATTGGGGCCAGTAGCAGCATAAAGCATAGATTGGAGAGCAGATGAGGAAAACCTTTCAGCGAGTCATTGTAAACGGTCTAAGTGAGAAGAGATGGGAAGCGGAAACAGGCGGGGGCCGGATTTCAAGGGTACAGAGAGAAAGGTACACAAAATGTACACACACACACACACACACACACGTTTTTCCTCCAGATAGAATGTAAGCTCATTGAAGGCAGGTCTGTTTTTTTCTGCCTTTGTATTCCCAGTGTCTGGCACAGTGGCTGTCCCAAATGCCTGTGATTGGTTTCTTGATTGGTGACATCTTGAGAATCCTTGGCTAGGTAGAGCTATTCAGATACGAGATATTAAATACAGGTGTCTCAGAGCTGACTGCAGAAGACCCAGTATATGGCAATAGCAAAAAGTTATTTGTTCCACTGCCCACCTGCTTGCAACTTTGTATCCTAGTAGACAGCTTGGGAAACAATCTTGGTCTAGATATTGTCAAAACCTGATTTTTCTTTCAGAAAAGCTCTTTCCATTCCTATGCTTTTTTATTTTTTATTTCAGATGCAAGGTGTGTTGCAGGTCCCTTCTGTACCACTGGCATTCTGACATTTAACCTGGTATTCCCCAGTGTGCCTGAAAGGGCCAGGTCAGCCTCCTTGCTGATCCTAGAATTCACTAGTGGCGGACTTTTCCTGCTCCAGTGATGTCCAAGAATTAGCATTTGGGGAGCTTCCCTTTTCTAGTCTTTGAACCGTGAATGGGGTGTGCTATTGTCCTTTGTTTTCATAAGATTTGAAAACTTTTCTTTAGAACTCTCATTTCTGGGGGAGAGTGAGATTTGCCTGAATCAATCCCTGTCTTCTGTGACTTCATTCTCCCTGTTCCTACATGATAAAAAACTTCTTGGGAAAAAAGATATTTTGCTTTGAAAGTGATATTCTCAAATGCAATGACTTCCTTATCCTTTTAGCTCCTGGACAGCAAGGATGTATTAAAATGGGCAGAATCCTGCATCTGGAGTCAGAGGACCTGGGTTCAAATCCCCTTCTAACATGGCCTGAATGACCTTGGTCAAGTCACTTAACTTTTGGGGGAGTCAGTTTCCTCAATTGTAAAATGATGCATTGTCCTCTGAAGTCCCACCTGCCTCTACATCTTTGCATTAATGCTATGATTGAATCAATGAGGAAACAGGATTAAAATATCACTCACGGAATAGGGAGATCCCGATAGAGGCAGTTATGATCAGCTCAAAAAATACGATCTGTATCTTTAAAAAAAATTAAAAAAAGAAACCGGTTCTGAACATTTGGTCATTTTGTTTCCTTAGGTGGGCTATTTAACTTACAAGGCATTGCAGGGGAAACTTTAGAAAGTCTGCCGAGATGACATTTGGACATTACGTAATAGTGATAGAAATAGCTCCAACCTGGAATTTAGGCTTTTGAGGAACACTGACAGCTGGAACTCATTTGATTCTAAGCACCTTTCCCTTCCTTCCTCCCCAATACTGCCCTTTCTTATTGCTCGCATTCATCATTTAATGGAAATGCAAAGGTCTCAGGGAACTTGTGGTCCTGCCTGGGCAGCCAGTAATTGTTCCACTGGCACTTTTATGCCTTTGGGAACTTTACCGGAGAAGCTTTATAGGGTCATTAAGTTTCAGGGAGTATGGTCAAACGTAGCTTCTCCAGGCATAACTCAGGCTGGTTTTCATGCGATGTGCATTGAAAACATTTATTTGTACATAGAAACCAACGAATGAGAAAGGAATAGTGTGGTCTGATACAGTTTTGAGGGTGCGAGAGGTGGCGTAGGTGCAGCAGATCTCTGCACCCTTGTGGTTAGCGTCCAGTCGGCACAGCAGCAGACTAGCTCTGGAGTTAAAATGCGTGTCCTTCAACCTTGTCTCTGCCACTGGATAGCTGTGTGATCCTAAGCCAATCTTGACCTCTCTGGGCCTCCTTTTTCTCCTCTAGAAGGAAAAAAAAAAGATAATGTACTAATCATTTCAAGTTCCTTCCAGCTCTGAATTTTTTCATCTGCATGTACAGTTAATCTGCTCACTTTTTGGTTTAGCTACATTGTACCAGACAAAAGGTATTTGGAAATAGCTGGGTGATCCAATGAGCTATTCATTTGTTCAGACTTTTGTGTCATATATGTGTTTGTGTATATACACACATATAGAAATATATATAATTATATATGTATGTAGTATAGCTGTGTATTGACACATGCATGTGTGTCTATATGTGTCTATCGACAGACACCCATACACAATATGCATAAAGACATCATGACCATAAAGAATATAGCTAGACGGTGGGCAGGTAAGTTTTGCAGGGAATAGAGTGCCAGGCCTGAAGTCAGAAAGACATCCTCCTAAGTTCAAATCTGGTCTCAGATACTTAGTAGCTGTGTGGCCCTGGGCAAATCACTTAACCTTATTTGCCTCAGTTTCCTCATCCATAAAATGAACTGGAGAAGGAAATGGCAAACCACTTCAGTATCTCTGCCAAGAAAACTTCAAATGGGATCACAAAGAGTTGAATGTGACTGAATTAACTTAACAACAAAACGAGTCAGCAAGACCTGAATGTAAGCCCCAAATCTGATGCTTACTGGCTGAGAGGCCCTTCACCTCTTTTTTGGAGTCCCAGGCAATTTTCACAGCTATAATTTACAAAGCATTATTGATCTGCTTTGTAGAGGGATTTTCCTCAGTGGTGAATTAAATATTACCAAGATATCACAGATCTGGCTCACCCTCCCTCCCCCATAATCATACAGGAATATTTACCTAAGTCACGTTAACAAAGATATTGGACACAAATCTACTTGTTAGAGTCTCTTGTGGACATTTTCCATATTACCTAAGGATGATACTGGGATGAACTACAGAAATGGGATCCCCGTTTTTTGTGCAGAGGGAATGAAACATTATTATTTCAGAGATTTAGAGACAGAAGGGATCAATTCCAATCACATCATTTTATATATGAGAAATCTAAGAAACAGAAATGGTAAGTGACTTGCCCATGGTCACTGTCGTAGTAAGTGGCAGAGCCTGGATTTGAATTGAGGTCCTCCAAGCCCAAATCCAGTGCTTTTGCATACTCCAACAATGTTGCTTCTCACTCTCCTTTTCTTGGGCGATTTCAATGCTCAGCTACAATTACAAGCAATGGGTTAAAATCCTTATTAGCTTTCATTCCCTTCAAATCCTGATTAGCTATGCAGTGCCTCAGGAAGGGGAAACCATGGGCATGTATGTGTTTTCATGAGTCATGCCTGTCACAGAAGCTAAGACTTAGAAGGAACCTCAGATCTCGGCCTTTGCTTATTTCCAAAGAAATAACCTACACATTGAGTGGCTTTTCTTAGACCAGCATCTCTAGGTGGAATGTCTCAGTCAAAACTTCTAAGAGCTGAAAGAGACCTTCCTTCTTGTCTGATTATTCTGGTACAATCATATCACTAATATAGATGAGTATGATATGGTGGAAAGCAGCATCCAGGAAGTTGGGTTATTTGTGTGCTACAGGAGCTCAAGCACTAACTAGCTATGCGAGCTGGGGTGTGTCTCTCTGCCTCCATTTTCTCATCTGCAAAATGTATTGGACTAGGGAGATCTTTAGCATGTAAAACAGCTTTAAAGTGTCCTGATTCTATGAAACACTAGATATAGCTGTACGCATGAAAGACCATCACATGATGGAATGGAGCCAATGTGACAGTTGTGTCAACACACCATATTCTGAAACAATTTAATTCATTTTTTATCTATCAAGATGATTTCTGGGTCTTAGTTTCTTCTCCTTTTCCTTCTCCTTCTTCCTCTTCCTTCTCCTTCTTCCTCTTCCTTCTTGTCCTCATCAAATGTTGAGTGGCTGGACCAGATGACTTCTAAAGTCCTTTAAGTTCTGACATTCTGTGAGTGACTATAATCCTTCTAATCCAGATTTCCAGACAGATTTCACCTTATTCTACTTCTACTCTTCTATTCTACTCTACATTCTAGGTAAATTGGCTTCCTTGACTTTTTCTCTTTAAGAACATCCATCTCTAGCCTTTTTGCCTTTGTATAGACTGTTCTGCTTTCCCATATTGCTTTTCTCCCTTCTCCCTCTTGGAATTCCTAGCTGGCTTCAAGATTTAGCCCAAGGGCTATCTTTTACACCAGTGCTATCAAACTCAAAAGCAGCTACCTGCAGGCTGCGTGTTGATTTCTAAATAAACC
This sequence comes from Potorous gilbertii, assembly GCA_028658325.1. Classification (NCBI taxonomy): domain Eukaryota; kingdom Metazoa; phylum Chordata; class Mammalia; order Diprotodontia; family Potoroidae; genus Potorous; species Potorous gilbertii. The sequence goes on along the minus strand of CM053770.1, from coordinate 31,981,168 downwards.
ACAAAATAACATTATCTATATTGTATTTCATTTTTATTTATTTTGTTAAAATTTTCTTGGCTGGCTAGCAGTGAGTTTGACACCTCTGTAAATAGTCATCCCTAATTAGCCTTGGTTGCTAATGCTCTTGTCCCCTAGTAACTTTGAATTTACATGAAAATATATTTTGCATTTAGTTGTCTACATACAGAGGCAGTATGGTAGAGCTGATAGAGAGCTGGCCTTGGAGCTGGGAAGACCTGAGCTCAAGTTTTGCTGTGCTGATTGGGGAGAGCCAATTGTTAAATTTTCAGCATGAGCACTTACACCTTGAAAATTGGCAAATGCTACAAACTAGATCCTGATTTATTGTTTTGGTGATTATCAAGAAAGTGATGGAGAAAATGTTAATAGTGCAGTTACACTTAAAAGAGTGTCATGTGAACTTTTTTCAGAGAGCTGGTTGTTAAACATTTATCAGCATACTCCTATGCCTCTACATATTGGCCATGTGACTCTAAGTGAGCTTCTGGACCTGCCAGTGCCATTGCCTAAAAAAATAGTTATAGGAGAAGGTGCTAATCTGATTGGTAGAGAGTGTTTCTTCTACCAATGTAATTGCAGTTGCAGTCTCTATTTCTTATCTGTATACATGTTTTTCATAGAATGTAAACTTATTAGAGGCAGAGATTATTTTATTATTGTTTCTTTAGCTCCAGCATTTATCATAGCACTTGGTGCATAGTATATGCTTAATCAGTGTTTGTTGAATTGAAATCATCTACTATTTCTTTGGGCAGCTAGGTGGTGTAGTGCATAGAGTACTGGGCCTGGAGTTAGGAAGATATCTTCCTGAGTTTAAATCTGCCCTCAGGCATTATCTGTGTGACCCTGGGCAAGTTACTTGACCTTAGTTTCCTCATCTGAAGGGAATGACAAAGATAAAGTAGTCTGTTATCTTTGCCAAGAAAACCCCCAATGGGGTCATGAAGAGTTGGACATGACTGGAATGACTGACCAACAGCAACAACAATATGTTTCATTGGTGTGGGCACTCCTGTCATTGATGTACATCTCAAACCTTCCACAGCTTAATCAGTTGTTTTTATAAATTGTTTTGCCACCTCCTCTCCCTGTCCCCATAAACCATCAGCTTGCCGCACAATGTGATGGAAAGAGAGCTGAACTAGAAATTAGAGCACCCAGGTTTGAATCAGAGCCCTACCACTTAGTGCCTAGGTGACCTTGAACAAGTCATTTGTAGAATGGCACCTGGTCTGGATCCTATGATGAGCTTTTGTAAACCAACCCAGGCTGGGTTCCTCTGACAGATATACTCCATCTTCAGGCTCATGCTCAGATTGGACAGACCCTTCACTGGCATATCCCTTGAGAATCCAGAATCATTTGCACACTATGATGTGCCAAAGACTTTAGTGGAAGATCAAAATACCTTAGGTTGAAAACAATCATTAGATTGTGGTACTAATGAAGAGTAGATTGATCCTTATTCCATCTGATGCCTACCTGGACTTCTCTGGAGATGAGAGTTGAATCAGTTCAATCTGAATATTTGTGTTGTATGATTTGTTTTTTTCTTTTTTTAGCATGTAATTGTGACCTTAGGATAAGCTCCAGATGGGCAGTTCCAGGATTACCCTATGTCCAGCCCTGATGCAAGTAATTCAAAGACTAAATTCAATCCAATTCAGCAGCTCACATGAATTAAGCTTACTATTTGCAAGGCATGGTGCTAGACACTAAGAGGGCTGCAAACACATCATATTTCCTAAAATTTACTGCTCATGAGGGATGAGATTGTCTTACTTTGTCTGTATTCCCCCATACATAGTAGAGATTTAACAAAAGTTTGTTGATTAAATTAATCTCATCTCTAGCCTTCAAGGAACTCGGTCTAGTAGGGGAAACACTATAAATGTTGGTAGATCTGAATCATCCACCTGGCCAACTTCCAGAAAAAAATGTATTTCAATGGGAATTATGGTGGATAATTGGAATGAAATGTTCAGTACCCTCTTCTTATGTTTGATAGTGGTGGGGTGGAGAAAACATGATAACTGATCATGGGATGAAGACCCTCTCTTGTTCCAAGTGATTTGATGTGAGCACTTTCCCTTTGGAGCTTCTGCCTTATTCCCCTTGAGAAAATGGCCTTGGAGGTGTCCCATTTGCTGCAGGCAGTGGGAATTTCCATATGCTAAGCACCTACAGCTTTGACCAGGGGGTGATCATTTATTAATTCAGTCATTTGGGAGGGTGCTTCACCCCTGCTGAGATGTGAAGCCCAGAGGCGGTTTGCTCATCCCATTCCAGGGCTGTGACGAGTCCTCCTCCTCTCAGCCACTCCAGAATTGGGAGCGCAGTCGCTGAGGTGTTGAGGTTCTGTCCAGAGCTGCTGTCCATGGTAAGTGACCAGATTGGATAGTCTTTTTGATTGGAAGCAAGAGGATTATGCTACGCTGGTGCCTGAGGTTGGGACTGGGGAGAGGACACTGTTCCTCCTTAGCTATTCATTTAACTCCTACCCAATGAATTCAACAATTATTTATCAGACACTTGCTATGTACAAGGACTTCTGTCTTAGGGACTCATTCAGGTTATGAAGATATTCTTAATCCTGAAATAAAATGTGTGATGTGTATTTTAAAGTCCTTGCACTACAGAATTCCAGTGATGGAAGGTATGTTTTTAAATATGCATTCACCTAGCATGCTCAGCTGGGACTGATTATACCTGCTTCTTCTCAGGAAAGTGCTCAGTTACTGAGAACTGTCTGCACTGGGACTAATGGTAGTTAGATCCGTTTTAAAAAAATTTCCATCTTTTTGGTTAACGTTACTGGTTGGTAGAGGAGTATAATTTTTAATGTCAAATAGAAACATTTATGGCAATTTTCATTGAACATGGGAGAAATATACTTCATTTTGACTTTTTACTAGGCTCATTTTTAAACTGAGACATGTCTAAATATGTGTGTGGATGTATTTATTTCTTGGATGTACCTCTGTATGTGGATTGCTCTCCATCTGTATGTCTCAGACTGATCCTGCTAAAGGCTGATCCAGGATTCCAACTACTCTCCCTTTCAGTATCATCTAAAGTCTTGTAATGACTATTTCTGTCACTTTTTAAGGAAAATGTCCTGAAACATGTCACAGGTAAATGGTGAGAAATCTTGGTAAAACTGGGCATGATTTGTGTGGTTTACTGATGAGGAGGTGGATATTTTCTTTTCTGCAGTTGGAGTTAATCAGGAAATCATGAAGTAGTACCCATATTTCTTTGCCTTGTAAATACTGATGTTTGCTAGGACATCAGAGCTTTTTTCCCCTCCCATTTTCAGGTTTAATAAATTTTTTATGAACTTATAAAGAAGGAGGTAATAGAAACATATCCGTTCAAGATAAGACATGACTCCAATAGAAGACAGTCCTTCTGTATTTGTGTTATGATTAACAGCTATACAGGCTGCAAACAGCTTCTGAAAAACAAAATGATAAGGCAGATTTACCCCATCCTGTAGGGTTTGATGCTCACTCAGCTGGATCGTATTTATTTTTCTGTGCTTTGTCTTTTTCTGTGGCAGGTGAATTAAACTTTTCGTCCTTATAATGCTTTACTTGGGTTTAGTTGGACCCTTACAGGCTGGATCATTTTTTAAGCTTGAGTGCAAATTTAAAGACAACAGTGGGGTGGATTGAGAGCAAGCTCTCCTCTCAAGCCACTCATGTTATTTTTGTAGAATTAGAGTTTGGATGAAAAGATGTGAAAGAAGGCTTTCTAGGGCTTGCTCAATCTGATCTAGTTGACTTTAATTGGGAAGCTAGAGACTGGGGAGGGAATGTGTTGAAGAATGTGTTCTGAGTTGCTTGCTCCTTTACCAAGAGCCTAAGTTAAAGGAGGGAGGGGAAAGGGGGGAGAGAAAGACACACAGAGAGATGGAGAAACGCAGAGAGAGACAGAAAGGGAGACAGACAGAGACAGAGAGAATGTGAGACAGAGAGACAGAGAAAGAGAGACAGAGACAGACCAACACAGATTTTCCAGATCTGGGGTAGTGGCCAGAGCACCATATCTAGAATGAACACCTGCACTGCTTCTCTGTCTCTCGGCTTGTCTCGGCTTCATTTTCATTATTTGTAAAATAAAGGTATTGGGCTAAACCATCTCTGAGTTACCTTCTAGCTTCAGATCCTATGCTTTCTTCTAAGCTGGGGTGGGTGGGGAGAACTCCCCTTTCTTTACTGAAAATGGCTTGCTGAGCTCCCACTACTAACTCACCTGCATTTAGGATAGGCTTCATGTGTCATGGCCATCTGATTGGCAGCCTGATGAAACCTATGGGCCCCTTCATAGAGTAAGGTTTTTACATATATAGGATAACAAAGGAAACTAATTACACTGAAGTACAGTTATCAATAAAAAGAAAACCCACCCCATGGTCTTTAGGTTAAGAAGCTCTAATTTAGAAAGAGGTGCACTATCTGCTGGGTGGATGGTAGGGTAAACAAGGGTAAGATCTGAAAGCATGTTGTATAGAGGAATGTGCAAGTGTCCTTGTCCAGAGCCCCATGGCAGCTCTGAGGGATTAGCAAGAGGAAGGAAGAAGCAGAAATTACCTATGACTTTAGGTGGGACCAAGGGAGCTGCAGCTGTTTTTTTCTAGGGGACTGTGGAAAAACCAGTAAAATGGGGATGGGTCAGTGGACTAGAGGACTTCTCATATCCTTTCCAGCCAAAGATATAACTCCTGAGGCAAACTCTCTCTCTCTCCTTCTGTCTCACCCTCTGTCTCTCTTTTCCTCCCTCCCTCTTTTCTCTGTCTCTTCTCTTCCCACCTCACTGTATCTCTCTGTTTCTCTTCCTCCCCCACCTCCACTCCCCCTCAGGAATGGAATCCTGGGCCATCCATGGCTTCAGGCCCACCAGGAAAAATGTCCACTTTTCAGTCTCCCATTCTTTAGGGACTGGGAGACAAGGTGGGCAGGAAAAGGGAGCTATAGTGAGAGGTTGCTAAGGACAAAGACCTGGGGTGTTGGTATGCCATTGTAATACAGGCCAAGGAAGAAGCTGGGAGAAGAGGTACAAGGGCAGCAGTGGTCTTAAGGAGGAAGAGAACTCTTCTAGGTATGGAGGGCACCGATTATCCAGTATTGGTGCCCTAGGACAAATGTCAGGTAGGCTGACTAGTTATAACTCAGCTCTGGCTGTTATAGTCTATAAATCTATGCCTAGCTTGCTCTAATACAAGGTCAGCCCTAGTCCTACCCATGTATCTCTATCACTTGGTGCTGTGTGTTCCTCTCCAAGGGAGATAGTGGGATTGTTTTAGAGGAAAGAAGAGACATGATTTTCTAAGGTAAAATGACCAAGCTCCTCCCCTCCTCCAGATTGGGAATCACCCTATGAACTGCAGCATTCTAATATGAATCTCAACAGGCCTTTAGGCCCTGGAGAACTTAAATTCAGATTCCCAAACTGGGCTACCTGGGGAGGCTGTTTCCATATTGACTAGCATGTAATTGATTAGCACAAAGCAAAAGAAGAAGCCTGTTGATGAGGACTCTTCACAGCATGCTCAGAATCACAAGGCCTTTTCTTCAGGCAGAAAATCAGAGCTCTTGTTTTCTTTCATTCAAATAAAGTGGAGAACTTTCAAACTCTGGGCTAAGAAGGAAAGGCATCTTCTGCATTGTGACCTTGTGTTTAGGGTGTATGTGTGTATACATGTGTTTCTGTGTGTACGTGTGTGTGCGGGTATGTGTGTGTATGTGTGTGTATATGATAACAGGGAAGCATCAAGTGCAAGAGTGTGCTGCTGACAAATATTTAACCATCAGCTATCTGAAAAAAATTTACCTGTAACACTCTTTTAAGGTTAATATGCAGAATTAATATTTTCTTCATCGCTTTTTTAAATCTAGACAATCAGTGAAACAAACCCTGGTTTGTAGTATATTCCAATTTTCAAGGTATAATTGCTCACACTGAAAATTTAGTAATTGGCTCCCAGGGTCTGTTCCAGTTGCTTCAGCATGTCTGACCTAGGGCATCTTGTGCATACATATGAACAGACTTCAAGACATGTCCTGTGTTTGATAACTCCCCAAATTATCCTGTTCCCTTTGCTGATAGGTGGGATTTTCCTATAGAATGTAAGGTGCCTGAGGGCATGAACTGTTTTGTTTTCGCATTCCCCGAATCCCTGAGAGATACTTTGCACATAGTAGGTGACTTATCCATGATTTTTGAATTCTAATTTGAATCAGTAAGTTATGTGGCAGCTAGCTGGCTCAGGGGTTAGCGTGCTGGACGTGGAGTCAGGAAAGCCTGAACAGAATTCCAATTCAGTCTCATATACTTCTTAGCTGTATGACTCTGGGCAAGTCACTTAGCCTATATTTGCCTCAATTTCCTTTTCTGTAAAATACTGACAATAATAGTACCTCCCAGAGTTGTTGTGAGGATCCGATGAGGTCATTTTTGTAAAGTTCTTTGCAAACCTTTAAGCACTCTACAAATGCTAGCTATTCTTACTATTGTCCACAAGAATAAGGATGTGAGATCCCCAAGTATTGGGATAAAGTGACCGGTTATCATGCATTAGCCATTAGTCATGCAAAATCTATACTGGATTTTAGCCTCCTGTAACTCATACAGTGTTCCTCATAATTGTCCATCTGTGACATAGTCTGTCTTTTACTGATGTCTACTCCTTTAATACCTTTTTAAAATATTGGTGATGCTTTTTGTTACATCATATTCTCTTTACACTACATTACATTACATTACATTATACCCCTTCCCCTCTCCCACACCAGAGAGTCATCCTGTGGAATAAGATTTTAAAATAATGAGGAGAAAAAAAGCAGTTCTGCAAAATCAGCCAACATACTGACCGCACCTGAGGATGTGTACAGGCTTCCATACCTACAGTCCCCCACCTCTTCAGTGAATCCACAATCTTCTTTCTTAACTGCTTCCTGTCAGCTACAGAGTACTGGTTTACAGGTAGCAGGCATGCTAATGGGATGCAAAGAAGTACAAGGTAATCCCTGCTCTCAAAAGCAGCTTTGGAGAGAGAATGTTGGAAGATGAAGAAAGACAACGATGTAAGAATGCTCATCAAGCAGCGTAACTTGTGTTATGCATCAGTGAGAAAAAGCAACAAGAACCATGAGGTTAGAGGAGTAAGAGGAGCTTGTAGGACCGAGGAGCTGTGCAAGCTTCCAGGTGAAGAAAGGTCTTACTTATCCCCAGGGAGATTCAGATGGAAACCAGAGGACAGGAAATCTTGGATTGAGGGTTGGGAAGGGCAATGGGAGCAAAAGCCCAGAGTGTAGAAAACAGTAAGATTTTTGATGGGAAAGGGAGCAGACTTGTCTTTTCTCTCTTTTGACCCTTTCCTAGTTCATCAAAGTTCATACTTTTAGAGGGCACTTAGGTGGTGCAGCCAGGAAGACTCATCTTCATGAGTTCAAATCCAGCCTCAGACACTTACTAGTTGTGTGACCCTGGGCAAATCACTTAACCCCCTTGGCCTCAGTTTCCTCATCTGTAAAATGAGCTGGAGAAGAAAATGGTGAACCACTCCAGTATCTCTGCCAAGAAAATCCCAGATGGGATCACAAAGAGTAGGACACAACTGAAAAAAAGACTGAACTTTTTTTTAAATTGTATTTTCACTTTCCAGAGACATGACATGATTGATCAGATATTCCTTGTTTGATGGGTGGGATCCTTCTCTGACTTATGTACATCTTTTATCCAGTCACTTGTTATTCTTAGTCTGGACTATCCCATGGTACTCTAAACTGAAACCTTTTTTCTAAAAAAAGAACATTTTACTCAATTTCCTGGAAGATTTTCAATAAGTTTAGCAAGTAGATAGTGGGCATCCAAGACAGGAAGACCTGGGTTCAAGTCCTTCCTCTGACATATTAGCTGTGTGACACTGGGAAAACATGGTGTCAAACATGTCCCTGTCAACACTTCCAAGTGAAGCCAGAAACTTATTAAATTATAATTGGGAAATATTTCACAAAATAAATAAAATACAAGAAAGCATTGATAGCACTACATTTTAAAACTAAGTCAATATGTGGCCAGCAGGTCCTGTTTGTACCTGAATTTGACACCACGGTTCAACACCATGCTAAGACTATATTGCAGAGGTTTTGTAGAAGGAATTACATCATCTGCAAGTTCCTTCTGCCAATGAGATCACAGGTCTTATCATTATCCCATATTATTTTACTTTCTGGGTTAATTTTCTTTTTTAAGTTTTCCTTTATAACATTTAAAAAAAGATTGATGTTTTTATTTTTATATCATAGCTCCTTCTGGGCCATCCCTCCCTTCTGCCCCCAACTAAACCCATCCTTGGAACAAAAACAATTAAAAAATAATCAGAAACACCTGAAACATGGACCCATTCTGACAACCCTCTGCCCTCCTAGCCCCCTGCCTTCCTACAGAGAGGGGGAAGACGAGTTTCATTATCTGTCCTCTGCCCCACGTCAATCATTTTCATTCACGGCTGGTGAAAAGTCCTAGCTTCTGACCCTGGATTCTGAGTAGCACAAGCACGTGGTTTGTCCTCCTTAGCTGACCATCTGAAATCTGTTTAATGAGGGTAGGGAGGGGAAGGAAAGAGTTACTTAGGTAGTAGGGAGTAGACAAAAAAGCAAGAATATCTTAATGAAAAAGTTCCCGGCTTTGTGGCTGAAAAGTAAGCTTTCGGGTCTTGTTTCAAGCTCAGGCAAAGCATTTAAGCTGTCAGCTCAGATGCCTGGAAATCTTAGGGAGATTGGAAAGCCAGGGATTTGATCTGGAGTTCTTACTTTCACTGGTTCAGTGGGGGAGCTTTGAGTGTAGGACATAATGCCCAGCATGTGCCTAAGACGGGCTTTCTGCGTGATACCCTTGAATCATACCTGAAGAAAAGGAAATCTTGTAAGCCCTTCATTCTTGCTTATGTGCTTGTATTTAATGCATGTCTTTAGAGGTATTGAGGGAATCTATATGTCTTATAAACCCAGCCAAATGTGGATTGCTTGATTGTTGGAGTCCAGATCCTAGAAGGAGTTATGACCAGTCCCAGATACTAGTGACTGGATCTCCTTCTCCGAGAGGGATTTTAAGCTCTAGGAACCCAGACAACCACTGGGTGCCAAACACTGAGAATTTTTCATTCCCTGGAGACTGGCATTTTCCTATGATTGTATTCTCTGTCCTCCCCATATTCCTGGGAGTATAGATACTATTTTCTGATGAGTCTTATTCAATTTTAATTCATTATCAGTTTCAAATTCTTTCCCTCTCCTCTCAACCTCCCTCTTCCACTGAGATGGAAAAAAATTACAAATTTGCTATTATAAATATGTATCATCATGCAAAACAAATTTTCCCTACTTGCAGAGAAAAGCTTTGCATCTAGCTGGCAAAACTTCAAATGTGAGCAGGTAAGATATTGTATATTTGTATTCTAAGTCCAAGGCTAAGTCTGACAAGGGTTGGCCAATAGGTTATAATATTTCTGGGGAGCACAGCAGCACCACAGCAACATTAAATTATCAAATAAGGTACGAAGGGATTGTGATCTAGGTGAGTCATAGAAATCATGGATCCTTGAAATATTGATAGTATGTCCAAATCACTCCTGAGGTATTGCTGGGAATTACAGGGGTATTACCCGGCACCTTTGGATTTGGAGGGCAATAAAAGGAAAAGGGAACCTCTCTAAAATGTTTGTTTTGGACTTGGGATGGGGCAGGGCCATCGTTGCGGTACTGAGTTTCTTTTCTTTACTCAAGCAAACCAAAAATGGCTCTTCACTGAGGATTTTTTAAAAGATACCTAATTCCTGAATTAATTACAGGGAACTTATGCTGCCCCAAATACATGTTCTGGAGAGGTAGCATTGTATTGTGGAAAGGGGATCAAATTTAGAATGAGTGGGACGCTAAGGTGCTGGTTCTGCTTCTTAACTACCTTTCTAATCTTAAATTTTAGATCTTAGTTCCTCAGTTTCCTCATCTCTAAAATGGGGGAGGGGGTTTGGACTAGATGGCCCCTTCCCGCCTTAGTCTCTGATCCTCTGGTGGTTTGTGTGAGAAAGGGAAAGGGAGAGAGGTGGGAAAATCCTGATTGGATTTGTGAGCAGAAAACAGGAAGGTGACTTAGATGTACAGGGGGAGGGGAGGGAGAAAAGCAAGCAGAAGCAGGGACCCTGCCTGGCCCTTGAGAGTGGTAATGGCTTTCTTTCGGCTCTCACTGACTAGCTTCTTCATTGCTTGTGTTGTAGGAGAGAAACATCACCGAGTTTTCCAGTATAACTGTGACAGCTTCGGTTTGGTGTTCCTTCCTTATCTCACCATTTGTTTATCTGGCCCTCCCCTTCCCACCTTTATCCAAGGAAGTGGCAAGTTCTCACCTCTGGGCACTGTGAAGGAATAGCAACCTTTTCTGAATTCCCACCCTCTTACTGTGACTTTACTCACCACCTTGCCTGTAACTGTTTGCTTCATCACTATGGATATGTCTTTTAAATCTCTTAATACGTTATAAAGATTGGGGTCCTAGAATCATACAGACTTAAAGTGGGAAGGAACCTATGAAGTCACCAAATCCAGCCACTTCATTTACAAGCCGGGTAACCAAGGTCACATCTGGACTTAAGTGGCAAAGTCAGAATTTGAACCCGGAGCCTCTGACTACAAATCCGAGCTCTTTCCACTGCCTGGCCAATCCTTTTTGTCTTCCTACACTAGACAGTAAGCTCCTTGAGGGCAGGAGTTTTTTCTTTTTTTCTCACTTTCATTCCCTAGCACTTAAGGCAATGCCCAGAACATAGTAGGTACTTAATAAAAGTTTATTGAATTGAACCTTGCATGGAAACCTTCAATAAATACCTAAAGCAGTTAGGTGGTCAGGAAGAACTAAATTCAGATCTTGCCTCAGACTTGGACTCTCTGGCTGATTTAATCTCTCAGGCTCAGTTTTCCCATCTAAAAAATGGTCATAATGATAGCATGTATGAGATAGTTATTGTGGGGATTCAATGAGAAGGCATATGTAAAACGCTTCACAAACCCGAAAATGTTATAAAACTGTTGGAGATGATTAATAGTAATACCTTGTGGTTGAATGAATGGAAATTGATTTTCTTTTCATCACTGTGATAATACTGGAACCTAAAACTCTGTAGGAAGTATTGATTTTCCTCTGAAGAATTTTGGACATATTAGTAATTATTCCCACCCCACCTCCATGCCCCTCCCCCCCAGTGCCTTGGAATCATGACCCATTTCTGCAGCTCGACATCATGACCATTTAAATACGTCAGATTTAAGGTAATTTCCATCAGTGCCACCATGAAAGCCTTAATGAAGACATCTCTCAGACACACATCCCAAACCCCTAACTGAAAGTTTGTTTTTTAAAATAAATTATGGGGGAAATCTCCTAAAGGAAAAGCAGGGAATTTGTTTGGTGTGGACGGGAATAATAGTGTAAAAAGAGGTTCCATATCTTAGAAAGAATCCACAATGTGTTCCACTATCAGAGCTATACCTGAGCAAAGGCAGCTGGGACTTAGTCCTAAAGGTCTTCCCTCAACCAATTTAACATCATAGCCTCATCAATCTAAGTAAAACCGAAAAGGACCTCAAAGGCCATCTTTCCCAATCCTCTCATTTTACAGATGAGAAAACTGAAGTCAAATGACCCAGTCAAGGTCACGGAGGTGTAAACAGAGCTAGATTTTGGATCCCCTTCCTCTGACCAAATCCAGCACTCTTGCCTCTGGTGCTATTCTTGTGCCATTTTTGTCCCTCTCACTCCTGGGCCAACCTCCCCACTCTGCTTACTGTTGCTGTTCTATAGTGCCCTTCTCCTGAGGGCACTCCCCTTTCTGGGTATGACTGTAGCCAGAATCTGATGATCTTCTGTGCCACTGCTCTCTCATTCTCAGTTAAGCTTTCTCCAACTGTAAGTATTCATGTTTTCTCTTGGCCACTCTCTCTTTGGAGAAGCTGACTAGAGGGTGATGTGTAAGTTTTCTTCCAGGTCAATCCATAGTCTTTGCTGGGATATCACTTGTCTCTTCCATTAGGGGCAGAGGAATATGAAGTCCTTGTATATTTGCTTGGACTTCCTTTATTGTATGTATGCAGTCACAATGCCACGTGAGTGGATCCCAGCAAGACCACATCTCCCAGAGGGACCATGGCTGTTGTTCCTACTGACTTAAACCTTGTCTTTGGCCTTTTTGACATAATTACCACATAATCCTCCAAAGGAATGGAAGAAATGGAAAGTTTGTTCCATGACTTTTGTCTTCGTCACCTGAACCTTGCTGTTCTGCCGGTTGGTTTTTTTCAGCTTAGGCTCAGTATCTTTGCTATTTGTCTCATGCTGGAGAGAATATTGTTTCTTTGGTAAGAACTTCAGAACAACATTTCATCCTTCAGGATTCCCCAGATTTCCTTCCTTATCTCTGAATTTTTTCAATAACATTTCAAGTTTTAGGTAAGGTAGTTGGACCAGATGAGTGGTCTTAAATTGGCATGGATGAATCTTAAAACATACACATGTACATGTGTGTGTATTGATACCTGTTTTTCTATATAACTGTTTTTTTCTAATCATCTGTGTTTTTGTTTTATTCATTTAAAATATTATTTTGGAATAGGTTTTGCCTGATTATCAACATCAGGGTGTGTGTGTGTGTGTGTGTGTATGTGTATGTGTGTGTGTGTGTGTGTGTGTCCATGACACAAACAATCTCGGGAGATCTCAGAAATCTTCCCTGCTCTAAAAACCCAGATTTTACTTCTTAGCCAGGATTAATTTTAAAAAAGAAAGAAATTGCCAGATCTCCTTCAGTCAGGATCATCATTCTAGGGCTGACAGGATCTTCAGATGGTATCTCATCCAGCCTCCTTATTTTTGTCGATTAGGAAATGTAGAGTTGGAGATTATGGGACTTGTTCAACTTCAAAAGGTGGTAAGCACCAGAGCTGAGATTTGAACTCAGGTCCCTGAGCCCAATTTCATTATTCTTTCCCCTGTATCATTCTTGCCTCCTCCAAGACCATCGGTGGCCCTATCGGTGGAGGAAGCTCTTGCATGGATGAAATTACGCATCCTTGAAATATTAAAGTATCCAAAGAAATGTCCTGAACTCAGTAACTATGAACAGCAGGATGTTAGTCTCATGTAGTGAATATTGGTCTCAGCAATTATTCAGCTTCCAATGAGGAATTAATAGCTATGGAGCGCACTGTTCGCTTTCTAACCCTATGGAAGGTGGTTAGGCAGTGATCAGAGGGTAGATGTGTGTTCTTCTTGGAGTCTTGTGTTTCTTGACCCAGGGACATTCTTTTGATGTCCAAAGGGAGCAACATATGCTCAGGAAATTCACAGACACTGGAGAAAAAGAACTTCTGGGTTACTTGAGGACAGGGCACCAGAGAACCTTTATAACTCTATAACCTACTCAACTGCTTGAAATGATGGCAGGATTGGTAGAAAGTATGGCCTTCTGGATAAAAGGGAGAAACAATGGGATGTAAGTTAGTTAGTAGCCTACCTGCACCCTAATACTTATTTTGCTTATTTCATATGGGTTTCATATATACTCAGAGTGGGGTTCTTAATCTTTTTTTTTGACATAGACCTCTTTTGGCAGTTTGGTGAAACATGGACCTTTCCTTAGAAATATATAAAACAAAACAAGAAATATACAACGAAAATTGATTATTTTGGAATAGTTTTCAATATATATGCACTATATGTATACAAGCACATATTTGCATATATTTTTTTCTTTTTTATTAACCATAAAACATTTACTTACACATGAAAAAATAGTAATACAAGTGTATATTCATTTTGCAACAAGTCTTTGGTGGGACAGCAGCTGGGCCCACTTTGCGGCTAACTAAAACTTGTTTTCCTTTTTTCATGGTTTTTGGTGCATCTTACAACCAAAACTTTCTGGTTGCTTCTCTGTATTCTAGCTCTGCATTGTTGTTCCTCATAGCTCATGACATTACCATTTTGGAGAATCAGGTCAATAGGGACCATCATAGGGAATCATTCAAGAAGGAGAAAGCAGTCATTTTGGGAGGTCTATCTAGGGGGTTTCATTAGGAACTTGAGACCCAAAATGGTGACACCTAGAGAGCTGAGATTTCTACATTCCTTGGTTCAGGATCATTCAACTGCAAAAGCTCATCCAGGGCAAGCTTGGCCTCATAGGATCGAGACTCTTTTTTACTCTGTCCCAGTCCTGCACAAAGGGCAAAGTAAGGACCCATCTGTAACATACAAAACTTATTGTCACAGTTTCCTGAAAGTCAAGTTGCACGCATTGCATTTGTGCAAATTGATGAAGGGTTGACATTGGATCGTTTTCTCCACATTTGTACTTCATGACAAATTTTTTGGGAATCTTCTTTGGATGATGGACAGTGTTTGGATTAGGCAGACCTATTCTGTGATTTGTGTAATCTTGGAAACTAAATTTGACACACTGTATCCTCTGATGAGAAATATCCAGGAGGAGGATTCACTGTTACTGAAGAAGGTTGAATTGTTCTTTTTCAACATCTGAGCAAAGCTAGGAGCCCTGGAACTCGGAAACCAGTCCATGACATTTTCTTGCGCCTTGGAGCAGCTTCCTCCAGTACTGCTACTACTGCCTCTGGGACCAGGATGGAAGGTATCTCTGCTTATATTTTTGTGTGTATACACACACACACACACACACATACACACACACACACACACACACACACACACACACACACACATGCAGCTAGGTGGCTCAGTGGAGTGCCAGACCTGGAATTAGGAAAAATCATGTTCCTGAGCTCAAATCTGGTTTCAGACACTTACTAGCTGTGTGACCATGGGCAACTCACCCTGTTTGCCTTAGTTTCCTCATCTGTAAAATGAGCTGGAGAAGGAAATGGCAAACCATTGCAATGTCTCTGCCAAGAAAATCCCAAATGGGGTGACACACACACACACACACGTACACACGTATAATACTTATTTCATAGATCTCAGGCTAAGAATCTCTAACATATTGTTTTAAAGAATACAGATTATTTCACAGATAAAATGTTAACTCCTCGTGGGTAGAATATTTTGATCTCTGTGTTTGTCATCACATTTCTCAGAAGTAATATGACAGTGCATGGCCTGGACCACAGGAGACTTGGGTTCCAGTCTCACCTCTGACACATAGAGACTATTCAACCTGGACAACTCACTTCACTTCTTCAGTGCTCTAAAGGATTTGTTCTGTGAAGTTGGGATTCAGTCCAAGGGCCACACTTGAGGACCTGGGGGCCTTGAGGCTGTAGGTTCCCCATCCCTGACTCTTGGAAATGCTCTTTTACTATAAATTGCCGAGAGAGTATTAACTTGCATTTGTAGAGGAATCCCTCTCTATAATACCTTGAAAACAAACAATAAATCAACAAATCATTCTTAAGCACCCACTATGTCTTAGGCACTGTGCTGGCTTCTGGACATACAAAGATAAACAGTCCTGACCCACAGGGAGCTTACATTCTAAAGAAGGAGATATGATCTTGTTGTTGTTTTCCTGATGGTACTGAGCTCTATTGGATTACAACAGATGAATTCTAGACCTTCTAACTCATGTGTCACTTTAGCAGGAATAAAAGGAGGAAGGTGATATGTCTTCCTTTCATGTATCTGTGTTGATAAGTCTGAACAAATTCCTGGAACAAGCCAATGTTGGTTTTGGGTTTGGAAGTCATCTTTGGATATTAGGTCTTGGTATGAATAGGGAAGGAGAAGTGTGGGTTGTGAGTGTGGCTTCTATATAGGAAGGCAATTGAAGAAGTTTCAGTCACTCCTAGATTTGGGGCACATACCTTCCTCACTAGAGGGTGTGATAAGAGCTGGCACAAAGTACAACAGAATGGAGCTTCCTTGTGTCCTCCTCCTAAATTTGATTGATTTTTATTGAGAGCATACACAGAGTACGTGGTAGCACTTTGGTGCTATGTGATAAGGCTTGCCCTGACTGGTATGGTCCAGTAACTTGAAGAAAGGGATTTTGGGATCTTAAGACCTGGAAGAGACCTGAGAGGACACTTACTCAACCTACTAAGTTTACTGATGAGGAAACAGGCTTAGAGAAACAAAATTACTTGCCCAGGGTCACATATTTTGTATCTGAGATGGAAATAGAACCCAGGTCCTCTTGACCCCAAAACCAGTAAGCTATCCACTATCCAGTCCAAGCACTGTTTTTATAGAGTTATGTGAGCTAGTGAAAAGAATACATAAATGACAGGAGTCCTAGATTCTTGACCCATTCTACCACTGGCTAGCTTCATGACCTTAACCAATTAAATAGCCTTTCTGTTGATACATGTTTCCATATAACTAAGGGGATTGGATGGACGACCACTAAAAATCCTTTCTATCTAAATTCAATGATTCTACCATATGAAAAACCCTATGGGATCTCATGCAAGATAAATCCAAATTCATTCTCCCAAACCTCAAAATATTTTATTTCACCATTTCTAATTCCTGAGCCAGTGGGATATCAGTAGAAAATTTTTGTCCAAGGTCATGACTGTCACTTAATAAACTTCCCATTCATATATATTCTAAACCTATGATCTCATGATCTATTACCTTCTGTCTCCCCCAGTCTCATACTTTTTGGCTCTCAAAGTATGGGATTCACAATTTTGATTACTAGGGAACCTTGAACATGTTAATTGTACTGCATTGCCTCTGAGTTATATCCTTCTCTGATAATGGGAAGTAAACTCAGCTGGCATAGTTCAGACATAGTGGTTTTGGTATTATGGTCTCATTTCTTGTTCTCACTCTGGGTACACATCTGTGTAGGTGGGAGCTCAGTAGCAAGATGAGACAGCAACCCAGATTGGGCATCAACACAATGCCACAATAACTATCTGAAGAAAGGAGACCAAAGACTTCTCCCTTGGTAATATCCTGATTTTCCAACAGGGTATATCCTTGGAAATCCCCAACATTTTGGGGGCCTTCCTTCCTCAGAGTGGTAGAAGGACTGACTGGGCAGCCATAGCCCTCATCGTCTATGCATTTTGACCAATAGGGCAGCATTTTAAGAGCAAAAGGAGCAATAAAAACTGAACTGTGCTGCTCCCCATGGTGAGTGAATCTGTTCATGCTATAAAAGGCTTCATTTGGGGAGCAGATGGCATGTAAAGCCTTAACAAGCATACAGCCCTTTTAACACTGGAGAGGGCCAGGAAGGACATCCTGAGCTCCAGATGTTAAGAGCATGAGACCTTCCTGCTCATAATGGAAATTGGTACTTTTTTTTATAGGGGACAGGGATGGGCACACATGGCAAAAAAAGTTCTACTCTGATGTATATGCTACCACCAACTGTGTGCTGTCTTAAAGGGGAGAGGAGTTGCATGAGTGTGAGAAAAGACTGAATTTTATTTCAACAAAGAGACAGGGATGGGTAGTTGATCTATGATTTAATTGGTGTAGATGTAGATTCCCAGGTGAAGAAACTCCTTCTACCACTGTTGGTAGCCAGATTCTGTGAAATTTGGAGAACAGTCTATGGGTACTGATAGGTTACGTGACTGGCTCAAGGTCATATAGCCAGGATGTGTCAAACAACTTGAACCCAGCTTTTCCCGGTTGTGAAGCAGACTCTCTATTCCCCATGCCAAGCTATTTCACTATATTGTGTTGCTGCTTAATATTCTTTATTGCTGAAAAAGTAACCAACAAAAGTACCAACAAAAGTAACTCAATTTGTGAGTAAAACCCACAAATACGTGTAGCTTGATGGACCAACTCTCTGGCCATCATACCATATTGCTTCTAATAAAGATGCCAACATGTCCACAGCGAAAAGGAGGGCCTTCTTTCTCTGCATGGGGACGTAGATGAAAGCATAGCTGATATGGACAATTTAGGAGAGCACATAGGGAGCCAGTGTTCTAGGCCTTCTGACCACCCCTCTAACGATAGCCCCTACACACTTTTAAATTTGACTGCTTCCAGTTGCAGTGGAACAACCCAAGGGAGTATCTGGGGATGAGTGACAGGGTGCACTTAGCTTAAGGAGCTCCCAAGATAACTTAGGAGTTATTGACTGATGAAGAGAAGATCACAATATTAAAAGTTCTGTGTCATCCAACAACTTAGGATATTGATTATTTAGGAACCCTGAATATAGAAGGGCTAAAAAGTTCAGCTCCAACATCAGGGATTTTTTTTTTGGTTTAGACATGTGATTTCTTCAGAATATGGTACATCCCAGTGAAGAATCTTACTCAGTGTAGGTCAATAACTTAGTCTTTTTTTTTTTAGGTGAGTGGTTAAAAGGAAGCTTTACTTATGTTTTATTTCATGGTAGATATTTCTTTTTTTTAATAATATAAATTTATTTATTCAACTTTTTACTACATTTTCACAAAATTTTGGGTTCCAAATTTTCTCCCCATTTGT
>CM053770.1:31934338-31962146 GCA_028658325.1 Potorous gilbertii | reverse complement strand
TGTTCTCTACTGTTTTTCTCTTTTATAATTTCCTCAAAAATCATATGGCTTGATTTTTGAAGAACAACAAATGCCTTAGCACCTTAACAATTGCATTATGTACACCTCTTCCAAACTCAAGAAAAGAGCTCTCAATATTTAAATTACAGAGTTCCTCTATTATACTTAGATTTCTAGATTAAGCAGAGAGTACACATGTATGGTCCTCCACCACTGAATAGCCCTGTGCCAATATCTCATCATGGTGGGGAAATGGCCCAGAAATTTCCTAGGCTAAGCCAATGGCATGCAAGCTCTGGCAACTCTATTGAGCTAGAAAACTTGGACTATCCCAATAGCAGCTTGCTCAACATTGAGAAGGTGGTCACCAGAAAGGTGATGATCTAGCAAAATTTTGGCCATGATGGACAGGAAGCTAAGATACAAAACAGTCCTCAATTCTCTTCAGCATCCTCTCCTCCCTTCCCCTTCCCTTCTACTCATGCAGTAAATGGTGGCAGAGGAACCAAGGAGGGAACAGAGAGTGTAAAGAATCCTACATCTACTAGATTACTTATAACTTTTGATGTCAAGGACTACATCATTTTTATTTTTATGTACCCAAAGCCTTGCACATGATGAAGTCAGTTGGAGAAAGATTCCTTTTTCAGGTCTGATCTATTTAGCCATTGAGATTCCTTCCAATTCAAAAATTCTATATTTCTATGAAATAATTGTTGCATTGAAAGTACTTGACACAGGCATACTAAACATGAGCTCTTTGATCAATAGCTAACAAAGTAATAGAGCATTAGAGGATCTGAACCACATCCATACTGACCACAAGGAAGTTGTAGCATTACAGCAAGCAGTACTTACATAGGGCCTTAACATTAGCAAAGAACTTTACTTACGACATCTCAAACAACAATCCAGTGAGGTGGGTCTTTTCTCATCATCCCCCTTTCACAAATGAGGAAACTGAGAATGAGACAGATTAGGTGACTTGCCCTAGTCACAAAAGCTAGTAAGTCAATATCTGAGCCAGGGTTTGAACTCAGGTCTTCCAGGCTCCAAGTCTAGTACTCTCACTCCCGGTACCACCAAGCTATCTGGTAGACCTGCTTAATTTCATTTTTATTTACAGAATAATGGTTCACAGATAGTCTTCCAAGAAGCAAACCAATCATTTGGAAGAGTGATTTCCATTAGAAAGCCAAAAGCAACAGGGAATTTGACCATCTTCCTTGGTGATACTCACAATGATCATGGGCAAAGGACCACCATGAAAAGTAATTGTACCTTAAATGTCTACGTTATGTGCAGAGGAGGGAGTAGAAAGATTCTATGAAGAACTTGAAAAAATTCTCCAAATTCAGTCAATATAAACAAGTACCCAGTGACTTCAATGTAACCAGATGGTAAAAAATGTTACAAAACAGGGTTTGTGCTTAAGAAATTCAATCAAAGACTAAAGACTTATTGATTACTCATAAGCCTCACACCTGTACATCATGAGTAATTCTTCATGAAGACAATTGGAAGGTGGTAGACATCATGAGAACTGAACAAGATTGCAAAATATAGAATTCGCTATCTTCAAATCACAGTCTCAGAGATGGAAAGTCTATGATAACCTTGGAGATTATCTAGTCTCATTTTTACTCAAAAAGGAATCTTCTCTTTCAACATACCTAACAAACAGACAATCATTTCATTTTCTCAAAAATTCTAGTGAGGAATAACTCACTACTTCCACAGGCAGCCCATTCTACTTTGGGAGAGTTCTAATTATTAGGAAGTCTTTCGTTATATTAATTACACATCTAATGTTTCTACTTCTTTCCTTCCTACTTAACCTCCCTACCCCCAAACATACAATGTTCCTTGTTCTCTCTTTGGGACTAAGCAGAACAAATCTAATTCTTCTTTCTCACAATAATTTCTTGAACACCTGAAGAGAACTCTATTTCTATAGAGAGAAAACGTCTGGTGTTTGGAGTGAGATCATCAAATGATTAAACCAAAGGGCAAAATTGACACCAAATTAGCACAGTCAAGATCAGAAGACACTATATTCAATTACAACTACAATCTAACTTATGTAAACAAGATGTTGACTCTGAAAATGGGAAACAGGTAGAAGATATTGATTCTGATTGCTACTTTTTAAAAGAGAAGCTAGACCAATACAAAATAATAGTCACAATGAAAAGCAATCACTTCTTGCTGCAAATACTTAACCTCCTCGCTGAGTAGAAAGATACAAAAGCTGAAGGCAATGCTCATTTAGAGTGCAAACTTATTTGCAAAATATGACAATTAATGATGAAATATTAAGAGTAATATCACCTTTCCAACAAGCAAAAAGCAATGAAGTAGGAAATGAGACTGCAGGAAGTCTGGCTTGAGACTCAAGTTAAGTCAGATCACCCCAAAAGTACTTGTAGATAAAAATGGCAGGAGAGTAGCAATATCAATTGAAACATCTCCCAGAATCCTTACGGTGACAAGAACAGTCAAACTTTTCATAGCATTTTAAGGTTTTCAAGTAGCTTTACCTCTATTGTAGCCTTTGAGCCTAAAAATTATGATGTAGGCAATAATCAGCCTTATATCACAGATGAGCAAATTGGGAGTTCAAGGATCCTTACTGAGGAAATTCATATTACACTATTATCAAGGCACTACTCGAAATTAATGTAAAATATGACTAGCAGCATTACTAATCTCCAAATAGGACTAAAACTTTACCCATACACTTATTTTCTCATCTTTTATGAAATCTTTGTAAGAATGATCTACACATAGTTTTAGGGTATCCTTGATGAATATATTTAAAAGGGAATCAAAAAGGTTTTCACAAATTCCTAGAGAACTGGCAAATAATTTAGGAGGGAGATTCAGAGTTCCCATCTTCTTTCAGAGTCCAGACTATAAGTCCAATTTTTCTTGAAAGACATCACTGATAATGAGATTGCATTGACTGACTGTCTTTGTCTCAGTCAGACCCCACCCAACCTTGCAAGGAATTTAGTTGGTGGTGGGGAGCCCACTGAATTCTACTCAAGTTTGGATGGAGATGGATCCTTTTGTCCAGATAGCCCACGGCTGGGTGTGCTCTGAGTACAGATGATTTCTCTTTCCAGGGGTTACTCTCCTCAGCCTCCCCACTCCCAAAAAGGGTATATACATTTTTTGAATGCCTAAAGCTATAGGTGATCTGGTACAGAGATGTTTTCCCTATCCAAGGGATACTCAGCCCTTCATTTTAATATGCCCACCTCCAATCACTTTAACCAATTTGATTTGATTGCTCTTTGATGGACCACCTACTATTATGAAGGTATATAAACTAAGAATCTGCCACCATGACTGTCTTTGGTCTAAGAGAGGTAGCCAAATGACCATTCTTTTATTAATAACTTTCTGGTCTTGTTAATAAAATGATTAAACTACCCAGAAACTATCTCTCAAATTTTTTTTAAACATCACAGAGAAAACAGGCACACTGATACATTGTTGGTGAGGGTATGATTTGGCTTCTAGTCATTCTGGAAAAAATTTAGAATTATATTCAAATAGTCACTAAACCGTGTGCATCATTTGATCCAGCAATACCACCACTAATCCTATGCTCTCAAAGAGAGAAGGATTTGTGTGTACAAAACATATTTATACCAGTTTTCTATTTCAGTAAAGCAACTGGAACAAAGAAATCCATCAATTATGAAGTACCTGAACAATTGTGAAATATGAATATGATGGAATATTAATAGGAATAATGAAAGATATAGCTCCTGAGAAACGTGGGAAGACTTGTATGAACTAATGAAGAGAACTGAACCAGGTGAACAATTTATACAATATATCAACATTATAAAGTAAAACATCTTGGAAGGACTTTATGACTCTTATAAATTCAATTACCAATCAATTCAATGTCCAAGTGCTACCCACCTCTCAAGTGGACTTGAGATGCATGATGAGACATATATTTTTTGGACATGGCTAACATATGCGTATTTGTCTTGCATATTTGTTACAAAGTTTTTGTTTTTCTTTTATCAAGTCAAAGAGTCGGATTTGGAAGAAAGAAGGCTCGTTAGTGATAATGATGACTTCCTCCTTCTCCCTCCAAAAGAAAGTACCATTGTTACATTTAAAAGAAAATGAACAAAATAGAAAAAAGGAAATTCAGAAAGAAACATAGACAAATGGAACAACTTTGAAAGTAGCATGTAGTTAGTATCTCTCTCTCTCTCTCTCTCTCTCTACATATATATATATATATATATATATACACACACACACATATATGTGTGTGTGTATGTGTGTGCTATGTATACATGTGTATATATGTATATACATATATACACACAAATATACATACGTGTGTACAGTTCAATATATATGCAAAAGTTAATGATGAACTGATAGATTTCAAAGGAAGAAATACAAGCTATCAGCAGTCATAATATATATATATATGTGTGTCATTTATATATGTGTTGTACATATGCGCAATATGTACATAAAAGATTCACAGTTTCATGTGCAATTATCGTTTTTCGGTTCAACTTTGTTAGATGGAAACACTCATTGTTTGGTATTTGTTCAATGAAGAATTTTTTAAAATTAAACGTCAAAAAAACTTTTTAAGAAGGGCATTGGACCAAACGTCCTCTGAGGTTTCTTACAGTTCTAGCTCGGTGACCCTGATTCTACTCAGTCTTTGATCCCAGGTCAGTGGACTTTGGCAAGTTTTTTTACTTCTCAGAATTACCTTCATCTGTAAAGCAGAGATAACATCACCAGCCTCTATAGGGTTGTTGTGAGAACCAAATAACATTTTTTTGGCAAATATAGCAAAGGCATGTAATAGAGAATTATAATAACATACATGTTTGTAATTAAATCTAAGAGTTGGACTCTTTAGCCCCTCCAAATATTATTCATTGGTGCTTCTTTATTAAAACTGTGATTTAATAGGTCACTATGTACTTTTAAGAAAGGAACTAGGCCCTAATTACAGTACTTCTTTCCCTTGCTGTCAGAGCATAATGTGTAAGTATGGTGTCTCCAATGGTCGCATTAATATACTTGACCCATTTTCATGAGATAGTAGCTGAAATTGGGTGGCCCTGTATTCTGCCAGAAGTGTTTTTGAGGTAGTATATGACCACTTCCCTGCCTCCAATCAAACCAGTGGCCCAAAAGATCTGGTGAATAATTAACTCTATCAATCTTTCCAACCTTTTCTAAAGCACTTCATCGTCCCAGGACTAGCCTGAACACTGGAGCATCTCTCTGGCTGAGAACTTTTCCCTCTAACTAGATCATGAGGAAACTTGATTTGTTGGTTTTCCACCTCCCTTACAGAAAAGCTAAGTTGATGCTAATATTGAAACAGATTTCAACATGGTATAAAAATGTGAGTTCTCATCAATGAGACACATTTTATTGAGCAGTAACTTTGCTGGTTACTAAAAATACAGGCCCATCCTAGGGGTCACAGAAGGGACTCTCTGCCTTGAACAACTGAATGGTGATATAGAGGCCATCGTCCATAGCATTTAATATTCATTAGCATATTCAATTTTGTTTTTTCAGTGATGATGATTAAACATCTTTCATCCCAGATCAAGTCGAACCTTGGCTTCCTTACTGCTTGAAGTAATTGGCTGTGACTCATTGATTTACACAGGACACCATCAAATGCTCTCTATATTTTGCAGAAATTAAATGCCTAATTTAATCCACGTGTATTCCTCTGGGCTTTTAATTATTCATTTCTTCATGATGGCAAAAGGTTGTGGGTCTTTGGGATATTTATAGATAGGGATAGGGAATAAAGTGGAGGGTACAAGAGGAGAAAGACAGAAGAAAGAAGATTTCTTTTTGATCTGTTGCTTATCCTGAGTGAATCAAATTTTTTAAAGAAAAGCAAAAGAAAGTAAGAACAAGCATTTATTAATCACCTTCTGTATGCCAGGTACTGTGTTGTGGTGTTTTGTTCTGTTTTTTACAAATGTCTCATTTGATCCTCATACCTTCCCTGGGAGATAGATCCTATCGTTATCCTCATTTTACAGTTGAGGAAACTGAGGCACACAGGGGTAAAGAGATTTTCCCAGACTCACACATCTAGTAAGTGTGAGGTCACGTTTGAACTCACAT
Source organism: Potorous gilbertii (assembly GCA_028658325.1). Classification (NCBI taxonomy): domain Eukaryota; kingdom Metazoa; phylum Chordata; class Mammalia; order Diprotodontia; family Potoroidae; genus Potorous; species Potorous gilbertii. The sequence continues at coordinate 31,955,987 of CM053770.1, read as the reverse complement.
CTTTCTGACTCCAGACCCAGGGCTCTTATTCACTGTGGTGACACCAACTGTGGTTAAAAAAAAATTCAGCCGCCTGGGGAGTGGGGAGGAGGGAAACAGATATCTTAGATCCTGCCCTGTCATGGGAGCGAGGGAAAGAAGCAAAAAACAGTACAAGACAATGGGAAGGACTGGCTCTGGAGTCAGAAGACTTGGGTTCAAACCCCGCCTTTGACAATTAATCCCTAGGTAACTTCGTATAAGTCATTTCATTTTCTGGGTCTCAATTTCCTTATCTGTAAAATGAGGTGGCTGGATTTGATGACCTCTGAAGTCCTTTCCAGGACTGAATTGATACTCCCAAAAAACTCAATAACCTCAGTGTTAAATATGGAAAATATTAAAAATAAAGTAGGGGGAAGTAGTGCATTGCATTTAGAAATGGATAACTGTAAGTTATTATGGGGTGCTCCTGATGACATCTGGGGATTCAGTCATGGACCTTGTGTTCCGTGACCACATCAGCACAGACAGAGGTTTGATATGAGCCAAGATTGCTGACGGGTCACATATGTAAGCAGCCTCCAAGTGGCGTGTGGTCATAATAACAAGTAACCTCTCAGGCCAGAGCTGTCATAACTCTACGGAGTGGCGACTTTTGGTGACAGAGTCTGTCCCTTTGGTAAGAAGATCCTTTCTTATAGAGACAGAAGTGATGTAGCTTGAAATGGTTTCATATTGTTTTAAACTGACACAAAACAGAAGCCCAGAAGGTCAAGAAATTTGGGCCAAGTGTTTTTGAGTTGGTTGAAAGGTTACCAACATTGGCTGGCTGATCTACACGTATATATACAGAAGAGGAGAATACTAGCACATTTAGGACTAGTGTGGTCCTCTTGAGAAAGAGACCAGCCATGTAGGGCTTTCCTAAATAATGTCCACACTAGTTACATTTGCATGCACTGGCTCAGAACTCATAGGACTCAAGTTCGAAAGATCCTTCAAGAACATCTCATCCTGCTCTCTCACTTTACAGATGAAGAACTACACCTGAGAATTTGTTACTTGTCCAAGGTCACAAAGGGAACAAGTGTTGTAAATATTCTTTTCACTGTGTTATGCGCCAGGCATAATGATGGAAATACAAAAACAAAATACATTCAGGTAACTCACCTTCTAATGGGAGGTAACATGCAAAAAAGGCAAGATATACTTATCAAATGACTGCTATAAGCCAGGGACTAGTTGACATAAGTAAATCTGTTACAAGACATACAAAATAAATTCCAAGTAACTTGGCTGAGCACTAGTAGCTGAGGGTAGAGAAAACTGGGAAATCGCCTGGAAAAGCTTGCTTATTCTAAGGTTTAAAAGAAGTTAAGGTTTGGAAGAGACAGGTCTGAAAACAGTGTATTCCAGGAATGGAGGACAACCTCTGTAAAGGCATGGAGATGATATTGCAAGGGAACTGGAGGGTCAGGTGTGAGCAAAAGCCAAAGACCAATATGGCAGACCCTTGGAGTTCATGAAGAAAAATAATGGGTATGAATCAGAGAAAGTCTTTTATCTGGGCCAGAGAGAAGATTATACACACCCTGACGGAATCACAGATCCTTGAAGTATGCGTAATTAAGACATGAATAATTATACTATTACTTTCATAATGAATGCTAATGCAGTGCATTTACTAATATGTGATGGTTACAAATACAAATGATATTAGGATTTCCTGATCCTTTGGTTATTGTCTCAGTGTCCTGGAGTTGACTATAACACTAGAATGAGCAATGGGAAATGGTGCCCCAGGTACTCTGTACTCAACAAATTGTGGGACCTTGGGCAAATCACCCCAATTTTCTGCTTCAGTTTCCTCATCTAAAAAGGAGGTAAAACCAGATCATCTCTAAAGGCCTTTCTAGGTTTATTAGTCTATAAACATGTTTATTCTTGATGGACATTTTCAGTAATTTTTTAGCCATATGTATCTACAAGTGTAATATATATGTATATGTGCCTCTTGCATTCCATTTTACAGATGAAGAAACAGATGGTGAGGAAGGAGGGCCACACAGCAAGACACGGTTAAATGGCTTGTGGAACAAAACTGCAGAGATATAACTCCCAGTTCCTGAAAGCCCAGGCTGGATGAACTAGTTAGAATTTCTGATCGAGTCAATTTTAAGAAAGGAGGAAGAAGGAAGGAAGGAAGGAGAAGAAAAGAGAAGCAGGGGTGGGATGGGATTTAAAAATTACAAAATAAATATTTTATTGAGTGACTATTTACATTAAACCATGATCCTTTTTTCCTAAAGAATTGACTAGAAGCTACAAAGCCCTCCAGATGAATTAAAAATATCTAGTTTACAAAATGTTAATGCATACCCAGCTTTTCAGACAATAATCTGCTAGAAGACAGCAGGAACAAGTACAAGGTGCCATCATCACTCAACAAGGCAGCATTGCCCAAGCAAAGCAACAATCCCACTGATGAGACCTTTCCTGCATTGCCAGGGTCTGACCACAGCAACTGCTCATCTGTGCATCTCTGGAGATGATTAGCACAGCACCTCTATGCAATTAGGGCCAGGATCAACGTGGGCTGCCAGGTATCGCTATTGGAAGAAAAAAAAGAGAAGATGCAGAAAGAGGAGTGGAAGAGCTAAAAAAATAATAAAACTAATTGAGAAGACCAGAGGAGGAAGTGTGTTGGAGGCGATGTCTTTGAAGCAGAGTCAAAGATGCCTGCCAGGTAGCAGGGCAGTGAGCCTCCCTGATTGGGCATGTTGGCATACAGGTAGGGCTCAGTGATAATCCTTCTACTTGGACACACCAGAGGCCAGCAGGTCATGAAGGGCAATGTGATAGCATGGATGGAATGCTACCCTTGGAGTCATGGAGACCTAGATTCCAGTGTCCCATATCCCACCTCCTAGGCATAGGACCACTTTGCCTCTTGCCATGTATGAGCTGTAAAATGGGGAGCCTCTTAAATGATCTTGCAGTTAAGATCTCTCCTTCCCAATCCATTCCCTACATGGTTACCAAACGGATGCTCCAGTCATCTCATTTTCTTGTCCTAGAAGCATCAGTGGCTCCCTATTGCCTCTGGGGTAAAATACAAACTTCTCTTTTTAGCACTCAAAGCCTTTGACAAGGTAGCCGTTCCACCCCTTCTCTTCCCAGGATGATTACACATTACTTACTCTCCTATACCCTCAGTGTTCTAACCAAGCTGCCAAACATGCCTAGTATGCTCTCTTTCCTCACCTCTGTCCACCTCTTACAACTCCTACCTCCCTTCAAGGCTCAGCTCTTCTACTACCTCCTCCCAAAACCTTTTCCGACTCTCCAAGGCATTAGTGCATCTCTGCCTCACCCCCAAATTACTTTCTGTCTATTCTGTGTGCATTTGGTACTCGCTGGTGTACATAGCATCTCCTTCAGAGTAGACTCTGACCTTTGAGGTCAGAGTCTACTTCCTTTTTTGTGCCTAGCACAGCACCAGACATACAAGAGGTGCTTAATACGTGCTTCCTGAATTGAATAGTATCTGTAGTACTTCTCTCAGATACTTGTAGAGCTCACATGAAACAACGTACATCCAACATTTTAAAATGCTACAGGAACAGCAGCTCTTTTCTGCCACAAGGCTTTTGATCCTTCTGTCTTGCCTGCCCCCACGCACCACATTCTGGGGCCACTGGCTGAGGCACATCTTGTGAAATGACACAGGGTGCTTTGTACTAGAGTCAAGGCAGGACAATGACCAGTCTTTTCCTATTGTCCCTACCCACTGCTCACACTTCCCGCATCAGATCCAAGAGAAGAGAAGATTCCTGAAGGTCATCTCCAGGAATGGGCACATCTATCTATTCTCTCACACCTAGAATGAAGTTGTCCAGGTTGGAGAAGGAAAAACCAGGCCATAGCCCCAGTTCTCAGCCCCACTCCTTCTCTCCTTTTCTGGTGCAGCTGGAAGAGCTAGATAGAGAGGATGATCAACTCCTCCAAGGCTTCATAGATCATAGGAATACAAAACAGAGATCACAGAATTTACAAGCAGAAAAGACTCCATACATGTGAGAATCCTGCATTCTGGAGAGGTGAACTATCTCATTCCAGGGGTATTAAGGAGCCAAGCCAGGATCTACAGCAGGGTCTGGACTCATCATTCTCCACTGTGTCCTAGGAATTCTCTGCTAAGGATTCCCCATCCTACCCCCTATGGCTTAGGCTTTAAAAATCCTAGATGTGCTTCAATGAATCAGCCAAGAAGACAGTGACTGATTGCCAGGCTCACTGTGTTTATTAATTATCCCATGAGATAGTTTTCACTTCCCCCACTTAATCAGGACTACTGCCAGGGACTAGATTCAGAACAGCACATTTTAATGATGCTCAACAACAGGGAAAAACGCAATCTGTTCAAGTGCCAGATTGCAGGTGGAGTTTTTAGCTGACCAACAGCTGCTTCTTTTTGGACATCCCAGCAAAGGGGTCAACAATTTATCTTCCACAACAGTGACACAGTGTTACTTGAGGACTCCTGTTTAAAATAAACTGGATGCCCAGTACTTAGTAACTCAAATGACAAATCCTGACCTGGGAGAACAAATGAAGCAGCATTTCTATGCTCTTGGCTTAGAGGTGGAGAACTATGGGGGAATAATGTTTCATACACTGTCAGGTGAAGTCATATAGTATCCATTGGTTTTGCAGAATGTCTTTTCTTTACAATAATAACAAATGTAAAAACAAAAAATATCCATAAAGCTTATCTTTTTTATTAAGCTTAAAGCTTTGGGGTTAGGCTTGCTCCTTAAGGCAAATCAAGAGGACATATTCCCCCAACCCAGCAACATATTTTAAAAGTTCTGATCAGCCAAGGCACTCACCCCTGACAGATTAATGCCAAAAGAAATTTTCCCTCCATGCAATTTGTAGGGAGGATACTTAATTCATTGGTCCCCAGATCTCAGAACTAGAACTGGCAGGACCCTAAGAGCTCACTTATATCAATCCCTTCACTTTGCAGATGAAAAAACTGAGGTACACTGAGTAACTTGCCTTACTTCATACAGATTATTTGATCATAAATCTAGAGTTAGAAGGAATCTTCAAAGTCACCTTGTAGTTAAGGTTGATGGGGTCAAGCATCATCTTACAAATGAGGAGATGGAGACCCAGTGAACAACTTAACCAAGATCACACAGATCTTAAGTAGCTAAGTCAACATTTAAGCCTAGATTTTCTGGCTACAAATCAGAATTTTGCCTCCATCCTACAGTATAATGATGGATTGATGGTTTTTGGGGGGAATGAAATAATTCTCTCAATGCTGATTTATCCATCAACAGTGTTTCTTGATCACTTGTGGTCTATAACTGTGATCAAGTATTTTTATTATGTCAGTGTCAGGAACCATTATGATCATGACCTATAATTTATTATCTTAATAGGTATATCGGCTCAGAGAGTGACTAAGTGACTGTCCCATGGTAAACAGTTTATATCTTCCTGCCTCCGAGTCCTTCACTCTACCCATTTTGCCAAATCATCCTGCAGTCACTGATGATGCCACCGTTATATCTGAGGTATGAGGGATGCAAAAGTAGATTAAGATATGACTGAAAGAGGAACCTAGAATATAGCTGGGGAACCAAGACATACATCCAATACAAAACAGGGAACCAAGACTTTATGTAATAAAGTAATAAGAGTAGATTCTGGTTGGGGTCAAAAAGAGCCAAAGCAGAAAGAGACATGGTGCCTTTAGGGAAAGCTTCTCCAAAGGATATTTCTCATTCATCCTGGTCATCTCCCCCAAGTACTTTACACACAAAGGGGACCAGATAACTGCTCATATGGCCACGAATTTACAGGCAAAAGAGAATGTAGAGGTTGGTCCAAGCTTTTGATGTTACATTTGAAAAAATTAAGACCCTGCAAGGTTAAGGGACTTACTCATAGTCACCCGGGTAGAAGGCAGCAGAGATGAGATTTGAGCCCAGGCCCCCCCATCTCCAAATCCAAGGATGTTTCTATAACACTAGTTGGAACTTACAGGGCAGGCAGAATTTTTACAGGTGACAATAACTGATTAAGTGGTGAAGAAGAGTGAGAGCCTGCAAGTCAGTGAGGATGGTATGAACAAAGGCACAGGAATAAGTGAAGGACCCCGGCATACACAGCCTGCTGGAGAGATTCTTAGGAAAGCAAATTTTAGATCTACTCTAATCTAATCAAGCATATATATCATTCATTTAGTTCAGGGGGAAAAGTTAGCACCCTGAACTTCAGAGAAAATACAGAAATTACAAGCAGAAAGACCAACAGATAGAGCTTCCCACTGTCCAACCATAGACAACATATACATCATTACCAGAGAGAGAAGCACCAGTATCTGGGTTTTTAAGGCTGCCTAGAATCTCATCTGGCACACAAATCTTCTTCCAAAAAATAAGTATATATACTCTTTTCAGGGCTGAAGGTCACGATGCCTTGTGACCCTGTGCCTCATTAGAAATGAACAAAAGGTGTCTGAAATCTATTAATCAGTGGGAAAGATCTTTAACCCCTACCTACCATTAACCTTACATGTGGACAGTAATGAAACCATCCTGATTCACATGGAGGCTGGTGCTTAGGAGTAGTGAGAAATGCAACTGGCTAAGAGTCTTAGGAGTCAATGCTTGGGAGAGTCAAGATTATAAATAAAGAATATTGAAGTTTGCATCTAGCCTTAAATAATAATATAAAAGAACAGCTTGTATTTATGGAATGTTTTACCATTTACAAAGCACTTTTCTCGCCGTCCCTCTGGGAAGGAAGTACTGCTATTATCCCATTCAACAAATGCACAAATTGAGGTTCAAAGAGGTTAAGTAACTTTGCTGCCTGTTATTACACAGCTAGCAGGTGATAAGGCCAGAATTTAAATCTAGATTTTCTGACTCCAGGCCACACTGTCTTCTATTATATCACCCCTGTAGAATCCTTGGGAGAGAGACCAGCCAGAAGACAAGATTGCATTTACATATATTCTTGTATATGGAAACGTTAACAGGTTGGAACCTTCTCTGTACCTTAGAGTACTGGAGACTCATCTATAGCACAACAAGGTCAGCTGAGTTCTGGAAGATCACCCAGTCAGTCAGAAATTAGACTTCAAACCTGGTCTTCCCTGTTCCAAGGCCAGCTCTCTTTACTATACCATGATGCTTCTGAATCACAGAATAGAAGTTTAATACTAAGAAGCAACTTAGATCACCTTATCTAATGGCTCATGGTCCACCACAGGACCAAAAAGTTTGGAGCAAAAGGGACATTAAAAACCCTGTAATTCAATTACCTCTCTCAAGATGGAAGAAAACAGGTCCCAGAGAGACAAAATGATTTGCCCAAGATGGCATAGATATTAAGTGGAATGTGTGGGTCCAGGCCCTCTGATCCCCAGCCTACCATTCTTGGCATCATACCACACTGTCTCCTCATCTGGATGATCACCTTAATGAATCCGTGACCCAAGACCTAAAGAGAAATATTGAAAGCATCCATGTTTCATTCTCTGGTGAATCAGTATAAAAACTCCCTTGAATTTTTGGACATGAGCATAGTATTTCTGTCACTTGTACCACATTCTCCCCAACAGAGAGCTGCATTGGTGAAAAGTCCATGGCCATTTCTGAAGCCACAGGAGCAAAGCTTCCAATGTGGCAGGAGGTCCCCATCAGAGGCATGAGGACAGAGAAAAATAACAATTACCATTAGACATCTCCACAGTATTTAAAGATTGCCAAGTGCTTCACATCCATTACCTCATTTGAGCCCCATAACTGTCTTTATTTCTCCATTTCTGATGTGTTTCTGATTGATGCACTTACCCTTCTTGTCGTGTGCCAAGTTCACTATCTCAGTACTACCCTTGACCTCTCATTCTCCCCCACTCCATTGGCCTACTCAGTTGACAAATTTTGACATTTTTACCTTTGTAATATTTCTCTCATCCAGCTCCTTTCTACCCACACTTCCCCCACCTTCATTCAGGCCTTTAGTACCTCTTGCCATGATAACTGCAATGAACTTCTCACTAGCATCTCTTCCTTAGGTCTCATCCCCTTCAGGTCCATCTTCCACTCACCTTCAAAAAAGTGATCTTTCTAAAGTATGAATCTGGTATCCTCACACCCCTACTCAAAATAAACTCCGTGACTCCCCTCTGTAATCAGAGGGATGTCCCAAAAATTTTAGTGCAGACTTGAATTCTATGCCTGGAATGCCCTCCCTCAACTCCTCTTTCTCTTTTCCCCACTCTTCCTTTGAGGACCAGCTCAAACATCACCTTCTACAAGAAGTCATTTGATTTCCCTCTCCTAGATGCTAGCATTGGCCTCAACTACTTTGCATTTATTCTGCATGTACTTACATGTGTACATGTATTCTCCTGTGATAGAATGCATGCTACTTGAAAGTTGCATTGGTTCCACTGTGTATGTATCTCCAGTAGCTGACACATAGTAGGTTCTTAACAAATGATTTTTGATTGACCTCTGTAAAATAGGGTCTAAATTATCCCCATTTTACAGATGTGGAAACAGAAAGGTCATATAGCTAATCTGTGTCCATAGGCAGATTTGAACTTACATCTTCCTGGCCCCAAGTCTCTTGCTCTCTCTCCTGTGTCCTCTAGCTGCTTGGATCTACATTGGAGTTGGGAGGCACTTCAGGAACATCTAGTTCAGCTCCCTTTTCTTACTGATGAATGAACTGAGTCCTAGGGAGGTTAAATCACAAGCCACTGCAAGAATCAGAAGCATCAGAGGAGACATTTGAACCCAAGTCTTTTCCAGATTTGGTACATTTCCTACTGACTACACTTCAATGCTTTATAGGGGCAACAAGGTCAGGTTATTCTCCACAAATGGTGTTGCATGTATTTACCAGGAGTCCTTAAGTTTGTAACTTAATTGAATAAGAACAGTGAATCTATCAACTCCTGGTTGCTATGGGTCATATCAAGGAATTTATTGAATGCAAAAGATGACCAAATTTTTTTTTAAAAGTCAACTAGATTGAACCTAAGATTTATACAATTAGAGCTGATAGGAAGTGATATAAATACTAATTTAGATAAATGAAAATAAAGCAATTTCATGAGGAGGCAGAGGGAAATCATGGACAAGCATTTTGAGAAGATAATGTCATCCATATGTTGGCTTCTATTAATGCCCTACCAAAGAAAAGGACAAAAGCCATCAAGCCTCCCATGGAAAATGTAAGGGCATCACAAATAGGAACTACTAGACTTTCCAGTGAAAAATCAAAGCACACTGTCCTGGAATGCCTGTGAATGAGGGGCCCCAGATTTGTACCACTCATCCTATGAAAGGACAACATCATTACTTGGGCATTCAGGAGGCTTTTAAGGCACTGAGTTCACAAACAAGCTCTTTCAAATCTATTTCACAGCTAAGTGATCTTCCCAGTCATTTGTGATACTCTTATAGAATTCACCATCTTCTTCATTAGTTATATCATCAGGATTTCTGATCCAAATTGGCTTTGTTTTGTTAAGCTCTTCTTGATCAATATATTTTTCTTTAATTTTTTCTTCTTGTCATCACCTTTCTTTTCTTCTTCATTGGAGACAACATCTTCTATCTCTGGCTTGTCCTCAGACTCCTTCTCTTCTTTTTCCTTTTCCTGTTTCTCTTCTTTCTCCTCTGCTTCATCATCACTGACTTCTTTGTCACGTTCTTTCTCCACAAAACGTGTAATTAGAGAGCAAATAAATTGAGAATTCACCTCTACCCCACCCCATACACTCACCTTCACCTTCACAGAAGAGGAGTTAGGTGCAGAGAATTTGTATGACATTAGGAAAAATATTTCAGTTTCTTCATCTGCGCAATGGGGTAGAAAGGCACTGGACTACATGAATGACAAAGTCCTTTCCAATGATGGTTGGGGAGAACAACACTGTGACAGAAAGAACTAAAAACAAAGAAAGACCAACAGCTGAGCCACACCTAAATAAACTGGGGGCCATAAATGTAAGGTGATACTTCTGTAACACAAGAGGGGGGAAATAACCAAGTATCTTCTATATTCCAGGTACTGTGATAAGGGCTTTATGAATATTATCTCATTTGAATCTCACAGGAACAAACCCTGTGAGGCAAGTGCTATTATCATGCCCTATTTTACAGTTGAGGAAACTGAGGCAGGAAGTGGTGGAGTGATTTTTCCAGGGTGACATAATTAGGAAGTGTCTATGGCAGAATTTGAACTTGGTCTTCCTGCACTTAGACTCTGCTTTCTCCACCACACCATACCTAGTAAGAAATGATGAATATGATAAATAAGAGAAGCATGGAAGATTTATATGAACTGAGGCAAAGTGAAGGAAGCAGAGTCAGAGAAACAATACATACATTGGCAACAGTGAAAAATGGAAGGAGTGCCAACAAACAACTGAAACTAGATTCTGTGAAATTATAACGGCCACATTTGGCTCCAGAGAAGACATCTGAGAATGTATTCCCCTCCCTACCTTTCTTTCCAGAAATGGGGAGCTATGGATGTAGAATACTATGTGCATTTTGGGAGTTTTATGATGTCTTGGTTTTGCTGAACTGTTTTTTTCCTTCCTTTTTCATTCTTTGTCAAAAGGGATGACTGAAAGGATGAGGGAAGAACAGAATGGGCAATTTAGATCTAGGAAACCAAAGAAAGCGTGGTGCAGTGGGAAAATAACTGATTTTGGAATCAAGAGGACTTGGGTACAATTTTTGCTTTAGATGCTCATAACTTGTTTGACCTTTGGAAATTCACTTTACCCCTCCACCCCATTGTCTTCATCTGTAAAATAAGGGGGTTGGAGCAGATGATGTCCGGAGTCCTTTTTAACTCCAGATTATTGAACCTATGAGTCTTGCTAAGGAGGCAATATGGTGTGATGGGAAGTCAGTGAGATTGAATCTGCCCCTGAATGTGACTTCATTCAATTCATTCTTACTAGCTGCGTGAGTATGGGCAGGTGGCATGGCCTACCTGAACATCAGTTTCATGATTTATAAAGTGGCAACAACAATCTTATAGTCATTAACAAGAGGGAGGGGCAACTGAGCTAACTTAAGCAAGGTGATTTGTAAAGGCCATTATAAAGTGAGTTGTCCAGACTTGTGACTTCATTGCATTGGTGTTGGGAACTCCCAGAAACCAAACTCCTTCTACCAGTACAGGCCACGAAGTGTCCTACAACTTTAGAAAGAAAGTCTTAGAGAGTTACTTGAGGAACTGAGAAATTAAGCAATTTGCCCAGAGTCACACAGCTTGGGAGTGACAGAGGTAGGACTTGAATTCAAGGCTTCTTAACACCAAGGCCAATTCTCTTCCCACTGCATCACACTATCTGTTCCTGATAATTACCAGAAAGGTAAAATAACTTGAGGACATTCAAAATATCCATCCATAGTAGAGCTAAGATAAGAAGTCAGTTCTCTAGGATTTACACTAACTCACTCCTAAAAAATGATGAGGGACATCACTTGAGTGCTACCTGTCTCTACCCCGCATCCACACCCCAACTCTTTAGCCCAGCAGGAAAACATTCTTTTTTAGCAACTTGGGTCCACGAAGGCTTTCCTATGATCATTGCTAATGAATGTATCTCTTCTATTCCCTGTGTCCATGAGGCACTTGATATTCTCTGTCCATCACCTTCATTGTCCTTAACCAGGCAAGCTGGGAGCTCTTTTTCAGTAGGATGAAATCATGACAGGCACAGCAGGGTAAGAGAAGGAGAATCTACTCACCTCCTTCTCTCATGCTGCCAAGATCTCTGTTCCACCCTGGGACAGATTGTCTTTGATCTGCTGGTCCGATTTCTTTTCTCTCCCCTATGGTTATCCAAGTGCTAGGCCACAAGGTTCTGCCCATTGAATAAAGTCCCAAAGGCCAAGCAAGACCTTGCCTCTTACAAGAGGTCAATGTTGAGAAAGATGGGGAAAATCAAAAGAAACTTGTATCCCTGTAGGCAATACCAAATCCCACAGAAAGCAACCTAGGAATGAGTAGCTAGAAGGGAAAAGGATAAGGCCCTTTTCAATCTAATTTGCTGCTTGCAAACCTGTCATTTCTATTTCATGGAGCCATAGCTACATTCCAGTAGGACATTTGGAAGTATACCTTATTAAGCCAAATTCACACATCTCATGTTCAAACGTAAAGAAGGGCATTAACGCATTTACTAATCACCTATCTGCACACAATTTTGGTCTGAGCCATCTAGAACCTTATAATTTTAAAATACTCCAGCTATATATGGGTATGTACCTATGTGGGAATGTATCTAGTATCCCATTAACAAAAATCAATACATTGTCACCAATTTTGATGTATTTCTCAATTTGATGGATAGTTTACTTGACTGAAAACTTTATTCCATTAAGGGCTGTTAGTACAGAAAAAAAAAGTGATTAAAATGTTTGGCCTGGTAATGAAAAGGTGAGAAGTGTGATATGGTAGCTTAAAAAAATGGAGCTTTAGTGTCAGGAAAACCTGGATTCAAGTCTTTTCTCCAACACAAACAGGCTGTGTGAGTTGCCCTGGGGAAGTCATTTAACTGCATCAATGTCCCTCGGGCAATTCTGCTCCAAGAGAATATATTTCAGAAGAGCTGCCTACCTGCATTGGCCCAGGTTTTCTTCTTCGGGAGATCCCTATGTCAATGAGATCTTAGGTTTTGACTAAAATGTATTTTAAAAGTAAGGTAGAGGAGACATAATTTTTCAAGGAACTAAGTCCAGACAACCCAAAAAAGTAGTAATTAACATACAAATTCAGTCTCTGCCTTCAAGGAGCTTATAATCTAATGGAAAAAAGACAATATACAAAAGGGTATAAAAGGGAAAGGAGGGAAGAGGACTTTGTGGGTTTTAAAATGACTTAAAGGCCCAGACCTGGGCAAGATAAGGTAAAAGCTCATCTGTCAGAGCCACAGAACCCAGAGGAGGAATCCAAAATGAGAGAGAGATAGGTATGGTGGCTACAAAGCAGCAGCCATGATGTAGGGATGGCGTGCTGGGTTCTGCAAGATTTCACTCCCTACTCCCAGATTGCCTTTAACACCGCCCACACAGGAATTATCCATGTCAGGGGAGACTCCCAAGAATACCCAATTAGCTGAAGCCACATTTCCCGAATTGAGGTTAAGCTGGTTCTGCTCATCACTAAATCAATATCAGACAAATCAGAGGTCTGATGGATTTGGCTAAGTCAGAAGAAGAAATGTCGAACCTCAGCCCTGACCATTCCATCATATAGGTGTGGAAATACCCTCAAAGGAGCAAGGCTTTGTGGGGACAGTTTGAAATACCCCAACACTTCCAACTATATTTTTTCTTGATTGAATGCTAACTTCTCAACCAAGATTTCTGTTCCAGCAGTTGATACATTTGTTTTCCTCACTTTTTTTAATTTCTTCATTCTGCAGACTTCCTGGTAGCAAACTAGCCTGGCTTTGTTATTTTTCTTGTTCATAGACTTATATCTGGAACTGGAAGAGACCTCCACAGTCTAGTCCAACTCCTTCATTTTACAGATCAGGAAACTGAGTCCTGGAGATGCTAAGTGATTTGCACAAGGTCACGCAAACAGGAAACATCAAAGGCAAAATTAAAGCCCATAACCTCTGATGTCAAAGCAAATTCTCTTTCTACAGTATCAACACGCTGCCTCCTACCAAGTTGGATCCCGGTCCAGGTACAATCTCACACCCAACCTGGTGGTTTAATTGCTCCTACCTGTAAACAGATGATTATCTTGGATGGGATATAACAAATATTGCCTACAGGCAACAAAGTTCTGATGAGTTTTTACAATCTACCAGTAACAGTTACCTGGTAATTTTTAAATGTGGATGTCCAAATGTTTTCTTCTAGCACAGTTATCTACTGATGCAACTCACTTATAGGTGTCTCAAATGACACTGTTATCATTCGTAGCTTTTTAACATGTTAATCTTCATTAAAAGGGATCTGGCTATTAATTCATGAACAAGCAGGTTCATAATTAAACTGCCATTAAAAATACAATTGACAATTTTTTCTATTGTTGAAAAAGATTAGCTAGTATACATTCTTCCTGTAAATTGTATAAAGATAGCAACTAGGGTCTTGCCAGGGACCTAGGGATTACTGATTGTTTACTTTGGGGAGACTGGGAGAGCACTTTGGCAGCCTATCAAATCTGTTATTTCTTGGGGGGAGAAGGTAGGGAAAGGAGATATTTTGGTGAGGTGATAGTTTCAGAAAACTGCATGCACCCAGGGACAATGGCAAATAGCAGAGGATCTCCATTTTATCAGAAACAAAGGAGATGAATTAACTAATTAATTCATTCAGTCTATTCACTGGAAGGTCAAATACTGAAGTTGAAGCTTAAATTTGGCGACATAATGAGAAGATGGGACCCAATGGAAAAGACATCAATGCTGGGCAAGATTGAGGGCAAAAGGAAAAGGGGACAGTGATGGATGAAGTGAATAGATAGTATCATTGAAACAAGGAACATGAACTTGGACAGTCTTCAAGAGTAGTGATGGACAGAAGGACCAGGTGTGCTTATGGTCCAGGGAGAGGGTCACAAAGAGTGGGACATGACTGAATACTATCACACACAGAGGGGAAGGAAACCTACAGAACTTATGGCTCTTTGTGTCTCTGCTGAAGAAATCAGGTGTATATGTATGTATATGTATACACATATATATGTATGTGTATACACATATATGTATACATATATGTATATGTATACACACACATTAAGGGCAGATTGACTTGCCTGATAGAAGAGAAATAAAATAGGCTTGAGGAAAACAATCAAGAATTTCCTAAAGAAAAAGAGTAAAGTATCTCTTCTCTCCAGCTAATTTGGGGGAGGGGATAGAGAGGAGGGATAAAGTGTTTCCCAACATGTGGAAGATATCTCAAAAGGGAAAGAAGAAAAGAAAGTAGACAAAAAGGTTGGGGGGAGGAATTCCAAACCAAAACATGAAGACCCAGAAGTTGAGAAGTGGAAGAGAATAACACAGAAGAAGGGTCAATGAAGGACCACTGAGCAGTTTGAACCCTCAAATAGGAACCAGGTTCAAAAAAATCTGTATTTTCTGAGGAGAAAAAATACTTCTCACTCAGGAATATAGAGAAGAGGGATCTGTAGAAACCAGCAAGATAGAAGAAACCTGATACTGGCACCAGATAGAAGAGAAATATCTTCATGGGAGAAGAACATTTGCTGAGAGAAAAGGGAACATCCATATGTCACCCTGATAGGAACAACCAAGAAATGGCCATCTTCCCAAGGCATACATCTGGGACATGACAGAGCTTATCAGATCAGAAAACTGTTACAGAAATCTGGTGATACACATCGGGAAAAGAAAGCCTGGGGGAAGGGCGGGATTGATCCATTTGAGGCGGGATAGAGATGACAGGTAAAGTGTAGGGACTTGCTTTCAAATCCTTGCAAACTGGAGGATCCTGGGAAAGTCAAAATTTCCCTGGGTCTCCATTCCCTAATCTGTAAAGTTGGGGGTAATGATACTACTCACAGGTTTGCCATGAAGATGAAATGAGATAATGTACATAAAGAACTTTGTAAATAGAAGAGGCAGCATGGTGTAGCAGATGGAAGGCTAGTTGTGGTTTCAGGAATAACTGTATTCAAGCCGTCCCACTTCTGATAAATACTGGCTGAGTGACCCTAGCCAAGTAATGTCATTAAGTTCCCAGTACTTCAGGTAGCTCTCTCAGAATACAAGTTTACATCACTACCCCTTCCACATGGTGGGGGTCAGGGTCAAACCTCACAATGATCTGGAAAATACAGGTAAAATTTTTTGGTATCTTTGGTACCTAACCCTTGGTACCAGAGAAGTCTGAATGTTTTTCCTTTATGGTGTATTTCTAGTACCTTATTGCAAAATTTGGGTTGATATTATACAATACTATACATGTATTCTATGCATTTCTGAGTTTCTAATTTTTTTCTGCGTCATCTGCAGCTTCTGCAAAATTCCCATTGAATTTCTTATGGTGACCATGACATATCAAAACCACAATGGGGAGAGTTGAGGTGTGGAAAGGAGATCTGTACCAGTTGGTCTGCATCGATACAGAGAATTTTCTGCAATGTTGAAATCACAAGGGGCCACCCGCCCTCCACAAAGTTCCTATGTAAATATCATAAGTCAGTCTAGCTAGCATTTAACACACCTCTACTGTGTGCCAGGCATGGTGCTAAGTTCTGAGGAGACCAAGAAATGTAAAAAACAATCCCTTCTTTAAGGAGTTCACAGTCTAATATGAGGGATTTAAGCAAAGAACACATGCCATATTTCCAGAAATAACAGCAACTAAAAGGATAGAGAAAAGAAGATTGGAAAAATTAAAAACTGCCTAAGATGATGTCAGAATGCCCCGTCAAAGGGCATTCAAAGCCAAAACTCTACTGGATTTATCAATGTTATATTCTGTGTATATGAAGACACATCACTCCTATCAAAACAGAAGCTACTTAGCCAAGTCCCATAAGCTCTGTATGTCTCAAGTTCCTTATCTCTACAAATGAAGGCTTCCCTTCACTAATTTTGAAGTGCCTTCCATATCTAAGATTTTAATTCCAAACATATACAAGCACAGAATAATCACTGCATTGAAAAAATGTCTCCATCTATTGTGATCACGGGATCAATCTGAAGAAAAAGAGTTTTGAACCCCCTATCTTCCTGACCTTTTTCAGAAATTGCCTATCACAAAATATCAGTGCTACAAACAAGGGACTTTAAAGACCATCAAATTCGAAATTCTTATCTTACAGATAGAGCTCAGCAGGGAAATGACTTGCCCTAGATCACACAGCTGGTCAGTATCAACACTAGGACAAAGAGTCAAGTTGCTTGACCTTTTAAAAATTCCATGCTCTTTTCCTTACAATAATATACTGTATCCAACACACTCTCTACCTGACTCCAGAGCCCTGCTTGGCTCTTCCTTCCTGCTGCCAAAACAGTAGGATACATGGTTCCTTCCCACTCTGCTTTGAAGATAGCGAAGATGAAATATTTCCTGGCTGCCCCAAGTCCTTAGTTTGGCTTCCAAGGAAAGTGGTTTTCATCCCGTCTTGTGCTCGCCTGGCTCTCCCACTCCAGGCAAAACCTGTTGGCAGATTCTGCAGCCCAAGGGTTGCAATCTAAACAGGAGAGAAGGCACTTCGGGTCACATCATTTCAAGGATTGTGCTATCAGTGTTTTCCCAGAGCCATTTTATGACCATTTGCTTCCCAGGATCTGCCAAGCCTGGCTGGACAAAAAGTTCACATTTTTCCCAAAAAAAGCAGATGATTAAATTAAAATGCAATTAGAATTTATCTTTCCCAAAACCAAGTTCATATGCACAGGGCAAAATGGAAAGCTGCTTAATGGAATGGATAAATTTTGATTCTGATTAAATAGCCAAGGCCACTGACAGCCAGAGGCTTGGGAACCACAGATACTGCAATTTCCCAGAGCCAGGAAACAGCAACAAAACCAACAGTGAAAAACTGCAACACTATATGCAATGCTTTGTACTCATAGTAGCCTCTTCACCTTTGCAAAGGAGTTGGAGAAAAGACCTCATCTCTTCTGATGTGCTAGAAACATTTGTGTACCTCTTGAACCTTTCCTTCTCACTGATCTCCTTGGGGCATATGCCTAGCAATAGAACCTCTAGGTCAAAGGATACAGAGGACATTTTAGTCACTTTTTTGCATAATTCCAAATTGACACCAGTCTTTCATGGCAAGATGGCATGTATTGAGAAGTATGAAATAACCCTGATAAGCAAAGGGGTAATTTGAAATAACTTGTCCTAATTGAACTTACTGTGTTATAGACGTAACCTTTCCCCTCCTCTCTGGACAGCAGTCTCTGCTTTCTTCTTGGGGGCTCATGTGATTATAACCATGTTATAATCTCAGAATCCCAGAGCTTTAAATGACTTCAAAAGGAGAGAAGAGAAGGGAAATGATCTGGGCTATCTACCACTCTATTCAGTAAGGCAAGATCCTGCCTCTGAGAGGAGTTTTTGACCACTGATAGGAAAAGTAAGGCTTCATTTGCAAAATACCAGAGAGAAAAATAAAGCAGAGTCCCGAAGTGGAACCAATACTTTGAGAAGCTTAGATAAAATCCTCTTTGCTAAAAGATAAATAGTGACTATAGTATTACAATATTGCAGTGGGTATGTTGTCTCACAATGAATAATCTCTCAGCAATAATCACAACCAGTCCTTGCCTGCCCATTCTGTGAGGCTCTCCTCCATCCCCTTCCATAAGTGTATCACAAGTGGTCCCCTCAAGTGCTGGGGAGATAGATGGGTAGAATGTCTTTCTATCATTCTCTTTAGCTTTCAGTGGAGCCCACAAGTTGTCTATCCATTATCTCCTATTCTCACCATGTGACTGGCACATCTTTTTCAATCATATATTCCTTGAATTACATCCTTACATCATTTTTCCTGTGTTATTCCTTAATATGTGGCAACCTGCCCAATATGTGCCCAGTGTTTGCTTCTCTGATGCCTTCCGGGTTGATACTTTTGAATCAGTTCTTTGAAGGTTGTAGTGGCCCATTCATAGCCAAGCCCCCATTACTGAGAGTTGATACCATAGACTTTTCATAGACTATAAAGGTAAGAGAATTGGGAATAATATTTATGGCCTCAGGTTATAGAATAATGCTTAGGTTATATAAATAATGAAACAAATGAAATTATAATGCAAGAAAATTAATACAAGAATACTTCTCTCTCCCTTTCTGCCATACTTATGTGTACACACACACACACACACACACACACACACAGATTATTTCTGTTAAAAAATAATGTTAGGTAAAACAATGTTACCAAGGGCAGCTAGTTCTATAGAAATAATGTCATAAAAAATGGCAATTTGTGAAGGCTACGTTAGGATGCCATGAGTTTTTAACAAGATTTTGTTATGATGTTACTGCAAAATAACATTAATCAGAACAACCTCCCTCGAAGACACACTGAATGGGCGTGATAGGCATGGCCAGCAGTGTGAACTTGGGCGAGTAAAATAGCCTCTTGAGGTCTTTATATTACCATGTAAAATAAATAGCTTGAACTATCTCCACTTGAAAAATTGTTAACTATGATTCCATGACTTTCTATGAAGTCTTTTATGAAAAATTTCTACTTTCCTATAAATGTATTTTCATAGATTCATCTTCTATGTGATTCTACACTGAGACTCTTTTCTGACTATCTGTGCAAACAGAGGCATGAATTTTCAAGAGAGATGTCTGCAAGTACCTATGCATGGTGTTGGTGCCATGGAAAGATAAAGGCCTTAATTGGCCCTTGAGAAAATGAAACCTGTGTTCTTGATCTCAACAGCCCCAAGTTCTAGGTAAGTCAACCAGTCACCAACTAACCAGTTCTTACAGAATGATATATCTCCATGTTCCAGTAGGCCTTCCTTTGGATAAGTAGGTTTGAGTATAAGCATATAAACCTTTGATCAATTTCAACATGTATAATGTTATTAGAAAATGCAAAATAAGCGAATTACAGAGGGATGTCCTGATTATATTCTCACACTTCAGGAATTATAAGGTTATGAATGTCTTTTGAGGAGGGGAAGGGTCATTAATTCTCTCTCACATCATGATAATATACTAAAAGGCGACGTGAAGAATGTAGCCTCCACCAATTGCCATTTTTATGACATTGTTTCTATAGTCTACTGCTTAAAATATCCAAGTTTTGGCTAAGGCCAAAAAGATTTAAACTGCTGACATATTCTTAGTGAGTTTCATTAAACATGACCCCTATTATCCAACAAAATATAGGGAACTCCGACCTCCCACTAAAACAGATTTCAAAATGCACTTTATTTAAAGTATAAAGATAGGCATGTAACATCTAAACAAATGTAAGATGATTACTGTCCATAAGACAAAAATTATGGGACTAAATGAGTCCATGACTGGTGCTCTGCCCTTTTCCATATCCAGATCCTAACTCAGAACTCTTCTTTTTCCTGAAATTTCAATAGAATTTTCAAAAGCTACACACAGCATCTTTGGCTACTTTTCATCTTCCCTTTGTCTTTTGCAGCTCTCAGTTGTAAATTATTGTGTTAAAATGTTGATCATAAAATAAATTGACTTCACATGAGATCAACCAAACATCTGTACTGTGGGCCTTCAAAAACACAGCTGGAGCCTCGAAGACTAGGGCTGTTGAGGGAAGAAGGAAAGAAATCAAAATGTCATCCCATAATCAAATCAAAACAGGTGGCACAGTGGGTAAGGGGCTGGATTTGGAGTCAGAAAGTTCAGTTTGAATTCTTCTTTAAAAAAACAATAGCAAACAATGTTTGCTATCTGCAGGAACAAAAAGGGGCTACAGTGTGACCAATAACTAATGGATGTGGTATTCTGGAGAGCCTGGTTTTACAGAAATAAGAATCATCTAGGGTTCTTCACCAGTAGAATGTCCACTCACTGAAGGCAGATCTTCTTTCATTTTTGTCTATCTTCAGCTCCAAGTATAATTTTTTGTCCACAGTACACTTTTAATAGGGAGCATAATATGAATGGATCTTAAACACAGAAAAGCCTGGATTTAAGGCCCACTGCAGCATCATATTGACTGTGACTTTGGGGAAAGTATTTAACTTCTCAGTGCTCACAGGCACTTTCTAAGACTAAGTTATTGGGGGGGAGGAGCCAAGATGGCGGTGTAGAAAGATTCACATATGCTAGCTCCAAACCCACAGCCCATAAATTACCTGTTAAAAGGCACTCCCAACAAATTCTGGAGCAGTGGAAGCCACACAACAATGGAGTGGAGGAGATTTCTGTTCTGGAGTGCCCTGAAAAACTGATCCCAAAGATCCATCATGCTCTGGACCAGAGCAGAGCCCGGCCCTGCCCTGGCCGCACACCCCGAGAGGAGCAGATCCAAGCAGGCTTCAGGGACGGAATCTCTGGCAGCCGCGAAGGTCCCTCCACTCACAGGCACTACAGGTCAGTGAGAGAGACTTCTGGACTGGCCAAGAGGGGAGTGGGGTGTCTCCATAACTCAGGCCCCCTCGGGAGACAGTGGAGTGGGGGAAGCAGTGGAAAGAAGCTCCCAAAGCAGGCAGGAACTCGACTCCATTACTGAAGGTCTCTGCATAAACTCCCTGAGGGAACTGAGCCTGGGAGGTGGCCCTGCCCCAACCAGAGAACCTGAGTTTAATCTTACCCTGAATAGCAGCCCCGACCCTCGCTGAAAGCCCTGAGGCTGGGGAGCAGCATTTGAATCTCAGACTCCAAGCACTAGCTGGGCTGATCTGGGTGGGGGTGGAGAGGAATCTCAGAAGTCGCTGGCTGGGAAAATGCCCAGAAAATGGAAAAAAAATAAGACCATAGAAGGTTACTTTCTTGGTGAACTGATGTTTCCTCCTTTCCTTTCTGATGCGGAAGAACAATGCTTACCATCAGGTAAAGACATAGAAGTCAAGGCCTCTGTATCCCAAACATCTGAAATAGATATCCAATGGGCTCAGGCCATGGAAGAGCTCAAAAAGGATTTTGAAAAGCAAGTTAGA
>CM053770.1:31900883-31916215 GCA_028658325.1 Potorous gilbertii | reverse complement strand
TGGTGATAGGGGAAATTAGAATGCTCAGTGTACTGAGGTGGGGGGAGGGGACAAATGGGGAGAAAATTTGGAACCCAAAATTTTGTGAAAATGAATGTAAAAAGTTAAATAAATAAATTTATATTAAAAAAATAAAATAAAGTAAAATTCATTGATTGTGCCCTCATTCTCTCTTTCTTTGATTTTCCAGGTGTAATCAAGTAACAATTACTTCTTATGTATGAGGGTGGAGGAACCCTGCTCTAACCCAGGAGTATGAAGAATGGTCCCATGTGACATCTAAGGGTGGGGAGGGACACTGGTCAAGCTAGTGGTCAGTTAGCTAGGTCAAGCTAGGTCAAGCTAGCTAATGTTTCCTTCACCTTTGTGCATGTGTGTTTCTTTCCTTGGTTCAAGGTTACTATCACTGATACTGACATGGACTTGTCAAGGGTTGGAGGTGACTTTATAAGTGATAATGCTCTAGAGTTGCATTGGGTAGATCTGACTACCAGCAAGAATAGATTTATTTTTCTGGATAATTTCTAGAGCTGAGATGATGGTGATCAATAAGAAGAGGAAGCCTAGCCCTGACCTAATGGATCAGAAAACATTTATTTGAGGGAACATGCAGAGCTAAAGAAAAATGAAACAATGACTTTTTAGATTTTTCACAAAATTCTTTGTGTTCCGATAAGGTTTGTTTTAACTTCCCAGGAGAATTTAACAGTAGTTAAAAGTTATCCTGTTTTAAGTCCTTCTTTCAATGCACATTTGTGTTTTCTGTTTAACATCTCTTTTGTCTGTTAGGAACAAATGCCTGCCTTACATTTGATCCATAGTATATACTGAGTTCTTTTCCTTTGCTGTGTTTGTCCTTCATTTTTGAAGACCATGACATGAGAGAAATAATGACATGACTTGCACTTGACTTTGTTTTGAGTGAGGGAGGGCTGTGCAGGTCAGTAGCCTCACTTCTCCTCCTGAGCCTTCTGAATCCAATGACCAGATATTCATCAGGATGACTGGAGATGGCCCAGAATGTAATGGAAGACCTTGGCCTTTTAGGCTAAGACTTCTGCAGATACTCACTTAAAGTGAGGAAATGTCCATTCGGTCAATGGTCCTCTTTAAAAGATAGGGAGGGATGGCCCCTTTAATAAAAAAGAGAAAATAAATAGACAAAGGGGCAGGAGCCTCAGGGTTGCTGTTTAGAAGAGAAACTGTTACTATTGACATTCACTCTAATCCAGGAGTGTCCAAAACCAGCCATTGAGTGGAGGTTGGGCAGGGACCCTTCCTGGTTCAATACAAGATTTCAGGGGAGACAAGAAAGAAGGAGAGAAAGAAGGGAAGACAGGGGAGGGGAGGGGAGGAGCTTTGTTTTCAAAGAGCAACATGACATTCAGGCTGGTGACCTTGCATAACCTTCCCTTACTCAAAAGATGGTACTTTCTACTGCTTCCTTGTGGAGATCCCAGATATGAGTCAAAACCCAAGTTTTAAGTCTTTTCTTGCAACCCAAGGAAAGAGAGATAAAAAGTTGAGAAAAAAAGAGTCTAAGCCTTTTCATTACAAACCAAGTTCTTTCATGATAACCCCATCTAGACTGAATTCTTGGGACCACAGCAAATGGATTCCTTAGTGAAGAGTAACGGTCTATAATGTCTTCATCTCAATTATTATTAATCGAGTGGCAAGGGCTGATTTGCTAACATCCTCTGACAACACCCTGGCAGATACTTCTGCAAAATCTATTAGCTCTTCCTGTAAAATATTTCTTGGCATTTAAATATAATTCTGGACATTAAGTTTTATAATAAATATCCATTTCAACCAAAGAAAAATTAAAGTTCCAATTTTGTAAAGATACCTTAAACATTTGGGAGTTTGCCTTCTATCTAAGTATAAGAAGGTAAAAAGATATACAGAAAACATCTGATAAATGATGATTGTATATTTTCTGTAGCAAAGATGAAGAAAATCTCTAAAGCACAGTAAATCAACTGAATTTAAGTGTACTATATGCCACAAAATGAAGTTTTAGAATTTTTTTCTGTTCTTTTTTCTTATGTGTCTAATGGAAGAAATCATAACAATCATGTTGACTGGGTCTCCTTCAAAGTTTTATTAGATATCCCCAACTGGACTTTCTCTGTCATGTGATAATTCTTTCATTCTTCCTGGAAGAATCTATTATATTTCTTATAGTGGCTATTGTAAACATCCTCTTCTCTCCTTAATTCACCCAAACTTTTTCCTCTACCTCACAGCCAATGACTTCCTTCTTATTCCAATTTTTAAAATTGTGACAATATATCAGGAGTTCCTGTTTTGCCTGATCTCTTCATTTCAGTTCATTATACATCATCCACCACCCTCTCTGCTTCTCAAGTATCAAGGTAAAAGATGGCTATTCTTTCTCTTGAGTCAATGTGCCTAGTTTAACTTGCAGATAGGGCCAGGAAATTCTAAGATTTTTAGAAACAGAACTCACCTTAGATCTCAACTCTTCCTGTATTTTCATGTTTTAAGTAAAGAAACTGAATCCCAGTAATTAAAAAGAAATATATGGTGACCATTATGAAATCAAATAAACATGAATTTATTAATCATAATCAAGAACAGGCATTAAATTCAGAGAGTTTCAATCAAAAGGTAGATGCAAATATGTAAAAAATTTACATACAAAAATGATATATATATATGATAAATAAAAGACAATCAATAGAGAAATTAACATTAAAGGGGAATTGAAAGAGCTACTTGTAGAAAATTAGATTTTAGCTAAAACTTGAAGAAAACAAAGGAGACTGTGGTGAAGATGTAGAAAGAGAGTATTTTGGGCACATAGGACAGCCAGTGAAAATGGCCAGGGACAGTCAGGCCAGAGTCTTCATCAATGAGGATGAAGATTATGATGATGGTGGTGGTGGCGGTGGTGGTGATGATCGTGATGATGATATTTACATAGCATCAATATTCCAGGTACTGTACTAAGTGCTTTAAAATTTTTGTGTCAATTTATAATTACAAAAACCTTGTGATGTAGGTGCTATTTTTGTCCTTCCTTTACAGATGAGAGTACTAAGACAAACAGTGTCTGAGGCTGGATTTGAACTCAGGTTTTTCTGGGACCCAGTGCCCCATCCACTGCACAATCTACCTGTTCCTGGAGATGAAATATCTTGCATGAGAAGCAGTAAAAAGAAAAGTCACTAAATCACAGGACTCAGAGGGTAAAGTAAGATTTAAGAAAATTAGAAAGATAAAGGGAAGCAGGTTATAGAAGACTGTAAAAAAGATGAATAATTTCTATAAAATCATCATCATGATCATCACTGACATTTTTACCAAGGACTGAACTAAATACTTTATAATTATTATCTAATTTGATCTTGATCCTGCAAGTAATATGAAGGCACTTAGGTTTATTGAATTAGGTACAAAGGGGGTTAATCAGAAGAGTTTAGGAAGATTATTGTGATAAGACAAGTGGAGCGTAGATTGGAGAAGGAAAATCTGAAGCACTAATACCATCCAGAAACCTGTTGCAAAAGTCCAAAATGCACCTGTAGGTGACTTCATGGAGGTCAGAACAGTGTCAAAAATGAGAAAAATGGAATGTATAAGAGATGATTTGGAATTATAATTGACAAGATTTGGGAACATACTGGATATGAGGCGCATGGCAGTGAAGACAACATCTAGGTTACAATCTTGGGTGAATGTAGTGCCTTTGGAAATAATAGGAAAGTTGGGAAGATGGGAGGGTTTGACAAAAAGATAATGAGTTCAATTTGAGATTTGTTGAGATTAAATTATTTTTCTGGAGATGAAGTCTTAAATCTCAAGACTTCCAGTGTAGAAGTATATTACTTATACTGCATCTCTCTCTCTAGTTAATTACCAATGAGGTAAATTTCAGGAATAACTGAAAGGTACCGAGTATACCCAAATATCTCTATTAACTTTTCCCAATTGTTTGAAATTCTCTTAAAACAGGGCATAACCTTCCTTCCTTTATTAACTACAGATAAGGCTTATAATGAAAATGCTTCTGGGAAAGGCAAGACGGTGGCAAATCATGTAAAGCCTACAGGAGGCAATTTGGAGGTAGAAAGAAATCAAGTTAAGAGTCTAGTAGACTTTGCCACCAGCTTTGGATAATGTTTGCGAGGTATCTTTTGAAAACTTAATATATGCAAAAGATTTCTTTAACTACCGTGATAAAGGCAAAGGTATATATAAGACTCACATGGTTTTCAAATTAAAGGGATCTTAGAAGATGATAAAAAATAATACTTTCATTTTGCCAATGTAAAAATGGAGTCTGAGGAGGTTAAGGGATTTGTGCAAGTATTTGTGATATATTCTATCAATGAAAAGGCCCAAATGTTGAAAACTTATGTCTTCAGAATTTCAAACCAACTAATCTCTTCAATACACAACACTTCCCCTCAGATACTATCCTTGTAATTGAAGATTTAGAGTTTCTTTAAGTCATCTTAAATGCCATTGATTTAAAATTCATTTTAATAATGAGGAAACTAATATAAACAGAGACAAAACAATTTGATCAGAACCATATAGCTAGTAAGTATCTGATGCAGCCTTTGAACCGGTCTTCCTGACTCCAAACCCATCATTTTCTACTATACCACCTAGGTGCTATGATATATTTAAAATCTAATAAAGAAGATAAATATGGAAATAGTCTTGTAGCAGAAGTTTGGGGCATGCTCAAACTGCCTAAAATGGAGTCTCCAACATCAGTGACTACATTTTGTAGACTAGATATACACCACACTCCTATTGTAGTAATTTTAGTTATTCTGGGCATATATCAATCCCCTGTTACATTTGTGGGCAATCCAGTCATTTTGGACAGCAGTTCGGAACTGTGCCCAAAGGACTATAAAACTGTGCATACCCTTTCACCCAGCCATATCGCTTCTAGGGGTGTATCACAAGGAGATGGTAAAAATGGGAAAAGGATCCACATGCACAAAAAATATTCATAGGAGCTCTTTGTGGTGACCAAGAACTGGAAATTGAGGAAATGCCCATCAATGGGTGAGTGGCAGAACAAGTGGTGGTATATCAATGCAATGGAATACTATTGTGCTATAATAAATGATGAACAGACACACTTCAGAAAAACTTGAAAAGACTTATATGAACTGATGCTGAGTGGAGTGAGTAGAACCAGGAGAACATTATATACAGTAACAGCCACAGGGTGCGCAGACTGTTCTTGATAGACTTAGCCCTTCACAGCAATGCAAGTACCTAAAATGTTTCCAACGGACTCATGATGCAAAATGCCATCCACATGCAGAGAAAGAACTATGGAGTCAGAATGCAGAATGAATATTTTCTCCTTTGTTATATTTTGTTTTTTTCATGGTTTCTCCCATTTGTTTTAATTCTTCTTTGCATCATGACTAATGTAAAAATGTATTTAATAGGAATGTATCTGTAGAACCTATATAAAATTGCATGCCTTCTTGGGGAAGGAGAGGGAGAAAATTTGGAACTTATGGAAGTGATTGCTGGAAACTGAAAACAAAAAAGTCTTCATTAATAAATTTGCAGGGGAAGAGATGATAGATTCCCCATTCCAAACAGCTTGAAGACCCTTTGTCTGACATTTCATAATGAAGATTCCTGTCAGGTATACATTGGATTAAATAACCTCTACATTTCCCTACAACTCTCAAAACTTGTGATACTGTGATCTGTAAATGCAGAAGTGAAATTAATATTTCCCTCTTGGCCCTTGCTTCCAGAATTCAACACAATGTTCTTGTCATTATCTTATTGTGGAAGTTCCCTCAGTGCCTGAGACCTCTGTCCTGGAATGTCCAACTATCTTTTTTGAATTCCTCAAGCTGGAATATCTTTCTGTAATGATTCATTCAGGTTTTCATCACTAGTCATATTAATCTATGTCGTCACTGGATTCCATTGACTCTGGAGAAGAGAGTGAGGCTGATGACTCTACACAGCTCTGCCTCACTTAAATCCAATTCACTTTCAAGTTAATGTCTCTGGTTCTCTTCTAGAATGAATGAAAAATGAACAGAAATCTGTGAGGAGTAGTAGCTGTCCTTGGGGACCCAACCTGTCAGTTCCAGTTGGGCAATGCTCCTATTTCTTTTTCCTCTCATCTTCCTCCTCTTCCTCCTCTAATTTCTCACTCTGTCCACATGGAGAGTCATGCCCTTACATATGGGTGCCTATCCAAAGGAATATATATTTGATCACTTATACTTTGCAAGGGATCTTGGGGTTTTGGGACTAAATTTTTTCCTTTCCTATTTATTTATTCTTTTATTGTATATGGATTTTTTTTTGTAAAATTGGGATAACTAACTCCTTTGTCTCTAGTAGTTTTAATTTATGATTTCTTGAATTATGGCTCTGAAAAATCAGGTCATGGCCAGTGGGAGTTAGCTCACCCTAAGTGAGTATGTGAATAGACCTTGGCCTAAAGGAGCCAAGGTCCGCCATGGCACCCTGGGCCATCTCCAGTCATCCTGATGAATATCTGGTCACTGGATCCAGATGGTTCAGTAGGAGAAAGTGAGGCTGGTGACCTTGCACAGCCCTCCCTCCCTCAAAGCAAAGTCAAGTACAAGTCATGCCATCATTTCTCTAATGACATGGTCTTCTACAGCAAAGAAGGACAAACACAACAAGCTCTGAAAAACCAGACTTAAGTCTATTATGATTCTAATAGAACTATTTGACCATGTTTTTGAACCCAAATCCTTCAGACTTTCAGTGATTGGCCAATAATAGTTCCCAACCCAAGCCTCTTTGTCCATTCTTAGGGTTTTGATGGTACAGAGTGAGCATAAATAGAAATGTTGTTTTTTTTTCTTTATCACCAGAAACTCTGAGGGTCTTCCCCTTTCAAACTGATTCTTTTGTGAAGGCAAATTACACGATCTTTTGTCTTAATTCTTCCCTATCTTTTAATTACTGAATGGGCATTGCCTCACACAAACCAAAACCTTGGTAAAACCTTAGCTTAAAAAAGTCAAGGTCTCCCACTGCGTCTGGAGACATCTCCAGTCATTTTAACCTATGTCGTGCCACTGGACTTAGATGACTCTGCACAGCTCTGCATCACTTGAATTCTACAAGGAAGGACAAAAACACCCTCCTGCTCATGTATCTGGTTTCCAGACTTTCAAACCATGCTCACAGACTGAGTACCATCATCTTTTATCTCCTCTAATTTTGAGCTCTTTTTTCCATGTTATCTCCCCCATCCTTATTAAAATATAAGCTCCCTGAGGTAAGGGATTATATTTTTTTGGCTTAGATTTGTATCTGCAATGCTTAGCACAATGCCTAACACATTAAAAATGTTTGATAAATGTGGTTTTTTTTTTGCTTTCTTTATTCTAAATATTCTTCTATTGCTATAAGCAGTAACATCCTTTCAGTTAACCAGACTTGTAACCCTAAAATAATCTTTTAGTTTTCTTCACCTACTCCCCCCCCACCACAGTATCAGATGACTTGAAAATGATCAATTCTCCCTCTATAGGAGCTCTCCTGGATTTTCATCCCTCTCTGTATACAAGGACCAAAAGCTTTCCTCATGTCCTCACCATTCCCCTGTTATTATAGCCCCCTATTCAGTCTCTTTAATGATCATTTCCTCATTCTCCAGTCTACCCTTCATACAGATGCCAAAATAACTTTCCTAATGCTTACATCTGACCAGTGGTACACAAAAGATTAAATTCAATAAGAATCAGAATATATAAGAATATTTAAGAAGCAAATTGTGCCTCATACTGGAATCAAAATAATGAGGCTTTACATTTTATATACTAGTTTTACAATTCGAATGGCTGCGCAAAGTAGCTGCCAGGCACAAAACACATCAGAGGTACAAGTCAATACATGGCTCTCAGAGACATATGACTTATCTTGAGTCCAATTCATTATAAGTTCTGATGCATGCCCCACTCTTGTTTCATACCCATTAACCTGTTTGCAGGGAACAGCCTATCAACCTTTCCATTTCAAGGGTGCAGATGGTGTTTCTTCCTTTTCTCTTTACAAGGCAAAGTGATGAGCCTTACAAAAGTCTGTCACAAGCATCCTCTCACCTGTCTATTTCCTTCTGTGTCCCCATCTGCCCACAGATCATTTGGTGAGCTTTGTGTCTTTGACCTCTTGAGGACTCCACTCTCAAGCTCAATTCCAAGAAGACAGGCATTGTAGGAGAGAAATTATACTTATCTATCTATTTGTTGCAAATAAATTGCAATTTTGTTGCAAATCTGTCTTAACAAAGGAAGGTCATGGACATACTGGATAAAGCTTTTAAAAGAAGCTAAAATGTAAATATCTTTAAATTCAATGTTTGAAAAGTGATTTAAAATTTTAGCTTGGCACTCCTACTAAGAATTAATATACATGAGCTTCTGGAGTTAAATATAAACATCAAATATAAGTTCTTCTGTTTGGTATTTAAGCACTTCACAATCTGAATCTTGCCAATCTTTCCAGTCTTTGCTCCCCTCCATGAAGTTTACAATCTAGTTAAATGGGTCTACCTTCTACTCCTTAAACATGACCTCTATCTACCATCTTTGTTGCTTTGAAATGTCTTTTACCTTGTTTGTGTAATTGAGCAGAAGCAGGATTACAAATTTCAGGCAATTTGCTGAATATTCAAAGGGAGACATGACTCCTAATAGGCTAAGAGAGTGTTAATTCACCATGGGAACAAGGAGTAGAGGGAGATGGGTCAAGAGAGGCAAACTTTGACAGTCTGATGCAGAAGTTCTTTAAGCCTCAGAAATGTGGGGAGTTGACCCCCAATATGTCCACTGATTTTCCCGTGATTACAATCCTAAAGACTGCTGAAAGCAGACTACCCCTTGTATATATGTATAGGTATATATACTCTGGAGGAAACATTTATTATCATTTTAATCAAACCTATATATATTTAAACATGACCAAAATTGTTTTCATTAGCCCTATACTTTTCCGGATCCTTGGCATAATGCTTACTTCGCCTCCTTCCCTAGTGGAGAATACCAGACTTACAATGAATCCCTTTCTTAACTATTGCTCTCACTGCTAATACCAGATGAGGTAAAAGAAACAAGCCCTTAAAACCCATGGAAGACCTTTCTTCCCCATGAGATGTCAGTAGAGTAGTTGTATATGAAACCCCCTGCTTTTCTGCAGAACCAGCTACACTCTTCCAAACAGAGAGCAAGCCCCAGGGTGGAAATGCTGGCTCCATGAGTTCTGGACTGCTGCTCTGCCTCACAGAGCTAACATTGTGTTGAACTGACTTTTGAACAGCCCAAACAAAGTTCTACTGTTAGTGACTGCGTAGGCTGCCATCAGCTACAGAGCTATTTTCCCTTCATCCAAGCTACAAAGCTTGGGGGAGGCAGAGCATGGGGAGGGTTTTCACTCCTCTCTGATCTCCAAGACCTGAATGGAAAAATCGAACCCTTGTTTTGTTTCCAGCCAGGCTGATATTTTTATTGCCATTTGGCAAATGATTAACTATGCATCTAACAAGAAGTGTGAGGACCCTGAGTGCATGTGATGGAAAGGTCACCCACGGACTCATGTGTGTAGATTATAAGCCAAATTGGAGAAAACAGATGGTGTTTAATTCAGGCGATATTTTGCTAAGAGAAGTATGAGCATTTTGCTTCAGTCAGTGACAAAGCATGCAGAGAGGTTTAATTATTATTTCTCTGACATGGTGTAAAAGAGAGGAATTGTGAAATGCTTGTAAATTACACATGGTTTGGAGTAATTATTCACTTATCCAAGGGATTTAGCAGTGATTGGACTATAAAACTGTGACCCTTCTGCCCAGTTTGAGACCCAATGCCCCTGTTAAATGCACAGTATGAAAGTTTTACAAGAGGCAGCTTAACAGCAGCTACAGGCCTGGCCTTGGAGTCAAGAAGCCATAGGCTTAAATCTTGAATCTGATATATACTAGCCATGTGACCATGGCAAGTCATTTAACCTCTTGGTGGACAAGGCAAATCTTTAAAACTGTAAGTTATAGAAAACTTAATCATAGAGTTTACATACCAAAGAAGGCTTATATTGATGAAATCACTACTCCAAAACAACAAAAGTAACAAAAATTGAAATTTTGAAAAGGAATCAGGGTTTTCAGAACCATAGAAGCCTCTTTGAGTATTTTTAAAGTTTAAACTGTGGACTATTTCATATAAACTCTTTGTGTCTGACCTGTGATAGATCAGTCACAATGGACACACTGACCCTGACACGGTGATGCAGTGATGTAATTTTGGTTCTCTTTGAATATGAAGGACACCAACCAAATTAAATTATTAAGGTTCATTTTTATTTACATTATTCACTGACATTGTACTCTTTCCCAAAACATACTATATATATGTATATATATATATATATATATATATATATATATATAAGATGTATATATATATATATATATATATATATATATATATACATACAAACACACACGCACATATATACCCTTGCAAACCTCTCTACCTTTGCTCCTCTTTCCCCTTTTCCAGAAATGTACCCCCTTTCAACTCTTAGAATATTTTCCTTAAAAATTCATCTCATGTCTCCTTCTCCTCAGTCTTCCTGATATTCCCCAATAGTAAATAGTCTCTCCCTCTTAAGAATCCATCTATAAATTGAGATCCATGGTAGAAATTATGATGTAAGTGACAGCCAGCATGTAAACTTTGAGAAGCAAAA
Organism: Potorous gilbertii; assembly: GCA_028658325.1. NCBI lineage: Eukaryota > Metazoa > Chordata > Mammalia > Diprotodontia > Potoroidae > Potorous > Potorous gilbertii. The sequence goes on along the minus strand of CM053770.1, from coordinate 31,905,460 downwards.
GAGCAAGGAGCATAGAGCATAGAGAAGGAAACACAGAACGGTGGCCATGGAATATTTGTCTATATGATAATCTTGGCTACTAGCTAGGTTTGAAATATGAGGCAGCCATGCCCTGTGGTGATAGAGTTCTATTACACTGGCTGGAGTAAGGGAAATTGGAGGGAGAAAGATAGAGGGATTAGGAATGCATGAATACATGCTTTTTGCCTCATGTAGAGAGTACAGCAGATCTTTGGAGAAATTCCAAAGAAATTGCTGTTCATTCATTTCAGTTCTGTTTGACTCTTCATGTCCCAGTTTGGGATTTTCCTGGCAAAAATACTGGAGCAGTTTGGCATTTCCTTCTACAGTTAATTTTACAGATGAGGAAACTGAGGCAAAGTGTTAAGTTACTTGCCCAGGGTCACATAGTACCTGTCTGAGGATGAATTTGAACTCAGATCTGCCTGATTCTTCAAGGACTGACATTTTATCCACTGTACCACCTAGTTTTCTCCATCCTAAAGAGGAGGGAAGGATCAAAGAGACTTAAACAGGACCAAAGAGAAGGAGATTAAGGCTAGCTAGCAATCTGGGAGCAAGTTTGTGGAGATGTGAATTTGGTGTATACACCAAATGATAAAGTAGAGGTTTGGGCTCCAAAATTAACATTAAAAGAAGTTGAGCTTGGAGGAGTTTTGAGCTGCAAAAGCAGATGACAGAACACTAGCTGTGGAAAGAAGAATACCAATGTAGAGATTAGTTCATGGAAGCCACATAGTGTTTCGAGGAGAATTCTGTGTTTTGATGAGCTCATCCTTGATAGCAGCTTCAAAGAAATGATGTCATTTTCCCTCTCCTTCTTCTGCCCCACCATCAAGGAGAATATTGGTTTCAAAACCTGATTCTTTAAAGAATATTCATATTCCTCTTTACCCTTTAAAGCCAATAGTTAGGACAAAGCTGTGGTTTTACGTTATGTCACTGACTTCTGATTCTTTCCTTACTCAAATTTATCTGGAAAGAAGCAATAAATGATAAAGTACATAGGAAGAGGAAGATAGAGGTATGGAGGGAGGGAGAGAGAGAGAGAGAGAGAGGAAAAAGTGAGAGACAGAGAGAGACTGAGACAGAGAAAGAGAGAGGTGTTTTTTTTTTAACTGTTGGAACCTATTCCAGAAAAATAGAGGCTCAGAGCAGAACAAAAGAGATTTTATTGATTCATATTTCAGAGTTTTCTAAAATAAGAGGAAGATATGGATCCAGATTTACCTTAAATAATAAACCTTTGGTGGATATATTAAGAACAAGGTTGCAGTTAGCTTAGGTGAGACACTTATCTCAGGCACTTCTTCATCTCAATGCCTTCCTAAAGCTGGTCTAAAAAAAGGAAACTATTCTCTCTGAGGGGAAGCATCAAAAAAGTTGATAAAACAGGATAAGTCTCTGGAAAAGAGATGAAAAGATTGTCACTGACCCCATGATAGTGAGGGTCAGACAAAGGAAGGTAACTAGCTTCTGTCTCTTTACAACAAAGGTCTACCTTGTTAGCATCAGTACTCATCAGGTGATGCTGTTATGGAGTGTACTAATCACTAAAGAATTAAGAGAAGGCATCTACCACACATGCATACCACCAATAGAAAACTATTACTAATTGAAAAATATAAGGTAGAATAGTGAATTTATTCTCATAATTGGATTAGATCATATTTTGTAATATATTTGAATATAATATATAAATGAATTAGGTTATCAATGCTTTTATTCCTTAAGAATAAAAAATAAGAGGTTTTGTTTTTTAATTGTGGATTTTAAAACACCAGAAGAATGTTTATACTTACAAGAAAGATTGATATTTTCCTCTCCCCTTTAAAATTTATATAATTTTGTGACTTTTAAGACATTCAGTTTATGAAATATGGAAGTAACTTTGAATTTTTTTCTTTTTGTATTTGAAATAAGAGTAAGTTATGGGGTAGGGGAGTGAATTAAAGTTGAGAGAAGGAGAATATGAAAGAACTATTAAGAAAAAAATCTAATTTCCTCTGTGATTTAAGAAAAGCAAACTTTGAATGTGAAATCTGTAGAATCATAGATTTAGAGCTGGAAGGGATACTAGAGATCATATAGTACAATATTTTAAAGAGGAAGAAATTAGACAGAATTCTAGGAAGATGGCAGAGTAGGTCAGAAAATTCTAAGTCCTTAGGAATTTCTCTTACAAAAATAACAAATAAAATGAAATAACACCTCAGGGTAAACATAGAGGAGTAAAAATACATAAGATTAGAGGCAGAACAGAGGTCCTTCTGGTACAATTGGAGATCTGAAGAAAAATCCCAGGATGAGGTTTGATCCCTATGAAGGGTAAACACCTTTAGGCTGAGTCCTAGATCCTAAGTCTGCTTAAATAACAAGCTGCAAGCCCTAGGTTTGATTAGGTTGGGAATCTACCTCATTCCCAGTCATAGGAACTTTTATCCCCAGGACAGTGAGAGGAGTTGGGTGTCTGAGTCTGGGAAGATCAAAGGAACTTCTACTGACAAGGAGTGACAGATTCATCTGTGCTACAGAGGTGTGGCTGGGGGTTAGAAGCAACCAGCATATACCTGGTGAATGCAGAAACAGTGAGATGGGGACACCACTGGCGGTACTTACAGAAACCTGGAAGTCATGGTTACAGTTCCAAGATAGAGGGGAGAACTGAAGAAGCATCTGAAACCACAGGCACCATTCCCCATAAATCAGGAATAGAAGCAATTGCGAAAAACTTAGACATTTTTTGAAGAAGAAGAAGAAGAAGAAGAAAGGAGAAGAAGGAAAAGGAGGAGGAGGAAGAGGAGGAAGAAGAAGAAGGGAAGGAAGGAAGGAAAGAGGGAAGAGAAGGAGGAAGGAGGTAGGGAAGGAAGGAAGGAAGGAAGGAGGGAGGGAGAATGCTTAGGCAAAGGAGAAAGAATTCAACCATAGGGAGAGACTATGGGGAAGAAAGGGTGACATTTGTCTTCAGAGGAGGATATTGAAGCAAAGAAATCCTCTTCTACCCCAAAGAATAATGTCAAATGATCATCTGCCCAAAATGAATTCATAGAATAACTTTAAAAAGATTTTAAAATAAAATGAGAGAGAATGAGGAAAAACTAAAAAGAAAAGAAAAAGAATAATCCAAGAAAAACATAAGATCATGAGAAAAAAGTAAAACATTTTTTTAAAAAGTGATCTAGAATCTTTAGGGAGCAAATAAATCCTCAAAGGGCAAGGGGAAGCCAGCGAATTTATAAGAGAACAAGAAATAACAAAACAAAATATAAAGAATAAAAAAAAGAATAGAATATGAAACCTCTAATAAGAAAAACAAATGATCTGCCGAATAGATCAAGAACAAAAAAAAAAAAAGAATAATCATACTACCTGAAATCTTTAATTAGAAAAAGAACCCAAGAAATGATTAAAGAAAATTCTCCTGTAGAATTAGAACAAGAAGGGAAAATAGCAGTAGAAAAAAAAATCTACTGATCACTACCCAAAAGGGATCCTAGGAGGAGAACCCACAGAAATTCTATGGTTAAATTCTAAATCCCCCAGGTCAAGGATAAAATATTATGAGCAACAACAAAACAATTAAAATAGCATGGTACCACAATTAGAATCCCACAAGACCTAGCAGCAGTGACACTTAAAGACCACAGGTCTTAGAACACTATATATCACAGAGAAAAAGAACTGGAGTTCCAACTGAAAATACCCAAGCAAAGCTAAGCATAATCCTGAACTGAAAAAAAAAGGGGACATTTAATGAACTGTCAGACTTTCAGGACAAAAAAACAAAAACAGAAAACAAACTTCAATTTAATAGAAGATTTAACATACAAGAGCTAAGAGAAAGGGACTCAAAAAGGACAGACTGTATACCTTTTAAATATGTAAAATATAAAACATAGTTCTAACATTGTTAATAGAGATTGGGTAATTTATAAGAACGACTGGGGTAGACTTGAATGATATGACTATAAAAAGTAAAACCATTTAGGAATAGCTAAAAAAAGAGTAATTATCTCATACAAATGAGGGGTGAGAGGAAGAACCAACACAGAATAATTAGATAAGGGAGGACAGCTGGTAGTTCTGGAAACACATTTTCGTCAGGAGTGGGTTCAAATGGAAACAATATGTATGTATTCAGAAGAGTATAAAAGTCTTCTAAATTCAGAAAGACATAAAATACCAAGGGGATAGGGAGGAGGCAATGGATAATGGAGGAATCTTTAGAAGGGAGATTAAAGGGGCACTATAGATGGGTGTTGAGATTACTGAGAATGGAAGGACAGGAGAGGAATTCTGGGAGATGGGATAAGTTAATCAATAGGCGGACAAGGTAGGGGGTAGAAGTAAAGCAGAGGAGTTAGGAGGGGTAGGAAATAAGAGATATGCACAAACAAAAATAAAAATCAAGAGTAGCGTTTGATAGAGAAAATATATGTCTGTGTATGTATATGTGCATGTATATATATATATATATATATATATATATCTATTATCTATATATAGACCTTACATCTCTCCATATATATATATGCATTCATACTTAATTGCAATCT
>CM053770.1:31879991-31900383 GCA_028658325.1 Potorous gilbertii | reverse complement strand
TAAACACTTCATAAATACTTGACTGACACAAGTTATGTCTATTTCATTAAGTGGCCCTAAAGGCTTAGAGCATCTCATATTTGGAAACCACTTCTTTTTTTTCCTGTATTTGTACATCACAGATTGCCTTTGACAAGTAGTCCTTGAATATAGCCAAAGATCTCTGGTAGAGAAGGTGACTTGGAGTCCTTCCTTTTAGGTACCTTCTCAGTTTACTTCCTTTTTTTCTTCTTTTTTAAAATTAATTTATTTTTAGTTTTCAATATTTATTTCCAGAAGATTTTGAGTTCTGAATTCTTTCCCCATCCCTCCTACCCCAATGTGACATGCACTCTGATTACCCCTTCCCCCAGTCTGCCTTCCCTTTTGTCACCCCCCCTCCCATTCCCCCTTACTTTCTTGAAGGGCAATATAGATTTCTGTACTCCATTACCTGTAGATCTTATTTCCCAGTTGCATGTAAAAACAATTTTTAACATTTGTTTTTAAAACTTTGAGTTCCAAATTCTCTTCTTTCTTCCCTCCTCACCCACCTTCATTGAGAAGGCAAGCAATTCAATATAGGTTATACATGTATAGTTATACAAAATATTCCCACAATAGTCATGTTGTGAAAGACTAATTATATTTCCCTCCATTTTATCCTTCCCTTGCCACTTATTCTATTTTCCACTTTGACCTTGTCACTTTTCAGAAGGATTTGCTTCTTACTACCCCATTCCCTAATGTGCCCTCCGTTCTATCACCCCCTCCCCCTTACTTCCTTCCCCCTTATTTTCCTATAAGGTAAGATACCCAGTGTGTATGTTATTCCCTCCTTAAGCCAAATCCTATGTAAGGTTCACTCATTCCCTCTCACCTCCCTCCTCTTCCATTATGAAACATTTTTCTTGCCTCTTTTATGTGAGATAACTTACCACATTCTATCTCTCCCTTTCTCCTTTTCCCAATATATTTTTCTCTCACTCTTTAATTTTATTTTTTATATAATTCCTTCATATTCACCTCATCCTGTGCCAATAATCTATCTATCTATCTATCTTTCCTCAAGTTACCCTAATAATACTAAGCAAGGTCTCATGAGTTACAAATATCATCTTTCCATGTAGGGATGTAAACAGTTCAACTTTAGTAAGTCCTTTATGATTTCTCTTCCTGTTTACCTTTTCATACTTCTCTTGATTCTTGTGTCTGAAAGTCAAATTTTCTATTCAGTTCTGGTCTTTTCAGCAAGAATGCTTGAAAGTCCTCTATTTCATTAAAATTCCATTTTTCCATCTGAAGTATTATACTCAGTTTGATGGGTAGGCAATTCTTGGTTTTAATCCTAGCTCCTTTGACCTCCAGAATATCATATTCTAAAAACTTCATTCTTGTTTTATTCTGATTGTATTTCTACAATACTTGAATTGTTCCTTTCTGGCTGCTTGTAATATTTTCTCCTTGAACTGGAAACTCTGGAATTTGGCTACAATATTTGTAGGAGTTTTCCTCTTGGAATCTCTTTTAATTCTTTCAATTTCTATTTTACCCTCTGGTTCTAGAATATCAGGGCAGTTTTCCTGGATAATTTCTTAGAAGATGATGTCTAGGCTCTTTTTTGATCATGGCTTTCATGTAGTCCAATAATTTTTAAATTATCTCTCCTGGATCTATTTTCTAGGTCAGTGGTTTTTCCAACAAGAAGTGTCACATTGTCTTCTATGTTTTCATTGTTTTGGTTCTGTTTTATAATTTCTTGATTTCTCATATAGTCATTAGCTTTCATTTGCTCCATTCCTTTGAACTTCCTTTTCCCTGTGGCCAATCCTGCTTTTTAAGGCATTCTTATCCTTATTAGTTTTTTGGACCTCTTTTGTCATTTGGGTTAGTCTGTTTTTAAGGTGTTATTTTTGTTCAATGTTTTGGGGTCTCCTTTAGGAAGCTAGTGACACATTTTTCATGATTTTCTTGCATCACTCTCATTTCTTTTCCCAATTTTTCCTCTGCTTCTCTTATTTGATTTTCAAAATCCTTTTTGAGCTTTTCCATGGCCTATGACCAATTCTTATTTTGCTTGGAGGTTTTTGATGTAGGAGCTTTGACTTTGTTGTCTTTTTTTGGCTGTATGTTTTGTCACTAAAGTAAGATTCTGTAGTCTGAGGGGTTTTTATGCTGTTTGTTCATGCTCCCAGTCAAATACTTGATTTTCTAATTCTTTGTCAAGGTAGGACTGTGCTTCCAGTGGGGGTAGATGTGGGTGTACTGTCTCAGGCTTCAGGGGTTTTATAGCAGTCATTTGATCCCCTACCATCTGTGGGCCCATACTTCTGGAAGCAGCAGCTGCTGTTGCTACTGCCACTGTAGCCAGGACTACCTACTACTACTACCCCTCCACCCCAGGGCTATGGCCAGACCCCATGCAGACCAAGTCCCACAGAGTTTTCCCACTGACCTTCTATGCTGTCTTTGGAGATTATGTGTTGAGAAGTTTGGAAACTGCCACAGCTGCCAGTGATTCAGTTCCCTGAGGCATATTCTGACCCTGTCTGTGCTGGGTGACCCATGCTGGACTGCTCTCCACTCCACTCTCAGCAATAGATGCTTTCTATCAATCTTCCAGGATGTCTTGGGCTGCAGATTTGTTTTACTCCCTCATTTTGTGAGTTCTGCAGCTCCATAATTTATTTAGAATCATATTTTTACAGGTATTTGGAGGGCTTTGGGGAAGAACTTAGGGAAGTCCCTGCTTTTACTAGCATATTTAGCATACTGCTAAAAGAAAGAAATCCCATCTTGCCCAGGGAAGCTCCATTAGAGCAAAGTGCCACCTCACCCACTTCCTCTCTGCCCTGACATGTGCCATGCTGACTCTCCTGACTTGGAAACTATTGCTGCTAATTCTGTTTCCTGCTTCCATCTCTCAGCTGTCTGCTCCTTTCCTGATTGTTCTAGTAAAGAACTCTCTCTTCATCTCTAACTCTTGAGATTCTTGGTTTCTTTTAAGACTCAACTTACGTCTTCTTCGACAATGAAGGCCGAACACACAAGAACTGAATAACATTCTCCTTCCCCCAGTCACTTACTTTGTATACATTGCACATACATCCTTTATATACTTAACTATCAACACATTCTCTCCTTGATTAGAACATAAGTCCTTGATATCAGAGTCCATTGAATTTCTGTTTTCTATCCACAATGCTTGACAATAGGAGATACGGAAATGCTCGTTGATTGATTGATAGAGTGTTAGATGACCTTTCAAGTTCCTTCTAGCTCCTAGTCCATGATACTCTCACCATGAATTTATCAAAATAAAGAGTATTTCATCTGGAATCCATTGGCCCCCGTGGGGCTGGGTAGATTTCAAGGAGACTCTAAACATGGATGGAGAAAAAATTATAAACTTATTTTCTCTGACTTGTCATTGAAATTTAGCATTTCCTTTGACCATGACTGTAGATAACCAACCCCATTCTGAGAAGGGGTCCTTAGGCTTTACCAGACTGCCAAGAGAATCCATTATAGAGTTAAGAACCAAATATCTAGTGAGCCTGCAAGGACCTAGCTCCCTTCTAAATTAAAGCTCTGCATATTCAGTACTATCCAATGATCTCCTAATCTCTAGCCTTCTGATTCCCCTCATGTCTCTTGACTTTTTGGCATGCTTATGTTAACAATTACTGTAGCAAGCCAGTTATTTGCAGAGCTGGTATACTCATTCGAGGCTTAGAATACTTACTGCTCCCCTCTTGTTCCTCCAAACCCACACCATTATTCTGTTAAGTTTCTTTTGCTTGCTCACTATGCAGCCCAGGATAAAAGCTGAGCACTTATTTACTGGTATATCTGTGGATACTTTGGAATGTCCTCCTTTGATGAGATATGGTCACATCAATGTCTTTATCTGCATGAACTTCTGCAATGTCTTTTTTCATAGGACTGGCTGGGAGTCCAATCACGCTGTCCATATTTCATAGTCTGTCTGATTTCTTTCCCTCATGATTCTCTTTGTGAAAAGATATTGCAGTACTGTGGATAGAAAACTGACCTTGGAGTCATGAAGCCCCGAGTTTAATCCCTACCTCTGGTTGTATGACATGGGGCAAATTACCTTCAGTGGTCCAGGCTGATTTTGAGGATCATGAGTCATGGATGACCCATATGAGTGAGAAACCACAGGTCTCAACCAAAAGGGAAAAAGTGCCTAAGGCATTGCGCTCGGTACTGAAGATACAAAGACAGAAGCCAAATATTTTCTGTCCTTGCCCTTCAGATCCCACTTTACCCTGGATTTAGAGTATCTTGATTGGTGTTGTTGTATAGACATTTTTCAGTCATATCTGACTCTTTGTGACCCCATTTGGGGTTTTCTTGGCAAGATACTGGGGTGGTTTTCCATTTCCTTCTCCAGCTCATTTTACAGATGCAGAAACTGAGACAAGCAGGGTTAGGTGACTTGCCCAGAGTTACATATCTAGTAAGTGTATGTAGTCAGATTTGAACTTAGGAAGAGACTTCTTGACTCCAGGCCTGGCACTATACCCACTGTGCTACCTTGCTGCCCCTTCTGTTGAATGGTGATTTGTGAGATTTAGAGATGTGGAGGACACTGGGACATGAATATGGTTCACCTGGTACTTTACATTTAGAATTATAATTTGTAGGACTATTAAGTGAGAATTTAGTTTATGTTCAGTATACTACAAGGAAGTTGAAAAATAAATTATTATGGAAATATTGTTGTAATTCAGTTGATAGTTTATCTCTAATTCTGTTTATAAATATGCCTGAATTAACAACTACTTTTAGTGTGTTTGGGGGTGTGTGTTTATGGGAATTAGGGGAGGGGGAGAGAATGAGAGAATAAGAATTGAAACTACTCTGGACCAGGGAGGATGTCGAAGGGAATTCTTTCCTTAGTCACGTTTTTATGATGCCCAAAAGACAAGGCAGGTTTCGGAGTGAGGATAGGGTTTTTGGATAAAGTTATAGAGGAGAAGAGTTCATAGGATACTCTGGATTTGGAAGGGGCTTTAGAGGTTATGCATTCATTTAAAAGATAAGAAAACTGAGGTCCAGACATGTTAAGTGATTTACCCAAGGTCACAGGTGACAGAAGCAGGATGCAGACCTAAGTCCTCTTTCCAAAGCCTGTACATTCCTCTTTGTCGCTTGCTGACTCTAGAGTAAGGCTCATATTTCAAAGTGGAGAGGAATCTCAGTTATCACATAACCCAGGAGTTCTTACCCTGGACTCCAGCAGCTTGTTTTTCTTTTTTAACATTTTGATAACTAGACTTCACTATAATTGGTTTCCTTTGTAATCTTATGTGTTTTATATATTTAAAGCCATTATTCTGTTATGGGGTCTATAGACTTCACCAAACACTCCATTTAAACCAATTGAATTTAAGAACCTCTGATACCCCAATTCCTGATTTTATAGGTGAGGAAACTGAGACCCATAGAAATGAAATGACTTATACAAGATCACGCAAACTAGGAAAGAACAAAGACATAAGTTCAGATCTCCTAACCTTTATTCTCATGCTCTTTCCCCAAAACTCTGGTGTGAGATAGGACGAGCTTTCATTCTAGACCTCACTGACTACCCTATAAAATTGGGCATGTGCACACATAAAGCAGAAGATTTCAAAGGTGCTCAAGAACTTGGTGTGTTGGGCAGTTGTTTTCCCTTCTAACCTTTCCTTTGGTGGAGGGAGTTACCACGGAATGACAAGAAGAAGGCTGTCTGGATTGTTGTAGCAACATCAGCATTTTCAAGAGGAAAACACCTTCGAGCTTTCACTGTCTTTTTTTCTCCATCATCAGCGTTCATGGGCACATGGAGTAAATAGGAATTCAACACTCAGGGGAACAAGCTGCTTGGACATTTTTCAGAACACCTGCATCTTATTGTAGATGTACTTGGAGTGCTTGGCCTCAGCTCTGGTCCAGCCAACTTGAAGTGATTAAGGATTTTTTGCTTTTCACAAGGCCCTCGATGTTTCGATGAGCCAGACAAGGCCTATGTGCAAATCTGCAGGATTGGGAAAGCACTTAAAGTTCTTAATTTGCAGAGAAAGGAGTCAGGACATCAAAGCTCATGATATCTTCCTTTGATTTTATAGGGGACTAAATTTAGAAGCTTTCCTTATAAACCTCTAATTCTTAGACTTGGCCTTTTCTCGCTCTTCCCTTTTTTATTTTTACTTAATTTTTAACAATATGATGTCCTCATTGATCATTGCACCAAATCTGGTCTCCTGCCATGTCAGGAAGTAAAGGAAACCTGCTGTATGGGAATTCAAACCACCAGCTGTGTGAGTGGGTAGCCCCATTCCAAGGGCAGGGGAGGGAGAGCAGACAGAGCCACAAGGAGCAGTGAAGGATGCCCTCGGAGACAGCTTCTTCAGTCTCTTGATGACAATGAGTTCTTTTGCTTGGAGATGTTTTCCTTATTTCCTACAAATGTATCCTGCTCTAAACTTAATAAAGCAATGTTTGGGCCTACTAGTCTCTGATTCCTCTGACTTCAATGTGTCTGTCTCCCTTTAGACAAAGAATATATGGAAGAGAATATTTTATTCTATATTATTCTGTATTCAATTCTCTATATAATATGTTTTATATTCTATTTTATATATAATATATTCTATATTATACCTTTCTTTTTTTTACCTCTTTCTGACATCTTGAAAATGTTTCTCTCGTGAGCTTCAGCTCCTACTCTTCATCTCTACTGGGGCTTTCCCAGGCCTCAGTTTAACAGCCTGATTGAACTTTCCACTGAAGTCCAAAACCATTCCAGACAACAGGCAGGCAGATTCCAGGGTACAAAACATACTCCTAGGGGATTGTGAGTGGAGCTCTGCCCCATGTCTATTGTAGGAACAATGATCAGAGGGAATATCTTAGTCATAATGTCTCCAATAAAGCAGGTAGGAAGGGGAGGGGCAGCATCACTTTGGGGAGGTCTTAGATTAGCTGGTGATGTCTTTGGTAATGCTTGATATTTTTGAATAGGAAGTCTGCTTGGTTGTTCCCAATACCCTCTGAACCATTCCTGCCTTTCTTGAAAGCAATGGTGACATGTATGACCTCTGCTGTTGTTTTACTATAGGATTTTTATTTGTTCTTCCCTTGTCCTTCCCAGACTAATGACATGAATAGAATTTCCATAGGGAATTGTCCAATTTAATTCAACAAATATTTATTAAGGGCCAACTACATGCCAAGCAGTATACTAGGTACTGAGAATACTGAGGAAGGAGGGAACCATGTGCACAATGTAAGTAAATACAGATTGTATACAAAACAATTTTCAGAGAGAAGGCAAAGGTCTAAATGAAGAACAATTTGTTTATAATATAACAGGGATTCCAGAGGGCTCAGTGTAAGGGGAATCTTAAAGGGCAGTGTAGCAATGGGATTGATGTAGATGGGCATTTGAAAACTTTTTTTTAAGTTTTTCACATTTTTCATGTATTTGAAAGATTGAGAAAAGACATTAAAATCTCTCTTCCAACAGTGTCTTCTATCTATATCTAAATTATTCAACATTCTTTGAAAGATATAACAACAAAGATGACCTTGTCTGATTGGCTGATCCTCTGACTAGTGATAGAGCATAAGAATTAAATAATACTAACAGTAACAATTAGCATTTATATAGAACTTTAAATTTTACAAAGTGCTTCACTAATGTTTTTGTTCTATCCTTACAAAAGCCCTAAGAGTTGGATGGAAGGTATTATATGAGTAAACTGAGAAAGGCAAACATTAAATGTCTTGCTAGAGTCACATAGCTAATAAATACCTGAGTCCCAGAGTCTTCCTGTTCTGGATCCAGTGCTCTATCTACTGCCCTACCTGGCTGCCAAAGGTAGCTACGCTGCACTATCACTGAGGAAATCCAGTACTGAGTACAAGCCGAAGAGAGATCCCCTAAAGATGAGATATTTTGGAGCTTTTCTGATGGTATTGTGTTGATTGTGCCAAGCCCCAGAACAATACAGAATCTCCCATTTATTCATTCATTGCATTCTGCAGTGGAAAAAAGCAGATGAAGAATATTTTCCTTCTGTCAATCAACAAGCATTGGTTAAATGCCTACTGTGTGTGCGCCAGGCACTGTACTAGGTTTTTGTCCAATCAACAGTTCTCAGTTTGTTTTTGTTTTTGTTCCATGACCCTATTTCAACAACAACAAATGCATTGTGAGCCTTCAAGGTAATGTACTGTTCTACTCATAATATTCTTTGTAATAATTTACTGCCTGAGGCTCCATTAAAGAATTTTGGGCATAAGCCACTTGAACTCTCTTGAATGTTGAAGGAGTTGGCAAACCACTAAATGGGAAGCATTGATCTAGACCATGATGTACAGCTGGTGGACAACTTATAGCATCCAATCAGTGTATATGTATCCTGAACAGACATTGTTAATGGATAGGAAATTGGGCTCAAAATTGAATAGGGGGAGGAAGGAAAGTTAGATTGCCTTTTGGAAATTACAGTGTACTTTTAATGACTCTTAAGATCCTCTTTGAAACAAAGGCCCATCCTTTAAAAATCAATATTCAGCTCAGTGTTGTTTTATGGCTATAAATCATAGAGCATTAGAGTTTCTGAAGGACTGAGGTTGAGGGTCACCCAGAGGGACAGTAGAAAGGTACATGTTCGGAGTGACATAAGATAAATGGTGTAAAGGACTGAAAAAAGAAAATGGGTTGGTTATATGGCTAGAATAAAGGGTTACTGATAAACAAATTCCATGCTCTATTGGGATCCTTAAAATATGAAGAGAGCTCCAGGAAGACTTCTGACATGTTGTGAACTGTCAGTAGTGCACTTTTGGGAGGTCATGGGAAAGAGTCTTACAGAGTGTATAGCAATAGCCAGGTCTTGATCTACATCTTTGGGGAAATACCATCGTGGATATGTTTGTGACTCCATTGGATACTTGAAGTACCTGCAAGTTATCTTCAAATATTTAAGAACTGTCATATAGAAGAGGTATTAGGTTGTTTTGCTTGGACTAAGAGAGGTGAACTAGACACAATGGATGGAAACATTCAGCAAGTGCCTACTAAATGTCATGTTGAATTGAAGTTGTAGAAAAGCAGCTTGATATAGGTAAAAACAAAAAACCCTTCCTAACTATTAGAACCATCCAAAAGTACAATGGGCTACTGTGGAAAACAATGGAGACCTTCAAGTGGAGGCTGAATGACTGCTTATCCAGGATGTTTTAGAGAGGATTCTTGTTTAGGTAAAGGTTGGAATAGGTGTCCTCTGGGATCCCTTCCCATCCTGACATTTTGTGATTCCTATAATTCCCATGATTCTTCAGTAGTCTGGAAGTTGATCCCTTTTCTTATTGATGTTATCAGGGAGTAGCTAAGACCTCAAGAAAATTAAAGTGATGGGGTCCTTCCCAGCTCTGGAATTCGGAGATTCTATGGTTAAAATATCCAATTACTTGTGGACTTACCACTGCCCCTCTCAACTTTCCACTTGTCATATGTTGCCCCAACCTGCAATTTCATCATGACAGGGAATTTCCAATGTAAATGGGCACATCTTTTGTAGACATAGTCTTAGAAAGTAACCTGAGGTACTGAGAGTTTAAATAAACAGTCCAGGATTATATAGCTAGTATGTCAAGGCACTGAGTTCAGGTCTTCATGATTCCAAGGCTATCTCCATTATACCATGCTACCTTCTTCTCTTCTCTCTCTCTCCCTCCCTCCCTCTCTCTCACTGTCTCTGTCTCTCTCTCACCCCTTCTCCCTCTCCCTCTGTTCCCCCTCTACCCCTCTCCCCTTCCCCCCTTTCCCCCATCTCTGTCCCCCTCAATCTCCCTTTCCACTCTCCTCCCACCTTCTCTTCCTCTCCTCCTCCTCTCTCCCTGACTAGATAACTCTACTAGTTTGTACAATTGAGTACTAAGGTACGTTCTTTTTGAACTCTGGGTATCTTCAGCTCAATACACTTAGCTCTAGATAAGATAACTCAGAATTGTTTGTTAATCTGGAAATTTTTCCTTTTCAAAAGATCATACATTTAGGAATCATGAAACACCCACAGATTAATTTCTTCCTGGTGTTTTTGTTGTTTCCAGTTGCATCTTTAAATGTTTGGTCCTGGGGAAGTAGGGCTATGGTGACTTGTGGTCACCATGGTGTATTGTTTAAAAAGATAATTGTTCAGTTGGTTGTTTCTGAAGCTCACAGGATTTTTAGTAGTAGAAAATATAGCTTTGGAAAGTTGGTTTTTTTAAAATGTCCTTCTTTTTCATTGTTAACCTGAGTTCGCCACCTCCCTGAAGGGAAAACGTTTGGATCCTTGAAATGAATATAAGCAAAATTCTTGAGCACAGCTCCAAGTGAAGGGTACTGCTGAATGAATGGAGACTTTAAAAGAAGGGCCACCACAGCTGCCAAAGGGTTCATAGATTTTCTCCTGGTGGCAACGAGAGATACATCATCATCAAGAGAGCCCATGGAAGGAGCTCTGCCACTCTCTGAGAAGCTATTAGGTCAAAGAGGTGTTGTCTTCCAGTAGCTTATTTCTACCTTGAAGCTGATACCTCAGAATGCCATTTTGCCCTTTTATACAGTACTTTCCATGCAAAAGGATGTTGGTCATCCCGAGCTTACGTTTACCTTGGATATACATGGGATCAACAAATCTGATGAATACTTCTGCCAGTGTGAGGTAGTGAGAAGGGTACTGGCCCTGATCTCAGAAGAATTGGATTCTGATATTCTTACCAGAGAGGTGTAAGCCATTTAACCTCTTTCTATCTCTACATCCTCATCTATAAAATGGGACCAATGATAATAGGTTCTACTTCACAAAGTTATAAAGTTTGGTGTGAATCTTAAAGTTCTGTATGTAAGTTTTTGATCATAATGAATGGCAGATTTATAGGTTCTACCCTCTACTACAAATAAATGTTCCACTATATGAACTCAGTTTCCCTTTCACTTCAGCAATCACAGATAGAGACCTAGAAATGGTTTTCCTGCTTAAGGTTAGAGGATCACGGATTTAATAATGGAAGGGACTTAGCAATCATCTGATACAAGTCTCTCATTTCATAGATGGGAAAATTGCCCAGATTTGCCCAGAGTGTAGGTTTCTTCCTTTTTCTTTCTTCCTTTTTCTTCCTTCTTTCCTTTCTTTTTCTTCTTTCTTTATTTTTCCTTTCTTCCATCCTTCCTTTTTCTTTCTTTTTTCTCTTTCTTTCTCTCTTTCTTTGTTCCTTCCTTTCTTTATTCCTTCTTTCATTTTTTTCTCTTTCTCCTTTCTATCTTCCAATATATACATATTTTCACATGTATATGCTCCTATTTAACTTTACAAAGCAAATTAATTACCTTTTCTTATATGACTTTCCAACAACTCATGAAGCAGATAGCATTTTGTACTCTCATCTCTAGATAAGAAAATTGAGGTTTAAGGTGGCAAAATAACTTGCCCAATACCATTGGGCTAAATAAGTGAAACTCAAAAGCCATAGTTTGACTCCAGATTAAATGCTCTTGCACATTTAATATACTTTAGAAATAGAGGACTCTAACCAGGGGTCTGTATATAAATATAAATGCTAATTTAACCACCAGCTCTCAAGATTGTTTAAACTTGTTCTAGCTCACCCCTGATTAGCTCACTCTCTCTGTGCCAGATCCAGGACTCTTCGATATTGAATCTATATTGGGCAAAATAGGGTTGCAGCTATAATAACATTGAAAAGGAATCTTAGAGCTGAGAAATTCCTGGCAATCATCTTGTCCAAGCCCCTTGTTTTTCTGATGAGGGAGCTTAAGTGACTTCCCAAACTAGTGAGTGGCAGGTTGTGAACTCAGCCCACACTCATCCTGTGATTGATATGCTACTTTCTCATGTCTGTATGTTCCTTTAAGGGAAATATTGGAAATGTCCAGCCAGAAGTAGGCGTGTGTGTTTTATTTGTCAGGTAGCCCAGTGTGCCGACACTCCCTATGTCACTAAGCACTACTCCTTGTGATCAGTGAATATGAATTTGCTGAGAAACGTTAATACTATATTTGGTGATATCCACATAATGAACTTGTGACTTGCCTGGGAAAGAGTGGTAAATATCCCCATCTGTTCCTGGTTCCCATACAGCCAAGGAAAATGACCTTGACCCACCCCTCTGTCCTCACTGAAATGTCTCACTGGATGCCCTGACATTGTTTCTCCTTGTTTTAATAGTGGGTTTCAGCTGTATCAAAAGTGAGAGAGTCTTCCTGCCAAAAATCTAGTGATTTATCTCTACCTTTCCACACAGGCAATAGTGGCATGAGAAATGAAGAAGCCAGGGTATGCCAAAGCGGCAAGGAGGTATGGGTCTATGAAGGGAGAGAAGAGCATTCCTCATTGGGTATTGTTGGGTAATGGTGGTACAGGCACTGTCACTGGTGGAACTTTCTGGCAGTTAAATGAACAGCAAAAACAAATTTCTTAGGAACTAGTTCAAGAGTAGCACAGAGCTTAACATACCTGGCGTGCAGATGACTGACTTAGGCAGGCAAGAATAGGTATCTACTATGGTTTTGCTACCAACAAAGGTTAGTCTACTGGCACAGTTTCCTTTCCCTTTCAGATTGATACCTTTACGCATTTTCCTTTGGTTGTAGAGACACACTAATAAATCAATAGATATTCATTGAAATTTTTTTTTAATAGTAATGGCAAACATTGTTGGGGGCCTTGTCGAGATATCATGGCTTCTACTTAAGCTAGGCCAAACTTTGCCTCGTGTTTCTTGTTACTGTTTTAAGCCTTTGCTTGCTATTTTGACCAAGGGTTAGGGAATAAAAGGGAAAGTGGAATGTTGCATAACTTTTCTTTGATTTTCTACAATCATATCATTATCAGGAATATCTTCCTTTTTAATAGTATTTTGAGGTTTACAAATCAATTTACAAGCATTATGTCTTTTAATCCTCACTGCAAACTCATTTCACGGATGGATAAACTGAGGGTTAGAGTGATAAAGTGACTAGCCTGGGACCACATAGCTAGTTATTGCCTGAGGCAAAATTTGTACTTGGGTCTTCCTGACTCCACGTTCAGTGCTCTGTCCCTTATACTATACTGCCTCTCATTAGAAATTGTTTTGCTAGACAGAAGTTGTATTGCTGGTCATGTTTTTAGCAACTAAGAGAGACTCTTAGGTGAGGAAAATTGGGAGTGCTTGCAGCACTGTGGTAATGAGACATTGCTTCTAGCTGGAACCCTAATCCAAATAACAGACAATCTAAGTTAAGTGGGAAAAGCCTAATTTCTCTTCCTTTATCCACCTCAACACAGAGCTGGACTGAACCAGCTAAAAGAAAGGGCCGTCTATTCATCACAGATATTTCCTCAGGAGAACATGGAAACTCATGTTTGAAAATGCACATTCATTGAACACCTACTATGTGTAAGGCAGAACACACAGAAATGAAAAATGACACCATCTCTGACTTCAAAGAAATTATAATCTAAGAGTTGTAAGAGAGGTGTGCAAAAATATGTTATAAGCTAGAATGTGATAGAAAAGAAGAGATAAAGAAAAAAATACCAAAATATAATTTAGATCAAGAGAGTTCCCTTCCAATTAAGGAAATCAAAGGAGACTGCAGGAAAAATATGAGTGGGGACCTTGAAGAAGGCATGATTATATTACATATTTAAATAATTATTACTTATATATCCATAGCACTTGCTCCATAGCTAAGCAGTCTCTTCATATCAACCTGGTGAAGTAGAGAATGAAACTATTATTGTACACATTTTTTCAGATAAGGAAACTGAGGCTTGGAGAGGTGAAATGATCTTTACAAAGTCACAAGCTAAGAAGTATATGAATCCAGTGGTTCAAATCCAGTTCTTGTCCACAAACCTAGGGCTTTTTCCTTATCTTATTACGTGGGCAGGAGTGGGAGTGGGAACTCCGTTCAAGGCACAGGGCATGGCTCATGTAAATGAATAAGATGAGGGAGTACAGGACAAAATCATGAAACTGCTGGCAGTCCAGCATGACTAGAAAGCAGAGACTAGGAAGGAGAATAGGGTCAAAGAGTCCAGCATGACTAGAAAGCAGAGACTAGGAAGGAGAATAGGGTCAAAGAGTATGGAAAATTATTCTGTAGACAGATTATAGAAGGCTAAATGCCAAGCTGAGGAGTTTAGATGATAGGAGCCACTGAAGACTCTCGAGGGGTGGGGCGTCATATGATGAGACCTGGACCTTGTACAGAATATACTGACATCTGTTGAAAAGGTCTAAACTAACTTAGTGACAGGAGGGAAACAGAAATATAAGAGATGTGGAGGAGAGTCAGTAAGACTTGGCGAAGGATTATATTACAGGGTAAGGAAATAGGATGAGTCAAAGGACGCTCCAAAATTCAAATCTGGATGATCTTCCTGGCTTCTGAGAAGTAGGCAGTGGCTCCATTGGGATCCTAGAGTCTGTCTCAACGTTCAAATTCTTCTGAGGCAAACAGGCCTGGTTAAGTGACCTGCCCAGAGTCACATAGCTTGTGTCTGAGGCCAGATTTGAACTCATGAAGATGAGTCTTCTTTGATTCCAGACCCTGTACTCTATCCACTGAGACACTTAGCTGCCCCTTAGTTTTCTTTTAAAAGAGGCAAATAGAGGTTGCAGAAGTCACCTTTTGACTGCGAATGGAGATCTTTTCTCTGCATCATCATAAAAGTTTACAGAAATCACCCCTTAATTTGACCCCATAGACTGAACATTCATGAAAGATAACAAAGAAGATGGAGCTCATGAGGTCCAATCAATTTTCCTCCCAAACACATTTTAACAAGATCACTCTGACCAGAAAGGTTAAAAACGATGAAAAAAATGAATTCAGGGTTTTCTCTTCTCACGTTTAGGAAGAGAAATCTTACTGTTCTGTTGTTCAGGCAGAGACTTACTTAAGCTTTTTTTTGTGAGAAAGGGATCATGTTCTAAGATCTAGAATAATTTTGGGGTTTTTTTGTTTGTCTTTGGTGCAGAAGAAGCTAGGAAGCTGCAGATGGCTTCCCAGTTCTCTTTGTCAATGGATACAGAAGAATCATTGATGGCAAATAAGAATCTGAGACAGAAACTGCCTCCTGTTCCACCTCTGTGCTTCTGCATGCATTGTCCCCCCAACTCCACTGCCCACTCCTTGGAATCCCTCTCCTACTCTTGGCCCTTCCTGATCTCTCCCTGTCCACTTGCTGGTACTTTCTTCCTTGCCCTAGAGATTACTTTGATTTCTTTTGTGTATACTTTACTTTTACTGATCTGATATGCTATTGTCCTGTGCCCGCCTCTCCCCCAGAATCCTACTCCTGTGACCACAGTATCTGTGTGACAGGCTACCTGAGAAATTCAAGTAAGCAAGAAATCCTTGGACATAAGGTTCCCTTACACTTACTATGTTATACTGAACAAAAGCTTTAGATGTGTTACTGCATGCCCACAGATGGTGCACTTCATAGGCCAAGCAACACCCTTTCTTGGTAAGTGCTCATAGTGCCCTCTGCCTTCTCACCAAGTAGAGAAGGGAGGGCAGATGAAGATCGAGCCATGTCTCATGAAGGATGGAGGAAGAGAAGAAAGAGGGCTTGTGTGATTCCGTTTGCCTTTATATCACTTCAATCAAGGAGAATTCTGTTGAATTTAGAAGTGGAAACAAATTGAAAGGAAGTAGAGAAAATCCTCCCCATTCCCTAATTCCTCCTTTCCTTCCCCTTCATTCCTTCTTCACCTCTCCCTCACCCCTCCCCTTTCCTCTCCCTTTCATCTCACCCTCTCATTCCCTCTTCCTCTCCTTTGCCTTTCCTTGACTTCCCTTGCCTTCTTTTCCCTTGCCTTGATTTGTCTTGTTTTGCCTTACTTTCCCTCCCCATCTCCCCATGCCTCATCTTCCCCTGCCTTCCTTTCTTTGCCTATGAGCTTACCTTGTAGTCTTTTACTTTTCAATTGGAATGTATGCTTAACCATGTCAAGAGAAGACTTAGGCAGACCCTGAGAGGTGGTTTCCAATTGAGTAGAGGGCCATAATGTGGAAGAGAATTGATCCTGGAGGGTAGAGCTAAGGGCAGATCTGAGGGCAGGAGGTAGAAATTGAAGAGGAGCAGATCTCGACTCCATATAATGTAAAAACAATGACAATGAAAGTTGTCCCTACATGAAATGAACTGCCTTAACCTCCCTGGAAGTCTTTCAGTTAGAGTTATTGGAAAGGGCATCCATCTTCAGCATTGAGTTGGACCAGATGAGCCTGAGGATCCTGCTTTCAACTGCTGTGATGGCCCAGTTCCTTTCCTCTTTAAATCCACCCTTCCCCCAAACAAGCCAATGCACAATAGCAGCATATGACAGAGTGTTACAGGGGTCACACAGAAATAAACAGACCTGCAATAAGACCCTGATCAGCATCTCTAAGAGAGCTAAAGTGCTGCCCAAACATGCAGCAGACTGCCTCCTCATCGGCCCAGGGAATGGAGGAGAAAAGCACGCACACCAAGGGCGTTGTCTACACAAATTACCCCATCCTTAAAAACAATATTAGCAGATACAATGATATATATCTAAGTTGTGTTGAATCAATTAATAAATAGTCATACCTTCAATTGTAAACACTCAGCTTTTGTCTGTACACTGTCTCCTTTTGCCCTCTTTATTTGAGCTGTGCACCCTGCGGTGTATAAATAAGGGATGACAACTTGTATAATCTGTGTGGGGGGAGAAAAAGGATTTGATGAATCAGAAACATGCATAATTTATATAGCAAACTATTCCACACTGTTTCTGCATAAATAATTTGTAAAATCTCTGGATTTTTGCCAGTCATTTTTTTCCCTTTTCTCTCCCCCAGAAAGCAAAACTTTCAGAGTCACAACAGGCAGGATATTTTGAGATGAGATGTTTCTCTCTGAGTTTAATTATTACAGTCATTTAGCATTTCCTTAGCACCTTGCTTACCTCTCACTTGATGATTCATCCTACTGGGCTTCCTTCACTTTATTGGTGAAGAGATGGAGACAGAGTTAGTAACAGAAGCATTTCGGAACACAAAGTGGCATAGCTTGTGGATGGAAGACCAGAGAGGAGCACTTCTGCTAGAACATTCATTCATCCATGGCAGTTCACTGGCAGGGTTTTGTCCTTATGTGCCCTGCTTGTACTGTACATAAGCGTTATGCGTTGTATGCCTGCTTCTTTTCCTACAGAAGTATCTTTTTGAATCTTGTGTCTTTGGGGATCAAAAAAGACTGATATTGCGAAATGGAGTCTCTTCTTGAACAGTATTTCAGTAGCATGAAGGAAATACTGAAAATTTACATGTTGCTTTAATGCTTATTAAATGCTTTACATCTGTCATCTCTTTTTAGCTGTCAACAACTACCTCATAATATAAATGCAAAAGTTAGTATTTTTATAGATGGTGAAACTGAGGTTGCAAGAGATTAAATGAATCCCCCAAGAGGGTCACACAACTAGAAAGCAGGAGTTGAACCCATCTCTTCTTGTCTCTAAGTCCAGTATTTGATCCATCATGTAACAATTCCTTCTTCCTAAGACGTAATTTCAAAATTTTCAAGCTGGAAGGAATCTGAAAGCTCTTCCAAGTTTTTACCTCCTTTCATAGGCTCAGAGAAACAAAGCAACTCTTCCCAAATCCAGCAACTAGTGAGTGGCAGAAGCAGTTTTTCTGATCCCCCAATCACATACACACCCTGCTGTTGGTAAACCATTTGCCCCCATGATTTAGAGTTGCAGGAGCATTGAGGGAGATCGTACTTCACATATATTTCCATATTATAATTTAATTCAATGAGTACTTAATAAGTGCTTGCTATGTAACAGATAATGTCCTTGGGGATACAAAGGCAAAAACGAAATAGAGTTTGCCTTCAGGGAGCTTACATTTTACTGGAGGGAGAAATATAATGTGTACCCAAGTACAATGTCCATAAGTGGTAATACAAAGTAATTATAGGAGGAGAGTCCTAAAGACCAGGAATGAGGTAGAAAGTGCTCTGCATATGAGATACCACCTAAACTATGCTTTGAATTTGGTTAAAGATTTCATGGGACAGAGGTGAAGACATACTGAAAGACTAGTTCTTTATCCACTTAAGTGAAATCCCCTCCCTCTCCTTCCCTCCCTCCTTTTTTCCCTCCATTCCTCTTTTCTTCACTCTGTCCTTCTCTCCCTCCCTGTCTACCTCTTTCCCTTACTCCCTCCCTCCTCCTCCCTCTCTCAACCTCTTTTTCTTCTTCTTCCTCTCCTCCCTCTCACCCTTCTCTTCCTCAGAACCTTAAGCCTTCATGAAGGCTAGTGTGTGGCAGATTTTCACCATCAGGTTCTGAGTCTTAGTACCTTGACAAACTTAGAACCAGCCTCCAAAACTCCTTGTCCCCTGCCCACATACATACAAACCAAAGACCCCTCCATACTAGGATAATTTCACTTATGAATACATAGTATCTAAGTCAGGTCTCTTCTGACTAAGTGCTCAGGACCTTGGCCAGGACAATGTCATCTGTGAAATATCAGGAAAGGAAGAACCAGATACCAGATGTTGCAGAGTCAAAGTTTTGTGGAAGACAGTGAAGATGTCCATTGCTGCTATTCTGACAGTGATTCTGAGAAGCGACCAGGTTGAAATAACCAGCACATATCTTGGCTCTCTGATGAGCATTATAGATAGCTGCTTAGGTCTGCTCCTAAATAGATGGGACTCTGAAATGCCATAGAGCTTATTTCATTCTTTTTAATTTTTATCCCTCGGATACTGGTTGGCACACAATAGGAGCTTAATAAATGCTTTTTGGTTGATTGAAAGGTAAAGCACAGGAGCAGTTGTTTACAAATCCCTCAAGGCATAGAGAATTCTTGAAGGTCTCTGGGGCTTCATGCTCAGCACCATGGACAACCCCATGAGTTTTCCACTTTATAGGGTGTGTGGGATGTTCAGGGAGGTCTAGTACCTCTGATGTGAGGGCTGCCCAACCACCCTTGATGTCCACCTTGTACTTAACTCTCAGCCTTGGTCCCAAGAAGTTGTGTATACCCCAGATGCACCCCAATAAAATCATCTTGGCAGATGGGCTAAAGCAGATTGAGGGTAACCAATAGACTCCAAACTCATCAGTGAGTGTGTGGGGGGGTGTCTACCTCAAGCATGTGAAAACTTCCCTGCACAGAATTGGTAGTTGAGAACAATTTGTTCCACTGGCCATGAAGGCACCTGAAGCCAGTTGTGTAGAGTGCTTAGAGCTTGGTCAGACATTGAAGATGCCAAGATCACCCACTGTAGCCTAAGCCATCACCAGTTGTCTTGACTATTTCCTGGAAGAAATAATGAGGCTAACTTTGTACAACTCTGCCTCACATAAATCCAATTCACTTGCAAGTCAAGACAATGCAACATTTCGGACAACTTCAAAGAAGGCTAGGGAATGAGCATTCTCCAGCCTTACTTGAAATTTTGATCTATATTTAAGTCATACACTAATAACTTCTTTTCTTATGTCTGGTAGACTTTCATTTCCCTTCTCATGAGAATAGTTTCAGCAATTCTTTGTGATTTGAGGATACTTCCGCTGCTCTTACAAAAAAGATGCTGCTCCAAATAACTTTCCCACTGAATTATTCAGATTTCCTGGGAAATAAAGTGTCAGAAATCTAGAGCTCTCTAGAGGAAATTCATTGAAATATTTTTAAAGATGTAAATAATATGGTAGCAAAGGACACAGCCCTCTGGTCTTATTTCCATTCCTCCTTGTGGGACCTTGAATCTCTGTGTGCTTTAAATGAGACATCTTATCATGGTTAAGAGTGTTTCAATCACATAGGGATTTCCTTCTGTCATCCAACCCGTCTGTATCTTGGAAGAGAAGTTCTGGAGAATTGCTGAAACTATTCTCATGAGAAGAGAAATGAAAGTCTACCAGACATAAGAAAAGAAGTTATTAGTGTATGACTTAAATCTAGATCAAAATTTCAAGTAAGCCTGGAGAATGCTCATTCCCTAGCCTTCTTTGAAGTTGCCTGAAATGTTGCATTTTCTTGACTTGCAAGTGAATTGGATTTATGTGAGGCAGAGTTGTGAAGAATATAGGCATGGATTTTTAGCCTTTCTTCTGGCCATAGACCCATTTGGCAGTCTGGTGCAGCTCATGTTTTTTAATGTATAAAATAAAATACATAACATTATAAAAGAAAGCTGAATTGTAATTATCGTTTTTAAAAACCAAGTTTACAGATCCCAGGTTAAGAACCCAAGACAGAAGTTACGTGATTTACCTGCAGCTGTGCAGTGTCAAATAAGTCGTGTCAAAAATATGAATGCAGGTCTTTCTGACCCCAAGTCTA
>CM053770.1:31860390-31879491 GCA_028658325.1 Potorous gilbertii | reverse complement strand
ACTTCTAGCGAAAAGGAGGAACCTGACCATCTTGGTCTCATGGAGAAAATTTGCAATTTCAGGCTGAGATACCCCCATGTCCCCTCACAGTGTCTGGAGCCTTATCTTTCCCCTTCCAGTCTCTGAGTCATGCATGGTCAGGGAGAAGTGACCCCACAGGTCCCGGAGAAACGAGATAATGAGCTTAGAGGGTTGAGACAGGAAATCTCCCTGGACAGCCAGCTCCCTGGCAGCTGCCATGGTAATGGCTTAATGGGGAGCGTGAATCGGACCACGTTGGAGCCAGAGGCCCGAGGCAGCATTTCCAGGCAAGACAGACAGACAGGAAGCTCTGTGCCCGTTCCTGCCTTTAAGAAGTCAGCCCCTGTCTGCTCCTGTTGGCTCAGCCTGGGATGGGAGGTAATTGACTGGAACAAAGAGGATAGTTCTTTCCTAATCAATGAGGTCTCCCTCAGTGCCTGCTGGATGCCCTGGGCTGTACATGCAAAATGACAGGAACCCAGCCTCTGATTGCCTGGATAGAGGGAACTCTCAGCTGAGGAAACTCCTTCTGCCAGTGCAGGTCAGCACTTTCTTTTGAACATGTGATCTTGGAAATTTCTCTAGAAAACTGAGACATCAAGTCACTTGTCCAGGGTCACCTAGTCCAACATGACTAATCAATTTGTTATTTAGAGGGCTTCTTGAAGAGAGGACAGCCTGGTGGCACAGTGGATAGAGTGCTAGGTCTGGATTTAGGAAGATCTAAGTTCAAATCCAGCCTCAGACACTAGCTGTGTGACCTTGGACAAGTCACTTAACCCTGTTTGCCTTAGTTTCCTCATCTTCAAGCACTTTCGAAACCTTAAAGTGCCATTCAATGTCAGCCAAATGGTGCAGGGGATTGTGTGCCAGGCCAGGAATCCAGAAGAGCCAAGTTCAAAGGAGAAGAAAATGGCAAACCACTCAAGAAAGCCTCAATCATCAGACACAACTAAAGTGACTCGAAAATAACAGGTGATTTTGATCTTTAAAATGCTTCCTTGTAGTTTCTGACTGATTTGCTCCCATGCTTCCCTCACATAGCTTGATATCTGATCCTGAAACTTGAACCCAAGACCTCTTGGCTTCAATACCTGCTCTTATACTCCTATGCATCATTGATATAATGATGAAAACTAAGCAATTCATACCCTCAAGGACTTTACAGTCAACTGGAAGAAATAATAGTCACAAAATCAGTGTACAGAGGGAGGGGGAATCAGGAAAGTCTTCTGGTAGAAGGTGCCAATTAAACTGATCTTGAAGAGAGCTAATGATTCCAAAAAGCAAAGAGGAAGATCCAGGCCTGGGGAATATCCCTGTACCAATGGAAAAGCATGCAGACAAGAGATGGAATGGCAGATACAAGGGGTGAAAAGATGGAAGGACTGGAACACTGGGTAGTTTTGGGGTTTTTTTGATGAGGCAATCAGAGTCATAGAGCTAGTCAGTATCAAGTGTCTGAGGCTGGACTTAAACTCAGGTCCTCCTGACTTCAAGACTATTGCTCTATCCACTGAGCCACCTAGCTGCCCCTATCGTGAGTTGAATTGACAACAGTTTGGAAAGGATAGATCAGAGCCAGATTGAGAAAGACTTAAAACAAATAAAGGAGTTAGCATCTTAGATTTCAGGCAAGTGGGAACCCTTGAAGCTTCTTGAAGCTTAGAGTGATGTGGTCAGACCTAGACTTGCAGGAGTATCAGATGGGCAACTATTAAGGAGAATGGATTAGACAGGGGAGAGAACCAGTGGAAATAGTCCAAGGGAGAGGCTCTGAGAACCTGGATCACAGATGGGTCATGCAAGTGGAGGGGAAGGGGACAGATGGGAGAGATATTGTGGGACAAGATCAATGGTGGTATTGATGGGGACAATAGCTTCCATTTCTTCAGTGCTTTATCTTTAGGTGACTGGGTGGTGCCGCAAACAGAGACCTGGGCCCCAGAGGCAGGTGGACCTGAATTCAAACTTAGCCTCAGATACTGACTTCCTATGTGCCTAGCTTCAAATCATTTAATCTCTGTCTACCTCAGTTTTCTCATCTATGAAATGGGAGTGATGATGGCACTTGCTTTTCAGGGATGTTGTGAGGGTAAAATGAGACATTGGTAAAGCACTTTACAAACTTTGAAGTGCTATCTTCATGTGAGTCACCATCATCATCATCATCCAGTGCATTTTGTGTGCATTGCCTCAGAGGGTCCTCCCATCAGTCCTCACAAGGAGGCATTTCAAATATTATTGTAACCATTTTAAAGATAAGGAAAGAGGCCCAGAGGTACTAGATGACATGCTCAAGGTCATAGGGCTAGAAAGTGGAGGAACTTGAAAATTGGTAATATTTCTTGTGCATTCCAGCCTTAATATGGAACTAGATTACATTTTGCAGTCTACTGCACTAATTAATTTTATTTAATATGCAAATATATGCAATTCAGATGGAAGTAGTATTCTAAGCCAAAATGCCTACCCTTTTTCTCCCCCTCATTTTTTTTTTATTGGGACTGTACCATTAGGGTGGAAGTGAGACAATAAATATTGTCAGCGTTTCAAACCGCCTGTTGAACAGTCAATCGATTGAAGAGTAACTAAGGGTATTTCTCCCTCCTCTAACCAAGCTTGGTTTGACACTTTCTTTTCTCTCTCTCTCTTTCTTGCATGAAACAGAATGAAGAAGATGAGTAACATTTATGAATCAGCCGCCAATACGCTGGGCATCTTTAGCAGTCCCTGCCTGACCAAAGTCGAACTGCGGGTAGCATGCAAGGGGATTTCCGACAGAGATGCCCTTTCGAAACCAGATCCCTGCGTCATCCTCAAAATGCAGTCCCACGGGCAGTGGTTCGAAGTATGTATTCTAGAAAAGGGGGAGGAGAATGCTGATGGGATTTGGCTTAAATGTCCATCTTGACTTTCTCTGGCTTTAACTTATTAAAGACCAAGGCTGAGTTAGGATCTGCTAGGATTAGAGGCAATGGAATACCGTGATAACATGGCTTGTTGATATGATCATCTCTTTAGTACCTGGGGGGCAGAGTGGAGAGTGTGGGCTAAACCGGAAGCCAGGAAGACCTGAATTCAAGTCCTAACTTTGACTTCTACTGACCAGGTGACCCAGAGGGAGTGTCTTCACCTCCCAGTCCTCTGGGCAATTCTCTGAGACTCTGAGATGAAGAAAAGATGGCCACCTCCCTTGGCTAGAAAGATTTCCTTACTCCAATGAAATCATAGGTCTAGTCTCAGTCCACCAAATGCTTATTATGAGCAGGATACTTAATATACATAGGAATATAACTTCTCTGGACATATAAAGAGATAATTGGATATAGTCCATGCCTTTAGAACCGTTATGTGTCTTGAGGGAAGGAACCATGTCTTATTTATTCTTTAATCTCCCAGCAACTAGATTAAAGCTGAAAGCATTCTCTCCTTCCTCAGATTGTTTTAGAGCACTTTGTCTGTGTCTCTGCTTTGTCCCCTTCACTCCTTACTTTGTGTCACACTAAATTGTGTGCAGCTTTGTGTGAAGGTAAGCTTTCTGAGGTCAAGCGCTCTCTTGTTTTTGTATTCATATAGACAGCACTTAGCTCCATACTAGGTACTTCTTCCATGTTTGTTGAGTTGAATTTGTTAAATGAATGAATGAAATAATGACCTGCATCTAATATATTCCCAGTAATATGTGATTGCACAAAGTAGGATACACCAAAGGCCAAATGAAGTAAGCAGACAGTGCATGCTGCTCGTGCTATACCATAAAGGTATTCCACAAGAACCCACTGTAACACGTCTTTATCACATGAATATAAATATGCCAGAGTGAAAAACAAAGCCATGTCTCCAAAACATAGTGATAAACAGCTAAAACCAGATAGAACATGATGAATTTATCATGCTATCACTTTTAGCAACTCAATGGGAGTTTGCTATACATGCAGTTAGCATAATGTGTGCAATTCAGTATCTGTATGGGGCTAGGTTAATCTTTGGTCTTCAGCACCAAAGGAGAAGAAAAACCACAGGAAGAGCTCAAAATAACATAATCCCAAATGCATTTATATTGGGCTTTGGAATGTGGTCAGATTGAAGAGGGAGAAGATTTCTCCTTTGCTTAAGGACATTCATTTGTCCTAGCCTGGGATACAAGGAAATTGATTAGCATTCTTGAAAGGTATTTCCCTTGTCATCATAACATATTGTTATTGGCACCATAATAATGTATAATAATAGTTGTTATCATGTCTACACTAGGATACACACTGAAATTCTCATATACTCAAGCAGTTTGATGCAGGACTCCTTTTATGGCTGATCTGTGATCATTTCTTCTCCTGCCTCATCCATTTGCGGGGGAGGTAGAGGAATTAACTAGGTTGTAGCAGGTATCTGACAGACAATCTACAAAACAGTGACTTACTCCCAGGTAATTGAATATTCATTATGTATCTTATATCCTTTGTTCTATGAGTTTATTTACTTTGTGCCTGGGAGAGAAACTGAAAGAAGAGGGAGCTATGGTTTCCATTGCCCACTTGAATTGATACCAATAGACCTTTGGCCAGGTATCTCTCTGATGAATTGTAATTGACTTTGCAGATTCTAAGGTCAAAGCTTGGTGATATTTGTAGACTTCCTGGCATGTATTATTGCATCATTGATTTTTGTGGTGGGAACTACACCCTAAAGGTCTGAGTGATCTGTAACATTCCAGGTTGTGTATTCAGTAGTATTTCAACTTCATTTCAGCTTATGGATGTCAAAAGTCAAACTTGATAGGTTTAAACCAAAACTTAGGCAGATAAACAGTGGCTAAGGAGACAAAAGCCCTGGGTTCAAATCCAATTTAGCTCTGCTACTTACTAACTATATAACTCTTGGTAAACCTAACTGTAACCCACTTAGAGGGTTAACATCTAACTCTAAACCACTTAGAGGATTTGGAGCTGGTAGGGGTTCCATCTAGTCCCACCCTCTACATTTTACAGCTTATAAAGCAAAGCCCAAATAGGTCACCATGATTTGTCGAAGGTTCTATGGATCGATAGTAAGACAAAGGTCCTCTGGCTTCAATTCCAGGATTCTTTCTATGACGCCACACCTCGGATGCCAATCAGCTCTTGCTATTGCATCTGCTCTTGCTATCACTCCATTTCATTGGGTGGGAAATTCTAAGTGTGGAAACTCTGCTGATAATGGTTGTCAACTCATTTGCAATTTATTGTCTGAGAGGCCTGCCTAGAATGGTGAGAGGTTAAGTGACTTAGCTGCCCAGGTAATATGTGCGTGTCACAGATGGAACTGGAATCCAGGTCTTCTAATTCCAAGTCCCTTCTGTTCATTTGGATATGTACAAGTGTATATAATATAATTTCAAGACAGAGAAAACACTAATGATGGAGGGGATGAATAGGTATGGGGATCCGAAAAGACTTTCTGTTCAATGCCCCCTTCCCTTCTGTGGGAGGCAGCCAGGTGGGGTAGCCCATAAAGTTCTGGATTTAGACTCAGAAAGGCCTGAATTCACATCTTGACTCAGATGAAGAGTATATATGAGATTTTTACTGGACTTGGCAAAATCTTGTGTACTCATAAAGAGATTATGTAGCATTCAAAGGAAAGTGGGTGTTTAAAGCCCCTCTAAGATGTTGTCCTCTGGCATGGCTTCAGGGAAGGAGGAGAGTATGTCCAGTTGACTTCCTTTCTCTTACTGGAATGGAAGTATCTTCCATTGTTTTTGTCTTTGCACTCCCATTGCCTAGCAGAGAGCCTGGCACATAGTAGGTGCTTTGTAAAGGCTTGTAGAATTGCAACAATTCTGTCCCAGCTATTCAAGGATTAATATAAATGGGTCAGGGGAGAAGCAGGTCTGAAGAAGGTTCATAAGTCCTTCATGCACATAATAGCAAGCAGCTGTCACACTCCTGCATAGGGAGGGAAGGACATGGGGTCCAAACATGAAATCATCTTGAAATGTTTCCATTTTTAAAACTATTGTTGATTTTTTGACACTCCACTGTCAAGAAGCATAGAAATGATTTAAGAAAGAATGCACAGGA
Organism: Potorous gilbertii; assembly: GCA_028658325.1. Taxonomy (NCBI): domain Eukaryota; kingdom Metazoa; phylum Chordata; class Mammalia; order Diprotodontia; family Potoroidae; genus Potorous; species Potorous gilbertii. Next base: position 31,873,411 of record CM053770.1, on the reverse strand, counting down.
ACTGGAAAAATTCAGATGATGGACATGACATCAGGGATATTTGTCAATTGCAGGCATGGGCAGAAGTGGAAAAAAATGTCAAATTAAAGCCCCATAGTTGGAACTCACAAGTGAGCTCCTTCTTCAGAAAACTTTATTTTCATACTCTGTTCACTTGCTGTGGTTGGTGAGCCCATCATACCTCGCAAGACAGATAAAGAACCACCAACAGTTTTGACAAAGTTTCCAAAGTGGCTTCAAAATCCCATTTGGGAAAACTTTAAGGTTGCTTTCTGCCTCCACCATTGCACATTCTTAATAAGAATAATTTGTTTTTCATTTTGTAAAAAGTTGACACCTAGTTGAAAATGAAACATTGCAGCTAGAAAAAATTTCTTCCCTGGCTGCCTAGAGTCAGAGAAAACAGTGGATTTGGAAACATAGGACCTTGGGTTCTAATTCCTGACTCTTCCATGTCCTGACTGTGTGACCTGGGGCAAGTCACCTTGCCTCTCAAGGTATCAGTTTTTACTTGGAAGACCTGAGTTCAAATTCTGCCTCAGATACTTAATAGCTGTGTGACCCTAGGCAAGTCACTTAACGGTTTTCCTCAGTTTCCTTATCTGTAAAATGAGAAGGAAAAGGCAAACCACTTTAGTATCTCTACCAAGAAAACTCTAAATGGGGTCACAAAGAGTCAGACATGACTGAAAAAAGACCAAACAGCAGAAACTAGAGTACATAAGGAAAGCAAAAAGCGATCTGGGAGTTGTAAGGGTAGAGATGGCAGTGATAGAGCGGAGGGATGAGGGAATCTTAGATCCTGCCATCATCTTTGACAATTTATGTGGGTCCTTCTACTACCAAGAAGGTGGTAAATAGGCTTTGAATAGGCTTGGGATTTGTATATTCCATTTTCTAGTTTTCTCTAATCTGTAGACTGGAAAGCTCAGCAAAATCATGCTGCTAATCTTACCTTTCCATCTGTGCCTCCCCTGCCAATCAGTGTTCCCATAGTGTGGCAGTATCATGAGAGGCATGACAAGGAAACTCACTCCTTCTGGAAACTCTGGAAGTCCTTTAGGTCAGGTTACAGGCTAATTCAATATTTTATCTCCATCTGAGCTAATAAATGTTTGAGTTCCTATCTCTGGACGGTCTAGTTTTAAACATTTAATATATTTCTGGGGAATTTTCTCAGCTCAGAATTTACTCTACTGTGCTTTTTTCTTTTCTTTCTGAATGTGAACATCAATTCTCAGGGAGAGTTTATAGTGTTGTAAAGTTTTTGTATCAAAGAAAGAAACTGGAACATAATTTTCTTTTTAAAAATTTTTCAATGTCTCTCCTTTTGGAATCATCTCCTAAGAGTGGTAATGGGTACCAGGGATGAATTTTTTGAAAGTTTGTCTCATTTAAAGGCTCTCTCATTCCATCTGGGAAGGGCTAACTTGAAGCACTTACGGGTTTCTGGAGGCATTAGTTAGCTCCTAAAAACCCTGTGGACACTGAGGGGTCTTGTTCCCAGAGGTAGAAAAAGAATGAGGTGTTAGGGGTGCTGAATACTGCAAGTGATGTTTGACTTGATCCATTAGTTTTGCTGAATTGTTTTTTCTTGATTTTTTCTTCTTTGTTATAATGGATGGCTCCCTGGATGACATAGGGGAAGGGATATGTTGGGAAAATTAGGTGAGAGAAAATCCAAATCTATCAATACAAACTTTATTTAAATTGTTTTCATATAATAGAATCATGGTCTTGTGGACAGGGAGGTTCATCATGAAACAGAAAAAAGTCACCATTTACATTGTAATCTTTGGAAACTTAGAATATCTATTATCCAGAGAGATGCACAGGCTGAAAGCAGAAAGTGCAGGCTTGGGAATGTTTTCTTTCTGAATTGAAAGCCTGGATCCTAGAGCTAGTCAGGGTAATAAGGGCAGTACCACAGAACCCTGAATGTAAAGGGCAGTGGAGAAAGAGTAGATTATAATTTAGAAAGAATGATTAAGTGAAATATGGAGTTACCAGATGGTAGGTTGGGGTAAGCATCCTCTCTCCCCGACTCACCCTTTCCCTGTTCCTGCAATGCAACGTATCCTTCATGACACTTGTATCAGGTATGGTTTGTGGTACTTGCCTCACAAACAAAAATTCCTCAGTGGGGTTCTGAAAGCAGATCTTTGTGAAGTAAGCCTTAGCAAAAGCGTTTTTAAATTGAAAGCATAAATATACACACCACCCAGCTCATGAATGCTTCCTCCTTGAGATGAACACCAGTTTTTCTAATGGACAGATTGTTACACTAAAGTTTCTATTGAAAGAAGAAACTTGGAGGTTTTCTTTTTCAAATGAAAGCATAAATATGGACAGTCTCATGAACTCTTGACTTGTGAACAGCTTATCCATACTGATGGCCACTGCACCTTTGCTGCTTTCTGCCTGAACTAAGCCTCCTACTTCTGAGCCATCCCTTAGAGGTGACCCAGTTTTCTTCTTGTCTTTGCTGTGGGGGTCCACTCTAACCCCTGAACAGCCTCCATCTGTCTTCTCATTGGTAGACCAAATGAAATTGTGTATCTCAACAATCTTATGAAATTTTAATTTTATGTTCCAAGTTATTTCTGTACTTGCTGAGTATCTGCCCAGCCTGCAGCAGCATTTGTTGGTGTGCTGGGCAAGACCTGAGAACAACTGAAATGTACTTCGTGTATATTAATCTGCCAATACTATTCCCTTTCCTAGTTTTTGATAGCTCTCTTCTGGAATCTTCCTAGGAAATAGATATATTTTTGTATTAAGTCTCTATCCTAGTTCCTAGCTTGCATACACTGCATTTGAGCTTTTTGATTACCATTTAAAAAATGAAGCCACTTTAAGGTCATGTATATTGGTATCCTCATTGCTGTTAGGTGTGTGATTTGGTGAAAAGAACATCTTTTATCAGAGAGCTGTTAATTGGGAGAGAGGTATCTGGGTGGTGCAGTGGATAGAGCACCAGAGTAGGAGTCAGGAGGACCTGAGTTCAAATTTCACCTCAGACACTTGACACTCACTAGCTGTGTGACCTTGAGCAAGTCACTTAACCCCAATTGCCTCATCCTGGGTCATCTCCAGTCATCCTGATGAATATCTGGTCACTGGATTCAGATGGCTCTGGAGAAGTGAGGCTGGTGACCTGCACAGCCCTCCCTCAGTGAAAACAAAGTCAAGTGCAAGTCATGTTATTATTTCTCTGATGGCATGGTCTTCTCCAGCAACAAAGGATGAATACACAGACCATTCCACGTGACTAGTCGGGCATCTAAGACCTTCTGTTCCTAGTCCCCTCTCCAGTACTTGCACAGGCTTGAAGTTTTATGGTTCCAAAGGGTTAAAGACTCAAATATTATAGTAGAGTTCTGTACTTGCGACTACTATTTAGAAATTGATTTTTATTGATTTTTTTGTCTTTATGTCTTCTAGATTTCCCCTTGTATCTCTCTCCCTCTGCTTCCCCTCCCACTAGAGAGCCATCCCTTATAACAAATGGTATTTTTTAAAAGAAAAAAATGAAAGGAAGGAGAGAAGCATTCAGGAAAAAACCAGTACATCAAATTAAAAAAAAACCTGACATTATATATAACGTTTCACAGCCATGAATCACCTTCTTTCCTTCCTCCCTCACTTTTCTGCAACACACCTTTGCAAAGGACTTTTGAGAGGAATCTTCTTATATCTCTTCTTTGAGACCAAACTTGTTCTTTGTAGTTTGACAGTATTCAGTTTCAAGCATTTTACATTAGTGGCTCTTTCCATTTTCATCACTGTAGTCTTTCGTATTATTTTCCTGGGTTTACTTACTCCATGTAAATCCCTTCATGTTTGTCTGCATTTATCATTAGATCTACAGTCAATACTGTTTTTAATCATGAATTTGAAAAGGCATTTGTGGGATGGCGTGGAAAATAACCACCATTTATGATATTAATTCTTTAGGAAAATGCTTTTTAAGTACTAGCCAATTCAATATCCAGATTTTTGGAGGATATCCCATTTTTTAAGCCCGAAACTGTCTGGAGTGTTAAAAAAAGTTTTAGACAAGTTATTTGATGAAAAGATCTATCATTTGTTGATAATGAGAGACTTAGTGTATAATATTTTAACACTAGCCAACATTTATATAATATTTTAAGTTTGCAAAGCCCTTTAAATGTTGTTTCTGAAACATACACATCAGCTGAAGCTTAGCCCTTACACATCCTTATTGGGAATTACCTTTTATGTGAAACAAAATGTAGTATCATGGTTCTGTTTTACCTCACCCAAGGAAATGACCTCCAAGGCTAAGGGCAAGACGCAGCTACTCTGTATTCCTTAGATTTATAAGTGGTGATCGGAAGTAACCTCAGGGCTAATATTGATCATTTTGGAAGTTGGAACCTGGACTGAGTGCTATTAGAAAAGACAAGTAGCATGCTGGGCTGACCATGAGTCTGACCCTGTATAGGTTTTAACAATATTTTATTTTACATATACAACCTATGGCCTAGGACCCAAGCGCAAGTGAACTGGGTTAAATAATGGATTGCCTACAAAATCATGCATCAGGATCATTTTGCCCCTCACGCAGAGTTGCCCTTTGGAAATTTGTCAATAAAACCTGTATGTAGTTTGTTTGTAATATCTAGGCTCCCACAGACAGAGGTAAAAATATATAAGAATTCAAGGAAACATCTAATATATAAGGTAGAAAAGAGACATTATTTCATCCTTACAAAAATTACAGAAAATGTTTAAAGGATATATAGCAGCCCCTAAATAATTAATTCAATTTCCATCCTTCTCCAAAAAGTCTTACCTTCCTTTGTGCCCTATGTGGTCCCTTAGACTTACAGCATTACCCTGTGAATGGGACTTCCTCAGAGGGAAAACACACTTGGGATTAGTAAAAAGCTTGTCTCATTCCCTTTATATCTATACTGTGTAAACTCATAATAATAGGGGAAGAGAACAAGGTATGTATTAAATGCCTACTATGTGCCCAGTAGCATGCTAAGCACTTTACAAATATCTCATTTTATCCTGGGTTGGTTCCTGGTGTCATGGATTAAGCTCCCTGATTGTTCCTCCAACTGTAGGGTCTAAGGGTACATGCATGATCCTCTTCTTGCAAAGTGCCTAGCAATTTCCAGAAAATCCCTCTCTAAGAGGCAGAATCTTCGTATTCTTGAACTTGGATTTGCCAAAGAAGTGAGTCTGAGGTTGCTTCTGCCTAGAAATTGCCTTTTGTTGCTCTGGTAGGCAGGATTGTGGAATTCTTCTCTCTTCAGAAGGCTAGAAGGACCTCAATATTGTCAAGGAAATCTCTTCCTTCATCTAGGAAGCTTGGGGTTCAGGGTCCTAGCGTTCTAGGAATACTATTTTTGATGTCGCAGTGGTGAAAGCATAGGCAGCTATGGCATGCCTCTACCCTGGACAACCATTAGTGGCTCTTGAGGTGGGTACAGAATTCTGCAGGTTTTCCTCTAGCTCCACCAAGTCTTTCCTTATCTCTGCTGCTCTCTGATCTGATCTTGCTAATCAAGAATGACTATGCAACTGATTTCTTTTTAAGGCAGAGCACAAATTAATAACTTTCCACAATAGTGCTCAGGGCTAACCAATTCAGCTTCATCTATAATATCCTCAGCTGCATAATTCATCCCTGATCAGTGTTTGTCATTCTTTTTCAATGATGCATGAATGGATTTACCAATGGGCATGTAAACATTGTTTATCAGAAGGTATAAAGTCACCCAAGAGGTAAACCCCTCTGTAAACTCATCAAGTGGATTAGCACTCTCCATATTAACATATTTTTACCTGCCTAATCACACCATAAATATTCTTGATGTTGAAATTCTTGATTCAGGTTGGATTTCTTGACTGCTTCTATAGCTACTCTCCATATCCTCTATCTCTAAAATATGTCCTTTTCATAAAAACCTTGTAGGTGTCACTGAAATTGAAGAGTGAATACAAATATCTCTAAGCTGTCATCTTTAATTCTGAGTGATTGCTACACTTGACGCCTCTCCTCATTTAAATAGGAAAGTCAAATTGGTTTAAAAGCCTGTCATATTACACAATTCAAGAGGAACCTGTGAAGCAAATGTGCTCTGATATTCTTGGAGGGAAGAAAAATATTGTGACAACCCCCTACAGATTATTTCCTATATAATTTGGTAATCATGGAGAAAAGATTAGAAGAAATTATGAGGATGATGAAGGATTTTAAGGAATACTATGGGATTTTAGAGTTAGAAGGGGTCACAGAAGCCATTTTTTCCAATTATCGCCAAACTCTCTCCACTACTAGATCTTTTCAGAATTTCAGAAGACATGTCCTCCTCTGTTTCCAAGAAGGGAATAATTACTTCCAATTTGGCTTCATGGAAGAGGGGAACTGAATTGTAAAGGATGCGTAAAATTTAATTATGTAAACAAGGGGAAGAGATGGAATTTTAGATGGAGAGGATAGCATCGGTAAAGGAAAAAGATGGGGAACATGATAAGCATATTCTGGGAGATGACAAGTAGACCAACTTGACTTGAGCAGAGCATTCATACAGAGGAACAATAGGAGATAAGCCTAGAAGTGCTGGTGGATGTAGATTGTAGAAGTTTCAAAGGCCCACCTAATAAGTTGATACTCTGAGTTAAAGGCAAAGAAAATGTGAAGTTAAATCCTAAATATGTGAGAAGGACATGAATATCTGCTTCCCCCTCTTCTGTAATTATCTGCATCATTTTCCTTGGTTATTATCTCACACTGACAAATTTTACTTGTCATAGAATCTCACCAACTTGGGGATCTTTTCATTCTTATGGAGTTGACTTTTCCCACAAGAAGCCCCTGGGATGTTTAACCTAGAGGGACATCGCATGATAGATATATTTGAGTATTTGAAAGGGGGTCATAAAGAAGGGAGTTAGCCTTGTTCTACTTGATCCCAGAGGGCCAGACTGGGGAGATGAAAATTGCAGAGAGTTGGATTTTGACCTGATAAAAGACAAAAAATCGGAACCACTAGAACTGTCCCAAGTTAGAATAGTTCAATTCAGGAGATGGTGGGTTTCCTCTCACTAGCCATCTTCAAGCAAGGGCTGGATAAAAACTAGCTGATGATATAGAAAATTTTCTTTACCAGGTATAGACTAGATGGCCTCTGAGAATCCTGAATCCAGTGATTCCAAGGAATCTTGATCTACTTAACAAATGTATTGTCAATAAAAAAAAAATGAATTTACATTAGGAGTGGAAAGAATACAGAAAATAATTTGGTTGCAAGAAAAGAAAAAGGAAATTGATGAAGACTTTTAAAATCTAAATTTCCTGATTGGCTGGTTGTCTTAAAACAGAAAGACCTCTTCTTGAAATTGGGTAGAGATGATAGTGTATTTCTACATCCCTTGTTCAAAACCTTTGTATCTTAAAAGTGATCTATTTCCAATACTCACAGTCCATCCTATACACTATATTGTCAGTCATCTTCCCAAGCACTTGCTTTCATCATATTATCTCCCCTCTCCAAAACCTTCAGTGGGTCCCCATTGTCTACAAAATAAAATCCAAATTTCTCAACCTACCATTCTAAGCTAGGCCATCCCAATCATCGTTCCCCTCCCCAAACTTCCACCTTACATCCCAAATCTAAACCGCATTCAGTTCCCTCAACACTTGTAAATATCATGAATCTCAGTCATCATGAATATTCAGTAAAAACCCTGTGTACAATGGGTTATTGAAAAATTCTGCCATATCATTTATTTATGGGTCTTTCTCAAAATACTTCCTTTTATAAAATATGTAAGAGTAAATGGTACATATTAGGATAATTTTCCTTATATTATGAGAGTCAGTAATAACAAATGGGCCTTACAGTTCATATCATTTGCTAGGCATCACATGATTCAACTCTGATTGGGATATTGTATGGACAGTTTACTTAGAGGAAAAAAAATGATTATTTCAAGAAATACAGAAGTCTTCTTTTTTAATCTCCAAAATGTCTGAAGAAATGAATAGGCCTAATATAGCATCTTCAGAATATATTTCATGCTATTTAAATCTTAGCTGTCCTGGACTGTCAAAAACATGACTCTATTACGATGTCAAATAGACACAGTACAGGGTCCAGGGACAGCAGAATTCATCTCCAACCATGTTACTCATTTACTTTCACTCCCTTAAAAGGCATGGCCCCAGGGGGCAGATAATCAAAAACTGTACATCCCCTCTGATGCACCAATACCACTGCCAGGGCTATATCACAAAAATGTCCAAAAAACATAAAAAGGATTTATTTGTACAAAAATATATGTAGCAGCCCTTTTTGTGGTGGCTAAGGATTGGAAATTAAATGGATGCCCCTCAGTAGGGGAATGACTAAACAAGCTGTGGTATGTGATTGTATGGATCATTGTTATTCTATAAGAAATGACAAGAAGGATGATTTAAAAAAAAACCTGGAAAGACTTACATGAACTGATGCAAAGTGAAGTAAACAGGAGAACAGTGTACAGAGTAGTAGCATTCATTGTATGATGACCAAGTTTGATAGATTTAGCTATTTTCAGCCATACAATGATCCAAGACAATCCCAAAGGACTAATGATGAAATATATCATCCAGAGAAAGAACTGATATTGTTTGAATATAGACTGAAGCATGCTATTTTTCATTTCCTTTCTTTTTTTTCTTTCATTCAAGTCTTCTTGAATAAAATGGCTAATATGGAAATGTTTTACGTAATGTACATGTATAACCTGTAACTGATTGCTTACCATCCCAGGGAAGGAGAAGAAGAGAGAGAAGAAAGGGAAAGAATTTGGAGCCCAAAACTTGAAAGAAAAATGTTAAAAATTGAAAAAATAGATTTTATTGATTTTGATTGATTCTATATTCCTTTCCCTCTTCCTCCCAAAGACCTATCCTTTAAAACAAAGAATTTTTAAAAAAGATAAAAGGAGAAAAAAGTCATTAGAATCAATCAGTACATAAAAGAAATCTTATGTTACATGAATGTTCCTTTCCTGTGGACTTCTCTCCTACCCCCACCTCCACCTCTCACACATGACTCTGCAAAGAATCAGGGATAAATGTTCTCATATGTCTTCTTTGAGGTCAAGCTTATTTCTTAAATTCCCCGAAACTGTTTTTTTTAATTTTGCGTGTTATCCTTTCTGTATACAATGCTGCTGTTGTATAAATAGTTTTCCTGACTTTGCTTATTTCACTTTGCATCAGTTCAAATAAATCTTCCCATACTTCTTTATTGTGCTCATCATTCCTTATGGTCCAGTAACATTCCATTCCATTTATGTATCAGAACTTGTTTATCCATTTGCCACTTTCTGGAAATCTTACTTTATCCCCAGTTCTTTGCTACAAGAAAGATGTCACACTTTTTGTAAGACTTGTCTAAGATTTGTCTTCTTTGGCTGCTGTTTGCAGAACTCTCTGAGATTTTTAGTTTATCAGCCCCTGGTGCTTTTGTTATTGGAGATTTTGCTGCCCAGTTTCTGTGGCAGCTGTGACCTTAGAGAAGAATGGTTTCACCCTGGTGTCAAAGCCCTCCCAGATCTTCCGCCACATGAGGAAAGCATCTTCATTTTCAAGATGTGACCTTTTGCTTCCTTTGATAAGGTAGCAACAAACTCTTACATGCTCCCAGCAACAACAGCTGCATTTTTCCATACTTGTTGAGTTTCCAAAGACTGCTACTGACTCCTGGAAGAATTATTCCTGGTAGAGATTTCAATTGTCATTCAGGACGCCCTGGTATCTTGGTCTTTGATTCTTTACTTAGTTTTTTCCGCTTTGCCTTATTTCATTTAGATCAGTTTTGACTTCTTTTGGAGCCAAGCTGTCTCTCATGTGTCAGCCCATGCATATTCTGCTCCCTTTTGCTTAATCACTAGTAAAGGGCTTTATTAATTTGTGTAATTTTGTTCACATAACAATAATTACTCAGTATGTTCTCTGTCTTCCTGCCGTCTGATCTTATTTAATTTCATTTGTGTGCATTTGGGGGTTTGCTCTGAGGCCCTGTGTGCCTGTCTTTCCCTTTCATTTTAACCCTTTCTATTACTTTTAAAGTGTTATTTAAAATCATTAATGGATGCCTTTTTGAAAATGCCACAATACTTTCTGGATGTGATACTTCCTACCCCAATCCCTGAGAATTTTCCTTGGTAATATGGAAAACGCTTAACCAACCAACATAGTGACTCTGTCTGATGTCGTATGCAACGTTTTACATCTGTAGTTTCCTACTTCTCCAAGCAAACCCTGCTCCTGCTTCTTGAAACGACTTTGGCAATGTGTACCTCATGAGTTCTTAATTACAAAGGCCTTTTGAGGTCCCTGGGGGAGTTCAGCATCTCTGTCATCCCTGCTTTAATAAGTTCAGATGATCTTGTTTCCTTCTGCCCACACTATTCTGATTCCGAGCATCTGTTGGAAGCCTCCAGATTCCAATAAGAGGCAAACCTTTACAAAATACTAAGGCACATGCATCTTTATTAGCTTTTGCCCTCGCTGTATCAAAATGCCATTGAACTTAGAATTGTGATAATCTAATTTCAAACATCACATTGGCATTCCCTCTATAATAATGTTGTTGTTTGGTTCTTTCAGTTGTATGACTCTTCATGATCCCATTTGGGCTTTTCTTGGCAAAGATATTGAAGTGGTTTGCCATTTCCTTTTCCAGCTTATTTTATAGATGAGGAAATTGAGGCAAATAGGGTGAAGTGACTTGCCCATGGTTTCAGAGTAAGTCTGTGAGGCCAGATTTGAACTCAGAGAGATAATTCTTCCTTATTCCAGGACTGGCACTATTCACTGTGTCATCTTACTGTCCTAATACAACATAATTCATAGGATTTAAAGGCTTGATGGGACCTGAAAGATCAAATGAGATATCCGTACAAAGCTTATGTGTCTGCACATAGTGTGCACTATATAAATGCTTATTTCCTTCCTTTCCTTATCCTCAATTTGCTTTGTGGTCATCTACACATCCCTAGAGGGCACTTCCTCTATCACTGCCTCATAGAGTCCTCCTCTTCCTTTAAGATACCGCTCAGGCACCATCTTCTGCATGAAATGCCCTCCCTCCCAACTACCTTGTATTTAACCTCTTTGTATATATTTGCATTTATTAACCTTATGCTTATGCTGTACATATGTATGTACATATATATGTGTGTAGACACCCCTCACACACACACATGATGTGTAATTGTTTTCTCTTCTATTGGAAGGTAAGCTCCTTGCAAGTAGGAATTTTTTCATTCTTTGTACTTTTATTCGCAGTGCCTAGTACAGTGACTGACATGTGTTGTTGGCATTCAACCATTCAGTCGTGTCTCAACTAGGCTTTCGTGAGGCAATCATTTTATTTCTCCCAGATTGACTTCCTTCCCCACCCTCCCACACACAACAGCTGCTCTTAACCTTCCCTTCTTTCCTCAAGCCTCTAGCAATACTCATTCCTTCTCTCTACCTCTTAATATAAGGACCTCATATCATATTTATTGAAAATATTGGGGACAAGTCACTTAAGATATCTAACTCCAAAGATGGTGGGGTGTAGGCAGACATGTAGCTGAATTCTTCCAACATTTCCCTCCCAATAATTTTAAAAATAACTCCTCAAATCAAATCTTGAGTGATATAACCAACAAAAGGTCAGTGAGACATTTTCTCAGTCTAAGATAATATAGGAGGTTATCCAGAGAGGTCTCTGACACTGGGATGGGGACTGGTCCAGGTTGTGGCAGAATTAGCAGAATCAGCACCCAACAATGGTAGCAGCAGCTTCAGGAGTTCTTAGCCCAAAGACAATGAGGGGGTGAACAACTAGTTGGAAAGAAATTACAGGGGCCCCTTTACTGGCAACGTGTGTAGTTGGCAAATCTGTTACCCATAAGCAATTCTGGGTCCCAGTCCCATGTCAGAGAGGAGCACTTGTAGTCCGTCACAAGAAGCAGGGGCCATGGTCACAGTTTCAAGGCAAAGAAGAACGTTAGTACTTATAGCTGCAGAGGAGTGAGGGTCATTTTTGTGTAAAGATCAGCATACGTATTGGATCAATGACCACACCTCACGCCGAATCATATCACCTTAGAAGCACCAAAAACTTGCAGATCCCTGGAACTAGTTCTGAAATCAGTAGCATGTAAACACCTGAGCTTGTGAAAGGGTTTCCTTACCTCCAGGTGAGCAGAGACCAACTTTAACATAAAGTTCAAAATCAAGAAACAGGATGGAAAAATGAGCAAAGAACAACAACAACAACAAAGATCTTCACCATAAAAAGCTGCTATGGTGGCAGGGATGGCTAAGATATAAATTCAGAAGAGGAAAACAATGTGGAAACAGCTACAACCAAAGCTTCAAAGAAAACTTCTAATTGGACCCAAGTTCTAAAAGTGTCAAAGAAAGAGATAAGAATGGTAGCGGAAAAACTGGGGAAATAAATGTCGTGATGCAATAAAATTACGATCGGAGAATTAACAGTTTGGTAAAAGAGGCGTGAAGATACTGAAGAAGATAACACTGTAAAAAACAGAATCGGCCTAATGGTAAAAGAATGACAGACACCCATGGAACAAAAGAACCCCTTATAAAGCAGAGATGGTGAAATGGGAAAAGTTGTAAAAATTACCAAAGAAAATCATTATTTCTTAAAAATTAGAATCGTGCAAGTGGAAACTAATGATTCCATGAGATGTCAAAAAAATTAGAGTTGAAAGAATGAAAATAATTGAAGAAAATGTGAAATATCTCATGATGAAAATAACTCACCTGCAAAGTAGGTTGTGGAGAGATAATTTAAGAATTATTGGAGTACCTGAAATCCATGATTTAAAAAGAGCCAAGATGTCCTATTTTAAGAAATTAAGTAAAACTACCCTGATATCCTAGATTCAGTGGGTAAAATCGTAATTGAAAGAATCCACTGATTATCTCCTGAAAGAGATCCCAAAATAAAAACTTCCAGAAATGCTA
>CM053770.1:31842129-31859890 GCA_028658325.1 Potorous gilbertii | reverse complement strand
ACACACACATTTATGTATATATGTATACATATATGTATACACACACATACACACACACACGTGTGTGTGTGTGTTTTCCAGTCAAATGACTATTTGGTCTCCTCCATGGTATTCTCCCTCTTCTTTCTGTGCCTTTATCAGGGCAGTCCCCCATACCTACAGTATTTTCCTTTCTCTTGTTCACCTCTTAGAATTCTTACTTCCTTTGAGGTTTATAATAAGAGCCACATCGTACATGAGGCTCTTTCTGATTCCCTCCCCAATTGTTAGTTTCTCCCGCCATGAATTACTTTGGAATTATGTAGCACATTTTAGTTATTTACTCATCTGTGTGTACGTCGCCCTCAATTTCTTCCTCTCCCGGAAGAATGGAAGTTCTTGGAAGGGAGGACTATGTTATTTTAATCTTGGTGACCCACATAAATTCTTGTTGACTTGAAACATGGATTTAAATTTATTTTGGTCTGTCCAACATTAATGGCTTGTGGCTGCCTCTCAGTCATTGCTGTTTCTTCAACTTCCTGTCTCATTTACTCAGAAGAGACTTCTGCCTGCAGCAGATGTGCCCAGAGGAGAGTTCTACTACAAACAGATTCCCATGGCAACAAAAGCCCAGAACAGAAAGAAGAGTCAGAAAAGATGATATTGAACTTCTCGCTCTGCCTCATTCCATTAGTCAGACTATCTTCAAGTATAAGCAGTGGGGAGTTCTGGGTAGAGTGAGAAAACTGACCCATCTCAAGAGGAAGGAGCGTGTTAAGGATGGAGGAGTGGGAGGAGCCAAGGAAATGGAGAGTCCCAAGTGGAGTTAGAACTGGGGAAGGGAGGAAGAAGCAAACAATTTATTAAGCACCTGTTATGTGCCGGGCTTAGCACTTTACAGACATCTTATTTCACAGTATCTCTGGGAGGTAGATGCTGTCATTATCCCCATTTTACAGTGGAGGAAACTGAGGCAGCTAGGGTCTAAGGTGTGAAGTCTAAGGGTCACGCAACTACTAAGTCTCTGAGGGCAGATTTGAACTAGATGTTATTTATTCCAGGTTTTGTGCTCTAACCGCTGCAGCACCTAGCTGCCCTAGGTTCTACCTATCACTCTCACTTCAATTCAACAAGTATTTATTAAGCTCTTACTATGTGTTGGACTTTGTGCTAGGGAGCTGGGCATAAGAAGAGAAAAAAAATGAGACCAGCTCTGACCTTTAGCAGTTTATGTAGTGGAATGTCAGAATGTCACAAATAAGTCTTCATTTTTATAATTTAAAAATATTAATGGTAGCAATACTAAAAATTAGCAGAGACTGGTCTTGTGATTTCATTGATTCAGGAAATTCCTGGTTTAGGAAATTCCTTCTTTTGGTGCAGGTTGACATTATTTTTGCAACATTTGGTTTTCCTTTTTCTGTGTCCCCAGTACTTAGCACAATGCCTGGTATATAGCAAGTGCTTAATAAATGCCTGTTGACTGACCTAATGATTTATAGGTTTAACAATTTACACAGAGTATGGAGAAGTTAAACAATTTTCCTAGGGTTATAGAGCCAAGATTTAAAGTCTTGGCTTTGAGGGCAGCTCTCTATCCACTATGGCATACTGCCCTACTTGTTATTAAAAATAAGTATTGATGATGGTGGTGATGGTGATGATCATGGTTGCAGTGGTGATGGTGGTATAATCTCTAGGCCTTGGGATTTTCAGACTGTTCTGTGGCACTTGCACCATGGATTTCTGAGGTTTCTGAGTTCTTTCCTATGGTCTCCAGCTTTTAAAGAACTTCTACACTTTCTTTTATGCTTTGATTTCTGCAGTGTGGCCTACAGTTACCAGAAAGCTTCTAGTGCCTTTACAGCCATCTCTCATCCCTCTCTAATACCTGCTGAGATTGTTCAGAGTTCCCTCTTCTCTTCTCCTCCAAGCCTTTCTGAATTGCTTCCTTCTCTGTGAGCTTTAATGTATTTGGTCAAATTATTTAAAGACTTAATCTAAATTCTTCTTCCAGTTCTCTGTGGACATACACTGTCCATAGTACCTTGATTTTTATTCTGACTTCCTTTTTCCATGTTTCCCTTAATCCAAAATAAAGCTCCCATGCAAGTCTTTTCATTCTAACAATTACTTAATGAAATAGAAGAGATTAATGTCAGGAAAGCCCAGGAGGAGAAAGTATCCAAGAGGAGAAAGGGATCAATAGTATTAAATAAGGAGGATGAACCAAGAAAGATGGAGACTGAGGCATGATCATCACATTTAGCACTTAAAAGATCACCAGTAACTTTAGAAAGAAATGTATCAGTAAAGTGATGTGGTCAAAAGCTAGTTTGAGAAGGATTAAAGATTGAGAAGAGAGGAAATAAGGACATTGAGTATAGACAGCTTTCTTTTGTAGGGGTTTGGCTGAGAAAAGGGGTATAAATATAGCACAATGCCTTAAGGGGATGATAGGGAATTTTGTTGTTGTGGGCTTGAAAAGAATGATAGAGACTTGGCCTTATTTGAAGGTAATTCAGTACCTTGAGGGAATGGTAATGTCTAGTCAAATTTCTTTTTGAAAATGTACAATAGAGGGGTGGGGTCAAGATGACAGATTAGAGGCAACAATCCAGCCAAACTCTCCAAACAGTCCCCTCCAAAAACTTTAAAATAATGCTTCAAATGGAATTTTGGAGTGGCAGGGCCAACAAAACGTCAAGGTGAGACATTTTCATAGGCTAAGACAACTTAAGAGGTTGATGACACTCAGGTGGAGGCCTGCCTGGAGTAATGCCCCAGCACAAGTGGTGAGCCCTTAGAGGTGACTGAAACAGTGGCAGGAACTTCAGAAATTCTCAGCCAAGAGATGGCATGAGGATCACACAACTGTTCAGAAAGAGATTACAGAGGACTGTATGCTGGTGCTAGGTGCAGGGCTTGTCATCATTTGGCACCTCTGTTGCCCATATGCAATTCCAGTTGTAGTTCCAAGGTAGCGTGGAGCCCTTGGAGGTCAGTCACAAGGGAACAAGGGACCTGGTCACAGTTCCAGGGCCAAGAGAAATACTAGTGCTTATGGCTGTAGGGGAGCACAGGCCCTCCCTGGATAAAGACCAATGAATAGACCATGAGAGCAGTGACCACACCACTTTGAAAGCACCAAAAACTTGCAGAATCCCAGAAAACAGCAATACAATAAAGCCCAAAGCTTGGGACAGGACCTCCCCTCAGAGAGGTGAATAAAGTCCAATTTTAACATAAAGTTCAAAGTTAAGTAATTGACTGGGAAAATAAGCAAATAACAAAAAAAGAACTTGACCATAAAAAAATCTACTTTGATGGTAGAGAAGGTTAAGATACAAACTCAGAAGAAGGCAACAATATTAAAACAGCTATACACAGAGTATCAAAGAAAAAATACTAATTGGATCCAAGCCCAACAAGAATTCTTTAGAGTTAAAGAAAGAAATGAGTGATATAGGAAAAACTAGGAAGATAAATGAAAGTGATGAAAGAAAGTTAGGAAAAGAGAACAGTTTGGCAAAGGAGGCACAAAAAATAGTGAGGAAAATAACACCTTAAAAAATAGAATTGAACTAATAATAAAAAACACAAAAAATTCACTAAAGAAAGGACTCCTTAAAAAGTAAAATGGCCCAATGGAAAAAGAGATGAAATCTCACTCCAAAAAATCATTCCTTAAAGAACTGGACAAGTGAAAGCTAATGACTCCACAAGATAGCAAGAAATAATAAAACAAAATCATATAATAAAATAATAAAAGAAAATCTTAAGTATCTTACCAGAAAAGCAATTTACTTGGAAAACAGATTGAGGAGTGATAATTTAAATATTATTGGACTGCCTACAAACCATGATGAAAAAGAGTGTAGACATCATATATCAAGAAGTTATTAAGGAAAACTGCTCTGATATTTTAGATCTAAGGAGAAAGTCGAAATTGAAAGAATCTACAAATTACCTCCAGAAAGAGATTCCTAAATGAAAACTTCCAGAAATATTATAGCCAAATTCCAACCTCCCAAGTCAAGGAGAAAATATAGATAGAAATAAATAGTTTAAATATTATGGAGCCACAGTCAAGATCACAGAAGATTTAGTAGCTTCCATGTTAAAGGAGCCAAGGGCTTGGAATATGATATTCCAGAGGGAAAAAGAGCTGGGATTTCAACCAAAAAGAACCTACCCAGAAAAACCTAGTATAATCCTTTGGGGAAAAGTGGATAGTTAATGAAATATTGAACTTTCACACATGCCTGATGTAAAGACCAGAGCTTAATAGAAAAGTTGACATTCAAACACAAAACTCTAGAGAAGTGTAAAAAAGTAAACATGGAAAGAGAAATCATGAGGCTTGATAAAGTTAAACTGTTTGTATTTCTCTATGGGAAGATAATACTTATAATTTCTAGGAATTCTATTATTATTAGGGCAACTAGAAGGAGTCTACATAGAGGGCATGAGTGTGAATCAGTTATGTTGGGATGTTCTCAAAAAAAAGGGAGGGTGAGAAAGAGGGATGTACTAGAAGAAAGGAAATGGAGATTATCTACCATAAAAGAGGTGTGCAAGGAAGAGGTTTTTACAGTAGAGAGGAAGATGGTGGGGTGGACAGTGCTTAAATCCCATTCTCATCAGAATTGGTTCAAAGAAGAAAGACTACACACACACGCCTAAGTATAGAAATTTTTTACCCAATAGGGAAATAGGAAGGGAAATGGACAAAAGAAAGTGGGGAGGTGATAAAAAGAAGGGCAGATTAAGGGAAGAAGTGGTCAGAAGCAAAATGGACTTTTGAGGACGGATGAGAGAGACAGAAACAGAGAGGCACAGAGAAGAAAGTGGAATGGAGGGAAATACATAGTTACTAATCATAACTTTGAATGTGAATGGGATGAACTCACCCATAAAATGGAAGTAAATAGCAGAATAGATCAGAAACCAGAATCCAACAATATACTGTCTGTCAGAGATACATTCGAAACAAAAGGACACAGAGATTTGAAATAAGGAGATGTAGCAGAATCTACTATGCTTTGGCTGAAATGAAAAAAAAAGGCTACATAGCCATCATGATCTCAGATAAAAGCAAAAACAAAAATAAACCCAATTGAAAGAGACAATCAAGGAAAACTATGTTCTGATAAACAGACAAGTGGCACCACAGATAATCGGCAGCTAGGTGGGGCAATGAATAGTGAGCTGGGACTGGAGCCAGGAGACCTGAGTTCAAATGTGACCTCAGACCCTTACTTGCTAGGTGACCCTGACCAAATTACTTACCATTGTTTGCCTCAGTTTCCTCATGTATAAAATAAACTGGAGAAGAAAATGGCAGACCACTCCAGTATCTGCCAAAAAAACCCACAAATGGGGTCATGAAGAATTGGGCATGACTGAACAACTATAGATAGTTAAGGGATATAAAAATTTATATAGTAAGTTTTTCTGATAAAGGTATCATTTCTCAAATATGTGGTGAGTATAGAATGGAGTGAAAATTATAAAAAAAAAGTTTTTCCCCAACTGATAAATTGTCAAGGGTTAAGAACAGGCAGTTTTCAGAAGAAAAAAAATCATAAATAGCTAGGAATTCTATACATATACACACATATACATACATATATATATACTACAAGGGAGAATAAGTGCAAAGGAGGTGGGATAGGCAAAGAGTATTTCAATTCAATTCCATGTAATTCAGTTCAATTTATCCAGGAAGAGGGCAGCTGACTGCACTTTGGAGGAGGCCAGAGGCTGACAGTACAGTGTGACTTAGTGCCTTTCCCCATATAAATGACCTCCAGGTTATCAAGGAGCTATCCCACCCATTAGGAAGAGTATAGCCCAAGGAAAAAGAAGAATAAATATTTCATCTTCATGTATTAAAAAGTAATGCATGGTAAAATACTCTTATGAGGAGAGCTCATCCGTGGCTGAGTTCAGTCTTTGATACATCACAGCTTACACATTTCTCCTCCTTCTCCTTTCCCATCTCTCCCCCTCTCCTGACTATCTGGTTGGAATTCCACCTCTGATGTGAACAGTATTCCCAAAGTTTTTGCTCTGGATCACAGGGCATCTTGTGTTCTGCCTCGATTGGCTTCTGAACCTTCAGTATCTGTCTCTTGGTCAGCAGTTACAGTCCAGGAGTAACAGAGCAGGGAGCTGTTATGGAGTTATTCAGCAAAATGCAGAACTCAAGCCTGACCCCACTTCAATCATGAGAACAGCATGAGGCTTTTAGAAAATCCCAAGCTCTGCTTGAACACTAATTGATTTGCCCACTGTGGACAATATTAATAGAAGCAGAAATTTCTCCTGTGCCCCCTGTATGCATGATGTGTACTGCCTGTGAATGGCATATGGGGAGTTTTTCATAGAAAAGTGGACCAGGGATTGAGAAGCAACCAAATCCCCTGCCTGTTCTTCCCTCATCCCTTCCTTCTGCTTTGGCAGAAGATCCAACAGAGCACGAGTACTGTGATAGATGCTTGACAAAGAATATAAATATAAAATATTCAGAACAATGAATCAATACAAGGTGTTGAATGTGAAGTACTCAGGAAGGGAGGGTGCCAGCTGCTAGAGGGTGATGAGTTGGTGAGGGGATCCTGATCAGTGTAGGGCATAGAGGGCTGGACCAGTCAGAAAGGCCTATGTTCAAATTCAGCCTTATACACCTACCTAGTAGCCTGTCACAAAGTGTCTCTGCCTTAGGCAATTCCTTAAGACTTACCTACTAAGATACAGATACTGAACTTGGTGATGGAGGGCTATCTTACATTGATGAAATCAGCGATCCTTGACCTATGATGACCAAGAAAATTATTTTTTTTTAAAGTTGACACAATTTGCTTTGACACAAGGGACAATTTGCCAACCAATAACCAGAAGCACTTCCACCCCTCAAAGGAGAATATCCTGAAACAGGCCAGCAAAAACTGCCTAAGGGGGTCATTGTGACCCACAGTCCTCCCCTGTTCCTCACTCTCTCTCATCCCCCATCTTCCAATTCCTGTCAATTCCACCTTCACAACACCTCTTGAATTTGCCCCCTTCTCTCCCCTGACCTCGCCATCCCTCTGGTACAGATCCTCATCACCTCACATCCAGACTACTGCAGTAGCTACTGGGGGTTCTGCCTGCCTCAAGTCTCTTTCCATTCCAGTCTACCCCCCAACCCAGTTGCCAAAGTGATTTTCCTAAAGCATGGGTTAGATCATGTCAATCCCACACTCAATAAACTCCTGTAACTCCTGATCACCTGCAGGATCAAATAAAAAAGCCTCTGTTTCACTTTCAAAACCTTTCATAAACTACCTACCCTACCTCCTTACTCCTGTTTCCAGTCTTCTTAAACCTTACCCACTTCCCCCACCACCAATACCGCCTACTCTCCCATCAAGTGACACTGACCTCCCTGCTGTTCTGGGAACAAGACATTCCATCTTCTGACTTGGGGCATTTTCCCTGACTTGGAAATGCTTGGAATGCTTTCCTTCCTTATCTGCACCTCCTGGTATCCTTCAAATACTAGCTAAAATCCCACCTTCCATAGAAAGCCTTCCCCTGTCACCCTTAATTCTGATGTGTTCCCTGTGTTTATTATTTTCAGTGTATTGAGAGAGAAACACAGAGAGAAACAGACAGACAACCATAGACTTAGAATTTATTTGTACATAATTCTGTGTATGATGTCTCCCCTCATCTGATTGTGAACTTGTACAGGGCAGGAACTGTCTTTTACCTCTTTCTGTATCCCAAGCACTTAGCACAGTGCATAGCCCATTGTGATTGCTGAATAAAGGTTTATTGACTGACACATGCACATGTCACTTTCTACTTTTATATCTGATTGTTAACAGAAAGGAAATATGTCACCCAACATTCATTGCTATATTTGACTTGAGTTTTGTTACATTTCAGGGTTTTTTCCTCATTTACTTTTTCATACAATTGATATTGAAGTTCATCTTTGGACTGCCTATCCAGTAAAGCCAGAAGAGTGACCAGATCTCTGCCCAGGGGTGTGAACATGTAGACAATTCTCATAACACAGTCCCTCAGCAGTGTAGATATAATTGAATTTAGTACCTAAATACATAAATGATTAGTTAAAACAGGAAGCTTGATTAGTTAAAATGATTAGTTAAAACAGGATTCTTTCCTGATCTATACCCAGCATAGCAAACCCAGTAACCACATTCCAAGTAAGCACTTACTTCCCGCTTTGGCTCACGAAGATCCCCTCTGGCCTCTGGAGAGTAGAGAGCAAAGCCAGTGGGTAACCTGGATAAGAGAGATGAGGAAAAAAGGTCAGGGACCCCCCATATTTCCTTGTATACATTCTACATTCCAACAGCACTGTACTCCTACATGACATTCAACTGACAATTTTAGAAGTCTAGAATGCTTTGTTCCCTTACCTCCACTTCTTACTGTCCTCAGCTTCCTTAAAGACTCAACTGAAATCTTCCCTTCCAAAGAAGACTTTTTCTGTCTCCTTCCTCCCTCCTCACCCTCTGCCCCAGCTGTTCATGCCTTCCCTTCTCAGGTTCTCTTCCCTCTCCTCTGTATGTGCCTTTTATGCAACTCGTGCGTAATGTCTCTCCCATGAGATGTAAGTTCTTTGAGGGTAGGGACTGCTTGTTGAATATCTTTGCATCTCCACTGCTTAGAACAATTCCTGGTACCCAGTAAATGCCAAGTAATTGCTTGTTGACTAACACCCTCCAAATGAATTTCTCTGGAGGAGGTATTCAATGCTCCTTGAGGCACTTTTAGAGACTATTCTTTGCCTCTCTTTGTATTCTTAGTGTTTATCACAGTGTCTGGCACATAACAGGCACTCAGATGGCTATTGCCTGACTGGACTGATTGCCATGGCACCTGTCCTATAGTTATTGCTTCATTTTCCCCCTGATCCTTTCTACTTCTCTTATGTCCCAAGGGATGATCAAACATCAGAGAAATGGAAAAAGAAACCTCTTCTGTATAACTTTAGGAGTCTTACTGGAGGAATTACTGTGTCACAGGAAGCCAGTTGAAGTCCCAAGTTGCAGCAAGTCTTGAACATTACAAAGCTTTCTTTTCTTACACTGTCTTTCCAGCAAAAATATGAATGTTGATAGGAAAGAAAGGTTGGTATAATCAGGCCACAATTTCAACTGGTATGCAGACTGCCTTTGCTCAGTGAATACCAGGCACATTGTGGCCCATGGGGTTTAAACATACAGTATGAGATGAAAGCCAGATGGCAATATAATGCCTCAGTACTGGAGGTGATCAGTACCATGGGATCTGAATAGGAACAATATGGCCATTCTTCAAAGGAGACAGAAGAAACAAAAGGATGCAGGCAAGAAGTTGTTCTTGCAAACTTTAACTTTGCCTAACATCATTAGTTGAGGAAAAATGTACACATTCTCCTCACAACAAAGCAGTGGTGGTGAGAGAAAGGCTCCCGCCCTCCATCCATCCCCAAGCTGCTGGGAACCTCAGTGGCATTGATGTTCAGTGAGTGGGAGGTTTCTGTTCATTTGCAAATACGATGACATTTTCAGCTTTTTGTACCAGGAACGGAAGCTCCTCGGGAAGCTTGTGGTTGAATGAATTCTCCCTAGAGAGCACTAAATGAGGTTAAATCCATTTGCAGAGGGAAGGGGGGGGTGGGGTGATGGAAATCAGTTTTTTCTTGCCTGAATTGTCTTGGAGAAAATGAATTTTTTGTATCACCCTCCCACCCATTTTCCCCACCTTCATCATTTCCTCCTGTGTCTCTAGGCACAAAACATGGACATCATGTCCCCTGAGCGGGCTTCTGGTGGAGTGAGTCAATGTTCTTGCCTAGGTGAGTTGGCAGATAACCAGGATCCTGTGAACTGCCTTCGCACACCTTAATACCTCATTTCAGCATCAGCTCTGGATTTAGATCGTGTTGACTTAGGATTCTGATGTTCTGACTTAGCATCTTAAGTCATTAAATGAGGCTGAAAGTGATTTGGAAAATGGTTTAATGTGCCAGAAGTTAGATTGATCTTACCATGTATAGAAGAGGAGAAACCTCATCTGTGGGGAAGGAGTTCTTACCTGTAAACTTTTCCAAGATTCATCATATCTTTCTTATTAACACATCCCAGCTGTCACAGCATGAGCTTCCCTTGCTTCAAATTTTGATCAAACCCACTGGCAGAATTCCCAAGGACCATAGGCAGGATTTGTTGTTCATGGTAACCCATGACTATATCTACTTCTGTTTTCCACCAGCAAACTCCCATAGTTTGCTGCTCCTTGTAGCAGCAAGTACCCTGACACACATTCAGGATGACCTGCTAGCACAGGTTCTTAGATCTACTTTTCTAAGGAAAGCAACTTAAAAGGGGTTCAACAATCTATTTAAATACATTTACCAACAGAGAAAATACAAGCATAGAAGCAAAGACCAATAGACAGGGCTTCTAACTGACTGACCATAAGCAAAACATACACTACCAATCAACAGACAGATCCAGTTGTCTGGCAATTACATACATACATAGTTACCAGAGAGAAGCACCAATATCTGGGTTTTCAAAGCTGGGGGGCTTCTTAATGGCTACCCAGAGTCTTATCTTCCACAAAGACTTCCATTAAGTCCACAAAGCAAACCTCACCTCAGAGGTTTTACACTTTGCACAGCCAGAGTGCATCATGACCCTCATACCCCAGTGATTCATTAGAAAGTAACAAAAGGTGTGGTCCTTCCTACAAAACAAGCCTCCCCTAATCAGGCTTCTCTTAATGGATTTTATCTGAGGTCTATTAATGATAGGGAAGATCTTTAACATCCATTAACATAAATACCATTAACTTCACACTGCTATGTCCTGTTGGTTTCTCACCACCTCTACTTTACTTCCTTCAAGCATACTCATCTTCCCCATATTTAAAACAACTTTCATTAGACCCCCTTTTTTGCTTTTGCTTTCCTTTGTGTCTCCAGCACAGAGCCTAGTGCCTGGCACCTTGTAAGCATGTAATAAATGATCTTTGACTGACTATCATACCCTCAACTTATCCAATATCTCTCCTCCATCTCTCAGTCAAACTCCTAGAAAAAAAAGGCATCTATACTTGACGCCTCCATTTCTTCTCCTCTCATTCATTCCTCAATCTTTTTCCATTTGATCTCTAAACTCATTACTCAACTGCATCTATTCTCTTCAACAATCTTCTCATTTCCAAATCTGATTTGATTGTTTATTTGTTTTATCAGTCTCCATCCTTCTTGACGTTTCTGCTGCATTTAACATTTGACCATCCTCTCCTGGATTCTCTCTCCTCTCTGGGTTTACATGACGTTAGTCTCCCTTGTTCCCCTTCTATCTAGCTGAGTTCTCAGTCTCTTTTGCTGGGTCATCATCCATATCCTGCCCCTTAACTGTGTGTATTCCCCCAAGGTTGTGGCTGGTTCATCCCTTATGAATCTCTCTCTATGTCATCTCTCCTGTAGACCACATCAATTCCTGTGGGCTTTGTTATCATCTGTGATATATGATGACTCACAGATCCATACATCAAACTGCAATCTATCCTTTGAGCTCAGGGTCACATGACCAATTGATGAGATGAATATCTCTAAAGCATTTTGTAAGCTATAATTCATCAATGTAAATTACAAGCACTCTGCATATGCATATCTCAGGAGACCACACCCCCATCAGCTTCTAGGAGGTCTCCCCCTTTTATTTTCATTCCTACAAAAAATTCTCAGCTTTGTGATTTCGTGATTAGAGTTTAATTTCTTAAACAACTTAATGTTGTTTTCTGACAACCTTAATAGCCCCCTTACTAGCAAAAATAAGTCCCACTGTGGCCATCTTAATAGCAGCAAGAAAGAAAATATTCAGTGCTGCAGCAGTAGCCTGTGGGACCATAGGATTATTGGATTTAGAGGCAGAAGGTATCTTATAACTATCTAGTCCAATCTCCTTCTTTTATAGATGAGAAGTTAATGGATGATAAGATCTCTTAGCACTAATCAGCAATGGTAAAAACTCGCCAAAGAGAAAAAACCATCCGCAAAGAAAGCAAACAGAAGCCTGACCTGTTTCTGCCTTATTCATCCTATATCTCCTTTCCCCCATTAGGAGGATGAACCTAGCAGCATCTGTAAGTTCAAGGCCATGTGTCTGATGCCTGTGGTGTTCATTTTGCTTCTGTTTGCAGGATGTCAGTGATTGCTCACAGGGTAAGAGAATGTAGATGGATCAGTGCAGCTCCATGGCCGTGACTGGACAAGGCACCTCAAAGTATGAGACTTTATTAGAGGGAGTGGGTCTACAGCATGGAAGATGAAGACCTCCAGTTTACAAAAAAATGGGGCAGTTAGGTGGCACTATAGAGCCCTGGGCCCAAATTCAGGAATATTCTTCCTCCTCGGTTCAAATCTGGCCTCAGATACTTATTAGATGTGTGATCCTGGTCAAGTCACTTCACTCTGTTTGCCTCAGTTTCCTCATCTGTAAAATGACCTGGAGAAGAAAATGTCAAACCACTCCAGTATCTTTACCAAGAATACCAAGAGTCAGATACAACTGCAAAATGACTGAACAGCAACAGTTAAAATCATGGAAGCATGTCCTATTTGCTATTTGTCGTTGATAGCCATGTATTTTTAAGATTGTATTCCATGATTTTTTCTTCTTCGCATTTTATATAAGTTGAGCAGCTTCTTGAAATAATACATGATATTGAGTTTCCTGAGTGATTAGGCTCTTTTATGTTAATCTTAAGCTAATGACCATGGAGAACAGAGCTACTTACAAATCTACTCATCAGAGCCTGGGTTACCATTTTGTAGTTCTATTGCAAAGTATGATATAGAGGAGCTGATCTTTGTAGGAAACTACTGATGCGAAAAGTCAGGAGAGATGAGGAGGATATAAATTGGAATTTACAAGGAGGAAAAGATGGAATCTTTTATGTGACAAAGAGCAGGAAGTCAATTTGGCTTCACCAAAGAGTATGTGAAGGGGAATAATGTATAAGAACATTGACTTATCAACTAATGCTAACTTAGATGAACAGAATAGTCCAGAGTTAGGCTTTTGACTTTAGCCCTGACTTTTATAAAATGACAATTTGTGTTTTGTTTTTGTTTTTTCAATTTAACTCAACAAACATTGAATAAATACCTACTGTGTACAAAACATTATGCTAGGCACAAAGGATACAAAGACAAAAGTGAAGTAACCAGTACTCTTGAGGAGCTACCTTCTACTGGGGAAGGTACATAAATGCAAGTATATAAATATAAAGTATATTCAAAGCAATACAAGATAACCACAAGAGGACAAGAAGCCTAATAATCCAGAGAACAGGGAAGGAATCATGTAGGAGGTGGCTCCCCAGATGGGCTTGGAAAGAAATGGAAGGATGAATGGGTGGGTAGAAGCATGAACAGAGGGATGGATGGAAAAGGTTTATTAAGCTCTTACTAAGTATCGGGAACTGTGCTGAGTTCTAGGAATGCAAATTTAGAAAAAAAAACACACAACAAGATAGTACCTACTCTCAAGGAATTTACATTCTGATAGGAGAATACAACATATATTCATGAGTAGAGCCAGGAAGAGGGGTTTGGGTCAGGGAAGGAGGTTACAGAGATCTTGGATGGAGTCCTAGAGCAACCAATTTCAAATACATTATCGAACACCCACAATAACTCTGATGTAGATTGAACAGATAATATTTACAGATGAGGAAATTGACTCTAAGAAATTAAGTGACTTGTCCAAGGTGATGGTTGAAGGAAGCTAGGGATTCTGAGGAGGCAGAGAACAGAGGGCAATGGCTTTCAGTCCTGAGGATGATAACATAATTGATTCCATCTCCCATCTCGATGTCTTTCTCCTGGCCCTCCTCCTTCCTAGACTGCTCTCCCTTTCACTTCTGTGTCTTAGAATCTCTAGCTTCCTTCAAAGCCCAGATCAGATGCCACCTTTGGCCTCGGACTTTTCTAATGTCACTCCCTCAGTTATTAGCATTCCTTCCCAGTTAATATTACTTTGTATCACTCTTGGTATCTACTTAATTTGTGAATATTTTACCCCACCCCAGTGTAGATTGTAAACTCACTGTGGGCAAGGACAATTTCATTTTTATCTTTTTCTCTGTAATACCCTACAGAGCACCTGGTTCAAAGAGGACCTTTAATATGTGTTCAGTTGAATTCATCAGAATCTACAGATATCATTAAACTACCTTCTCTGCCTAAGATCTACTTATATTCCCTTTCAGCCCCCATTTTTTTATAATAATGTCATTTGATTCAATGAAACCAGTTTTTGGAGGAACAGGTATCTTCTAGGTACCTGTAATGTTCTCTTTTAGCTCCAGACTCAAGTAAATGCACAACCAAAATTTCCCCCGGGATCTAGTTTTGCCTTGGCTCTTTCTTTGAGAAATCCATGGAACTTCTTGAGCATTCTAAAAATTTCTGGAATTCCTATGAAGTGTGAATTTTTCTATAACTTTGTGGAATTCAGTCCTGCTTTTTTTTATTCTAGAGTCAAGAAGCTGGAGTTTGATTAAAGGAAGTCTCAGCTTACTTAATAAATCTGTGCATGGAATTCATCTTTCATAGCCATTGGTGTTAAGCCTTTTCCCACTGTCCAGCAGCTCTGATTTAATCCATGAAAAGAATTCCTCATGGGAAACTCAAGCAGATAGGAACCTTCTCCATATGATGGTCTTAGAGAATTGCCTGGGATGGTGTGGGGAGGACACAGAGATTAAGTGATTTGCCCAGAGTCACTCAGGCGAATAGAATCAGGTCTTCTAGACTAGAACTCCGAGACTTTATCCATGGTGCCACTCAGAGCTGTAAACTGAAAGAAACACTTGGGTCTTTAATTTGGTCTGATTATCTATCTGTTCACCATAAAGGTACTTTATCTTAGCTTGTTGGCAAGCTAAACTTTTGGTTCCTTATTTTGCCAGAAGTTCTAGATTCTACCTCAGAGTCCCATTCAGACAAAGAAGAATAAAACTCAAACTCCTTTTAGTTTTAAGGGTCACATTTGTCATTTTTATTTTCTTGGAAATTATAGGGCAGTAAATCTTCCAGACTGACCAACCATCATTCAAAATAATTCTCTTCAGTATGGTTCTTCACACCAGTGACTTCCCCATAAGTACCTGGCTGAAACCAATATGTGATATAGAGTTATTAACTTTCTTTCCCTCTAATGCTCCCTAGACCATGATGAGTAGTCTTAGTTCGTTGGTCACCAATGAACTTGTTTCAAAGTCTGTAGGTCTATGCTCACCAATAGCCAACACTGTCCAAAGGTCAATAGCATAGGACATGGAATTTCCAGGCCACAGAAACACAAAGTCAACATAGATATGGCAAAATCTACAAGGCATCTTTTCACTCAAGAGAGGTATTTTCCATTTTCTTTTAAGGACAATATTCATGAAATACACATTTGCGTGAATCATGTCCTACTACCAAGATTTGAGGAATCCACAAAATGTCTTTAGTCATTGAACTTTCACCCCCTTGAAGACTGCACAGTCTCTTATGGAACATTCAAAATCTAACTACTTGATCTATGAGCCCATAATATGGCTTTCTGGATTAAGATTAATCTCTCTGGCATAACAACAAACTAATTATTATTTTTGTTTTTGTGAGTTAGGGAGTGTTTGTCCTTTTTATAGTGTCCCAATTGGATTAGCTATAGAGTATTTACATGGTCTAAATGTATTCTGAAATTCAGATCAATGACTTGTGTCCAAAAAATCATTAACCATACCCTGTTCCTTTGAATGAAATAGCTGAAGGTATCCAGATGCTTACAAAACAGGTACAGTAAACTTCTTCTTCTCCAACACGCAACCGATTAGTGGCAACAGGAAGAGATTAGGATGTGGAAGTCAAGGCATTAACTTGAAACTTATTTCAGAATTTGTCTCATTTTCATGTGCATCCAGATGAATATTTGTAGAATGAATGAGTGAATATATGAATGAATCAATCAATCCCAACATCACCAATTATACTGATATACCAACAGTATCATAAATATCATTTGCATTAGGTTGTTGCTGAGGTCCCTTCTAAATCTCTAATTTGGTTTTGTGTTTTATCTCAAGTAGAATGGACTGTCTTCGAAGATAATAGGTTACCACTCACAGGTGATATTAAAATAAAGGTTGCATGACCACTTATATAAGGCAAAGATTGATTTCTTGTTTTCTTGATTTTTTTGTATCCTTAATATATAATTCCATGCTGTATGAATAGTAAGCACTTAATTAAGACATTTTGTTGCGGGGGGGGGTTGTTGAATATTGTAGAGAGGAGTCTTATTTAGGAATAGGTTTAACTAGTTGGCCCCTTCCAAAAGAAAAAAAAAAGACAATGAAAAATGAGATAGACCTGGCTAAATAGTGGTTCAACCCACTCATTACCGTTGGTTTTTTAATAGACAACAAACTAAATATGAGTCAATGATGTGATATGGCAGCTATGAAAACCAATGCAGTCTTGAACTGAATTAAGATCATAATAGAGTACAAAACAGTGTAGAAGAGAATACTATACCACTCTTTCCCACTTTTCCCCTTCCCTCTCTGTTTTCCTGAGAACTCTCCCCGGTGATGTGGCCATCATTGGAATTTGCCCAGTTAGGATTGTGAAAGTTGTCCAACCCAACCCACAGATATGTCTTGGCATCTGTAGCTAGGAATGAGTCTGGTACAGTTGGTGTTAGTAAATCTCTCTAAGGTTGTAGGTGACAGCCACAGTAATAGACATGGAAATCTCAAAGTGGGCTTCCCTCCTGCTGTAAGACCAATGAATCACCCTGTCACCCTCTAATTTAATTGATGTGGTCTCTTTGATTTGTTTCTTGATATTTAACAGGTCCACCTAAATGTATTTTTCCCCTAAGTGGCAGTCCCTCATTCATTGTGTGCTTCAGATGAACAAAAGGCCTTTGTCTGAATGAGAAGTAATAGATGGCAAGTATTCCAAGAGGCGACTTCATTTTCAATAGCTCTGTAAAATAAGTTGGCTTTCGGCAAAACTGATTGCTTCAAGTCTAACTGCTATTGTGCTGTGTTTCCTCCAAATTGGCATCTGTTTTATCTCTAGAGGTATCTATTTCTCTCGGTTTTCATCAATTTGAAGCTGGGTAGAATAGTTTTGTCTGAGTTAATGTTCCTGTGGTACCATTCTCTTCTCATCCCCTGTGGGTAGCAAAGATACAGTAGAATGAAGAATTTGAGTCAGCTGATCCTATCTCAGCCATAGCTCCCTTTCCAGTCCTTCTTTCCTGGGCTTTGCTCACCTGAAGTCTTAGTAGAGTTCTTCATTTCCACCTTCAGGAAGATTTCCCCAGAAACAGATGAGATCATGTAATCTGAGGCATAGACCTTGTCAATTCCATATCTGAGACACTGGGTAGCAAAAAGAGTGACAGTTGCTGTCAGGATTGCTTCCTAGA
Organism: Potorous gilbertii; assembly: GCA_028658325.1. Taxonomy (NCBI): domain Eukaryota; kingdom Metazoa; phylum Chordata; class Mammalia; order Diprotodontia; family Potoroidae; genus Potorous; species Potorous gilbertii. Next base: position 31,842,398 of record CM053770.1, on the reverse strand, counting down.
CTCGAGAACTTCTGAGGAACTTTGAGAGGCAGAAAGGAGTTATAATTATTGACCTGGAGAGAGGTAGGGGAGAATGGGTTGGATTTGAAATCAGGAGGACTGAGGTTACATAGGCAGTAATCATCAGGGGCAGATTTTGAAATGAGTTCTTCTGACCCCAGAGCTAATATTCTCTATGTGTGTGTGTATACATATTATATATACACATATACATATACATGTATGTATGTGTGTGTTTGTATATATACATATATATGCATGAATATGTG
>CM053770.1:31810671-31841629 GCA_028658325.1 Potorous gilbertii | reverse complement strand
CATATTTGGAATATTCTTATTACTTATTCAGTCATTTTGTTGTGTCCAATTCTTCATGACACCATTTGGGATTTTCTTGGCAAACATACTGCAGTAGTTTCCCATTTCCTTCTCCAGCTCATTTAACAGAGGAGGAAACTGAGGCAAACAGTGACTTGCCCAGGATCACATAGCTAGAAAGTGTCTGAACTCAAGTCTTCCTGATTCCAGACCTGGTGCTCTATCCACTGTGCATCATGTAGTTGCCCTATTCTCCATATTTTTTAAATTTACATTTAAGATTGACAGTAACAATGATGATGGCAATGATAGCCATTGCCTCTATTATTTTGATTCTCGTGTGTGTGTGTTCATCCTTCATTGCCAAAGAAGACCACGCCATCAGACATGACTTGCACTTGACTTTGTTTTGAGTGAGGGAAGGAGTGCAGGTCACCAGCCTCACTTCTCCTCCAGAAACATCTAAATCCAGTGACCAGATATTCATCAGGATGACTGGAGATGACCCAGGATGAGACAATTGGGGTAAGTGACTTGCCCAAGGTCACACAGCTAGTGAGTGTCAAGTGTCTGAGGTGAGATTTGAACTCAGGTCCTCCTGACTCCTGCACTGGTGCTGTATCCACTGCACCACCTTTGATTCTCATAAAGATCTTAGGAAAGAGATACTCTGGGAAAGAGATAACAGTTGACACTTAATATTGCACTCTACAGACAAGATCCATTTAATTCTCCCACTCAATGAAGGAGCTATCTTTTGGGGGAGGGGGAGGAATCTTAGACCTGTGATTTCATCAGTGTATTGAGTCCTAGTGAAGAAATTCCTCTACATCTTTATTAGAAAGTTACCTGGGGGTACTGAAAGGCTAAGTCACCTGCCCAGGGTCACACAGCCAGTAGGGGTCAGATGTTGTTGGACTTGAATTAACTAAGTTTCCCTGATTATTCCTTCCCCTGTATACATGGTGCCTCCCCAGGCCAATGCTGTAGAGGATTACCTGAATTTGATAACTGTGTCTGAGAGAGGCAAGGTGATAGATACATGGTCATGGAAGGTCAGGTGGTTTGAAATGGCTCTGTCCTGACTCTAAGACTCCACCCATGCTGTGTGTCATCCCTAGATAAAGGTCACTTTCAGCGTGATATTTGAGATGGCAACAATTTAGATCCACTCCTCTCTGGCGGTTAAAAAGGAATTGCCAGGATGATCAATATGGGTTGTCTCTCTCCTGACAGGTGGACCGAACGGAAGTGATTCGAACCTGCATCAACCCTGTTTACTCCAAGTTGTTTACGGTGGACTTTTACTTTGAAGAGGTACAGAGGCTGCGCTTCGAAGTCCACGACATCAGCAGCAATCACAATGGACTCAAGGAAGCCGATTTTCTCGGTGGTATGGAGTGCACTCTCGGACAGGTCAGTTTCCGGCCCTCCCTCCTTGGCTTCTCCCTTCTCTCCCTCCTTGCTTTCCATAAGGATCTAGTCAATAGTTACTAGATTTTACTCAAATCCCAACTGTTTGAGTTAATGTGAGTGACAATTGGATGTGGTTCCTGCCCTGGAGAGTTCATGTAGATGCTCCCCCAGTTTGTGGTCCCAATCTGCCTGAGCCTCACCCAAGCTTGGTATCAATAAGTGACCCTTGCCACCTCATTACACCTGGTTCTGCTTAGGAACACCCTCCATTGAGCACCAATTACTGTTATTGACCAAACCCATTGTGGGGTATAAAATTTCACCACCTGAACTCCAATTTTCAATGTTTCCTCCCCAATACCTCTAACTCTCATACTGGGTGAGCATCTTACACTGGTGGGCGTGAACGTCTGTCTACTATATTATATTGCTGTGTAATGTGTCTTTATGCTTTCATCTATCTGTTTGTTGTCTGCATGATAATGGAACTCTTCTTTGTATCAGCCTCCCCAGAACCAGAACCAATGTCTTGCTTTAACCTGAGCCCTGAAGCCAAATAAGAGAGAAATGATATGAGATATGACTGGGAATATAGACTGGCACATGTTTGCCTTGAGCTTTGAATACCTGGCTAAAGAGACTGGACTTTATTTAGAAGGCAATAGGCAGCCATTGAAGGTTTTTGAATAGAGGAGTAACATCAAAACTATGGATAAGAAAGATTATTAGAAGTTGGAAAAGAGAGGAAAGTGCTGATAGGAGGATGTTGCAATATACAGGGCAAGTGGTAATGATAGTCTGTACTAGAATGGGGGCAATGGGAATAAAGAGGAAGGAATAGACATAAGAGACATGTTGGAGATGAAATCAATAGGACTTGGTAACTCAATGGCTATCTCATGAGTAAGAGAAAAAAAGTCAAAGATAACCCTAACATTACATTTCCTTTGTTTTCTCTTCTTCTAGTTTGCATCCTTTAACTATCCTCCAAGGTTCTATCCATAGAAGGTAGCCCCCTCACTAACTTACCCCATGGTTGAGATTATATCCTCCCATGGACCCCCAAATCTCTCTCTACATTTCTGACCCCCCCAGATATTTCTGACTCTCCAGGGTACATCTCTAATTGATTGACCTGTCATCACTTCAAATTAAATACATCTACTTCAGAAATCATGATCTTTCCCTTCCAACTTGGCTTAATGTGACTTGGTTAATTATAATTGTCTCCCTTTGGCTGAACTGCTGCTTGGAGACCAAGTCATACTCAATAAAAAAAAATACTTCAGTCATCAGCAACTGTGTGAGAAATCCTATGGGAGTATTTTTTTGGCTTCCCTTCCGAAATCACCCTCCTGAGGTCTTTGGAAGAATGGGAATATCACTTTTCTTAGAGGGTTGGCTTCATCTTTACCACTCATGCCAAATTTTCTGTTTTACAATTGGCCTTAAAATCTTTTTCATTCATTGGACTGTTGGCCCAAAGGGAGAAAAGGGAGCCCAGCTCATTTGTCTGTCCTGATTCCCATCCATCTCCTAGCAGTTATTAGAATGTTCCCCTTTCTAAAATGTCTTTATATTTACTTACTTGTACACTTGTTATATCCCTGTCAATAAAACATAACTTCCTTGAGGGCAAGTACTATTTCATTTTTGGTTTTGCATAGTCCCAGTTCCTTGCACACTCAGATACTCACTCATTCATGCCCACTAAGTGGCCTTTTTCAAGTCATCTTACAAATGGACCACAGGAGGTCTATACTACATGCTCCAGATCTTCTTCCCCTTCCCATGCCTTTGATGGAGTACCAGTGGAGTACGTGGATTCATTAGCTATTATAGTTACTTGATAAGTGTCCATTGTCTTATCTTCCCATGTAACTTCTTTGGGTAGGTTTCCATGTTGCTGTTGTTGAGTCATTTTTCAGTTGTGTCTTACTTCACGACCCTATTGGGGGTTTTCTTGGCAAAGATAGAGTAGTTTGTCATTTTCTTCTCTAACTCATTGTGCAGATGAGGAAACTGAGATAAATAGGGCTAAGTGACTTGCCCAGGGTTACACAACTAGTAAGTGTCTGAGGCCAGATTTGAACTCATGAAGATGAGTCTTCGTGACTCCAAACCTAGAGCTCTATCCACTATACCACCTAGCTGCCCTTGGTTTCCATGAGAGTGAGTGACAGGACTGTGGGAATATCTGGCTCTGTGTCACCCTTCATCCTCTACTAAGGAAGACGAACCAGAGCAGGTGGCCATGGTGGCCAATGTCTCACATCTCCTATATCTCTTTATCCTTTTTGTTCAGTTTCCCCCATTATCATATCTGATCCTCCAAACAGTTGGTAAGTTAGGCGAGGGCTAGCATAGAACATTAAAACTGTTAAGAACCATAGACAATATCTAGTATCTGTCCCTTGTTTTATAGACACAGAAATGGCTCAGATTTTGTGATATACTTCGGAAAACCAAGATGTATATAATAAAACATTGCAGCTCTGTGTATCTTTTACTGTATCTATCTCTATTTCTCTTTGGAAATGTTCACTTGGAGTTTTAGGGGGTTGTTATTCAAGTTCAAAATGAAAGAAATAAAATTTTAAAAATAGATTAAGAGATGAAAGCTTAATGAGGCTGAGCATTCAAAGTCATATGGCTGATTAATGGTAACACAATACTCTGAGCCACTTGAGATAGTGGAAAAGGAATCTGGATTTGGAGTCACCAGATCTGTCTTGGAATCCTGGCTGCTAAGCAGCCTTTCAATACTGGACTGGCCCTTTCCCTCTCTGGCCTCTGTTTCTTATCTGTTTCTTATCTTCTTATCCCAGTTAAGTTGCAATTCCTCCTTCCATTTCTGTATTTCATGATCCCACACAGTGATATGTATTACTAGCTTGTTAGACAATTGGTAAATTTTTAGTGTAAGCATTTGTATCTCAGAAATTGGCAAAAATGCTGCTAATCAGGGCTTGATATATTGTATTTGTCTAGACATAAGAAAATGATGGAAAAAATGTTAACAATGCAAGTTGAATTTAAAAGGGTGCCATAGATACATTCTTTAAAAAAAGAAAGCAGGTTGTTAAACATTTACAAGCACACCCCTGATCCCAGGTCTTTTAGTCCTGGGCTCCTTTCACTGTTGTGACCAGAAGTAGCAAAAATTATGGAAATAATACTTTAGATTCAAACCTATGTCTTAAGTAGAACACTTTGGGAAGCCTTGACTTATCTGATGTTGGTGAGCAAATTCAAACAAAGCCAGAATTGTACAGTATAACACTTAGCTTTGCACTTGGTATGATAAAATAATAAGGGAGGCTATGTGGATATCCATTAGGTGGCTAGTGCATAGAACAGAAACAGCATTAGGTCCAAAGTCAGGAAGATCTGAGTTCAAATATGACCTCAAACACTTACTAGCTGTGTGGCTCTGGACAAATCACTTCACCTTATTTGCCTCAGTTTCCTCATTGGTAAAACGTCGGGAGAAGGAAATGGCAAACCAGCCAAGAAAACCCCAAATGGGGTCACAGAGTCAGGTGTGACTTAAAAGCAATAACAAGCAATAATAATCTTCATAGCTAACATATGCCAGACACTGTGCTAAGCACCGCAATCCCCATGTCACAGATGAGGAAACTGAAGCAAATAGAGGTTAGATGACTTCCTCAGGGTCACACAGCTACTACGTGTCTGAGGTCAGATTTGAACTCAGGTCTAGAAAGAATTGGTCTTTGGGTCAGAAGACATGTGTTTGGGTTTTGGCTATGGTTCTTCACCAAGCTTTATTAAACCTCTTTTTAGGATGAGCAAAGCCCAATGCTAGATGCTTGGAGATCCAAAGGCAGAAGGAAAATAGTCCCTACTCCTAAAGAGTTTTCAGTGGCAATTAATTCAACCTCGCTGAGTCTGCTTTGGTATCTCTGCTGTAAAATGGGGGTGATCACACCTGTGTAACTCCTCCTCCTCCTCCTAATTATTATAGTACTAATGGTAAGGAAAACTAATATTTACGTAGCACTTTAATATAAAGCATTAACTAATTTGTTCCCTACAATAACCCTGTGAGGTAAGTGCTGCCCCTTCTAAGATGAGGAAACTGAGGTGGAGGAACATTAAGTGACTTGCTCAAGGTCACCCAGCTAGTGTCTAAAGCTGGATTTGAATTCAGACCTTCCTGACTCCAAGTCCAGCACTCTATGCACAGTGCCAATGTAGAAGCCAATGTAAGCTACAAGATGTAGACAGATAGAGGGGAGTACCAGCTGTTCTCCAGAAGACTTGAGTTCAAGTCCTTTTGTGGCACAGACTAGCCCTGTAACCTAGGACAATCCATTTCACCTCCCAGTGCCCTGAGCAACTCCTAAAATGGGAGTTCTTAACTTGGGGTACATGAATCCCATGGATGGATTAGGGGGTTTCATAGACTTAACTGGGGTCCATGAACCCTGTGAGTAGATTAGGGGGCTTCATGTACTTAACTTAAGGTCCATGAACCCTGTGGATAGATTAGGGGATTTCATGTACTTGAATCAGAAGAAAAAATCTTTATTTTCACTAACCTCTAACGGCAGTTTAGCCTTTCTTCCAATTGTGAATTAAATTAAAAAGAGCCATCATTCTGAGAAGGGTTCCATAGATGTCATCAGACTGCCAAAGGGGTCCATGACACAAAATCATATTTACAACCCCTACTATAAGACTATGTAAGGTGGGGATGAAATATCTACCTGTATTGGTGGAAGGAGTCTCCACAGTGGATGTTCCCAACAGTAATAAAATCTCAGACACAGCTCTCTCCCCTCCTCTACAAAATCCCTACCTAGATCCTAAGGTGACAGAGACAATGGGAAATGGTAAACCTTAAAGGGCTGTCTCAATGTCAGCTGTGATTGCTAATGTTTACATTGATTTATTAACCACCTTCCCTCTTGTTCTGTAAAATGCTGGTATCTCTGGTTTTTCTTTGAAAATGACAGATGAGAACAAGCATCCTTTCCTTTATAAAGACATTTCATTTTTCCCTCTCCCATACACACACACACACACACACACACACACACACACACACACACAAGCTGTGAGGATCTTTCTGCATCAACGCCCACCGAAGACTTGTTTATCCTGGTTATTTCTTCTCCAAGTCATACGCTTTTCAATTTCTGTATTTAAGGGCAAACTCGGGCAGCTTCGTCTTTGTTCCAGACAGCAGCATATACATCTTTGGCGTCTTCCAAAGTCCTTGCGCACTGACAGAGCCAAGGACAATCTGGCATTGTGGGGATGAAGTTATTGTAATAATCCAAAAAAGAAAACATTGATTGAGTGTTGATGGAGAACAGGGCACTGTACTGCACTAATAATGCATGTTGTCATGAGAGCTTAGGAAAGGATTGGACTTGTTCTTTGATATACTTCACTTTGTAACTTGAAGGAGATTATGATCCATTTGTGTGGCTGAAACTTTTGCCCATTTGTTCTTATTTCTCCATTAATCATTCTCTTCTGTGCTGGCCGCACTCCTCCCTACCTCCCCGCTATATTCCCCCTTTATCCTAGACAATCAAGGGAAAATACATAATATCAGAATTTCCTCTTCTACAATTCTATGTCCAAACCCAACAGATCTGCTTAACGTTTGAATGAATAAATGGAACATTGATTTAGCACTTGCTATGCACAAAGCACACAAGTAGAACAGTAAGAGAGTCCCTGCTTTCCAGGAGCTCACTTTCTAGCGGGAAAGATGACATATCTAGAAGATGTCATCTATAACTGGGCTTCTTAAACTTTTTGCACTCATGACCCCTTTTCCCATCTAGATAACATTTATTGGTGTTGTGTGGCCTGAGGGCATGTGTCATGCAAAGTGCACATACTTTGTGTTCAGAAACAGGGCTGCAGTGAAGTTGTGAGATACAACACAGGTCATTGCTGCCAGAAACACCTCAAATTCGTTGTGCATTTGATTTTTAATTCATTTTTGTCTGTTTTGCGTTCAGAAACCTTTGACTACTGTCAAATTTTTTGCAACCCCATATGAGGTCATGATTCACAGTTTAAAAAGTATTGATCTATAAGACGAATGGAAAGGTCCGTGGTACTCAGGGCAGTAGCAAAGCAGATGGTGATGGCTCTTCTTTAATGTCATTTCCACTGATAAAAATCTTCTCAGTTTCTGATTTTTGAACCATTTGACTTTCCTTTCTGGGTTGTTGGTAACTGTGGCTGAAGCTCCTGTAGGAGCAGGTCTAGGCTGTGTCTCCACAGGGGTGGCTACTAAAGATGTTAGAAGAGGGATCTGGGCTGGAAACCTGGCTATTCCCAAGGCTCTTGGGTTCAGGAGTCCTGGGTTGTCCTTATTGGCATCTAAGGGGAAATGGTAGTAAAGATGGCAGTGGTTGTAATTTGTTTTGCCTAGGGTATGCCACCTCATCTCTGTCTTTCAGGGTGTCTTCTCCTTCCAAATATGACATTTTGTTTCTTTCCTCTAAGACTTTTCATTGATTGTCTTCCAGGGAGGGAGAAGAGAAAGGAAGGAGGGAGAGAATTTGGAACTCAAAATTTAAAAAAAAACAAATGTTAAAGATTATTTTTACATGTAACTGAGAATAAAAAATAAAATGTTATATAAAAAAAATTTTTTTAAAGGAACAGCTCCATGGTTAAAGTGATGGTCTTAGAGTCAGGAAATCCCAGGCTTCAGCCTCAATCCCCTAGTATGTACAATGAGAGTGATAAAAACAGGACCTGCCTCATATAGTTGTTGTGAAGATCAACCTAAATAACTCACGATGGGCTTTGCAAACCTTAAATGACCTATGTTAAAGTCGGTTACTAGTAATGTTTTGATTGGTCTATATTTTTCCTCCAAATCTTTAAAATTCTTTGAAATGCCCTAGCCTTTACCTTTTTGGGGATTTTGCCTCAATAAAACTGTGAATATGTTCCTCTCAAGTATGTGAGGGAAGGGATTTAGAGCTAGGAGGGACCCTAGCTGGAGAACTCTTGAGTTCTTCAGAAATCATCTCTTCCAAACCTCTTATTTTACAGATGAGGATGCCAAGGCCGAGACAGGTTGAGTCATCCTCCCACAATCCAAAAGGGAGTCAGAATTTAAACCCAGGTCTTCAGACTCCAAACCCAATGCCCTTTCCCTCTCTCTTCTTTCCCTGACACTCAGGTACAAAAAGGTGCTTCCCTTTGAGTAGGTCCTAAAGGAACAGGAAAGTATGAACTGGGTCTTCCAAGCTGACTCCATGGCCCTCTCTTAACAGCTAACTTATCCTACGTTGGCCTGAAGCCTTGGGAAAGAAGATGACAGTTAGCCCAATGGGAAAGACAACACCAGTCTTGAATGTAATGAGGCAACAGATTAGAACATGAGTTCCAATGGAACAGATGCATCAAGGTACTGGATAAAATTACAAATGAGGAAATGTGTCTCCATTGACCAAGCACATCAGAACTTTGTGAGCCCTGAGTTGTTACCAGATGAGATTTGGGTGCTATGGAATAGAAGGGGAGAGAAAATTGGAGTACTGAAATTCAGGATGTTTTAATAGCTGTATACTCCTTTTGTCTGAGCTAGGAGGGCATCCTAGGATCTCAGACGTTAGATAAATGAGCCCTTCTCCTACCCTGCCAAACCACAGGAGAAAAATACTTCCCAAATTTACACTAAGCCTCCAAGTTAATGAGATACTATTTCCTAAAACAAATCCTTCTTTGGATATTTAAAACAAAACTAAACCTGAGTTTCACCATGACACCATAACTTGCTACCCAGGTAAATTGGAGTTTGAGTATAGCTTTGCCTTTCTGCAGCAACAGACAAAGATATAACATGAAAATTGCACTATAGAAATACAGCTGGATTTTTTTTCCTTCATTTTGGCATAAAAGGAGTATAGTGGACTGAGTGCTAGCTTTAGTGTCAGAACAAAGACCTAGATTTGAATCCTAAGTTCTGGTGTTTATAAACTGTATCATCTTAGGCATCTAAGCTTCAATTTCTTTATTAAACAAAACAAGTTAGAGGAGATAATTATTAAGATCCCTTTAAATGCTATAGTCTACTTAGGAATTTCTATGAGCTCTAAGGGAAAGAAGGGAGGAAAAAAGGGAGGAAAAAAAGGAAGGAAAGGAGAGAGGGAGTCATTGAAAGTAAAATCTAATCCAGTAAAGCATTTGTTAAGTTCCTAGAACAACATTTATTATTCTAAGTGCTCAGAATGCAAATAAAAAATGAAAAAGTATCCCTGCCATTAAGGAACTTATACTTTATCGGGAGGAGCCTATAAGTGTCCTGCAGATGAGTATATACTTCACAATTTGAGGAGAGTATAGACAACACTAATACTAGAAAGATTAAGAAAACTTCCTGGAGGAGGTGTCACAAACTATAGTTAGCAAGTGACTCTAATGAATGCTCTTCTATCTTGCATGTTTAGCACTTGGGCAAACAAATACTGCATCCCAGAAGGGGAGGTTATCCTCAGCTTTCTCTGCTGTAGAAATTTGTGCTTCTAATACATGGTAGCTTTGGGATCAAATCAATCTTTGGGACACTCATTTTCCCCTTCCTCTCCCAATCTACCTGTTTTCCATATGCTGGCTTCTCACCAAAGACAGAGGAAGTCATGTCTGCCCATGGTAGCCCAGAATCTTTAGTTAGAGATTAGGAGCTGAAAATTTGGTCCTTAGACCTAGAGTCACTCCATCCTTTAGGAGAGGCCCTCAAGTGACCTTTGTGCCTTCCAGTCTCTTGAAGAAGGAAGGCTGCCTTTGCATCACTTTTCCTCAAAGTCATGTCTGAGATCAGCTAGCTCAATGGGTCCCTTTGAATTGGAAGAGAAGATGTAAACAGTAGTATCTCCTCCCCATCTCCTCCTTCTGCACAAGATGGAGATGTGTTGGCTGCATGACAATAGAGTCAGGTGGTTTCATGGCTGGTTGAGCAACTTTATTGAAGATTGAAGATTAATAGATCCATGTCAGACTAGGCACCAGCTTCTCTCAAAGATAAAGTCCCACCTTTCTAATAGCAACATTTGCTGATGTTTTTGGCTCAGAGACATAAAAAAAAACCCACAGTCACCTTAGAATTCCTTCGGAGGGTGATGGAGAAGTGCATGGTGGGTGTGCATAGTCAGCAACACATCACAAATAAGGAACTACAAAGAAGAGGAAGACAGGAAGGAATGGGCTAAAACCTATGGTTTCATTAGTGGAAAGAACTTGAAGATGAGGATGCTCCCTTTACCAAGGAAGGTCTGCACCTTTTCTTCATTTCATAGTCACAGAGATTTTCATAGGACACTCAGATCTTAATTTACTCAAAGCCACCCAACCAGTTTTTGTCAAAGGCAGGATTCAGACTCAAGTCTTCCTGACTCTAAGGTCAGTTCTTTATGCAACACACCTTGCTGCCTCTTGGAATAAAGATTATTATTAAATGATTATTAAATATGATTGAAGAAATATGGGCTGGTTGAGGGGGTAAGAGAAAGGAATAATTAATGGACAGCTGGTGTGCTCCTCTGGGTTCTTTTCCATGTTAGGAAAAGTCAAGGAAGGTTCCCATGACAAACTTGTGGAGAGACAATAACCAGAGTGGCACAGAATGCCAACCATAGATCAATTCTAATCTGAGATTTTGCATCATCAAACTAGGAGGAAGTCTCTTATGTAATGCCACTGAGAGATGGCTTTAGCACTTCCCTGTTCAACATTTTTTATCAGTCATTTTTATGGACTTTGAATACATGTGTATCAAAGTGACAGTTATCATGGAGCCTTGGAGGGGTAGCTAATGGAATCAACTATGCAAACAAAATGATCTTGCTAGTCTGGAAATCTGAACAGAAACAATGCAATATGGCTTATTGAGAATAAGTATAAGGTCTTATGTTTAGGTTAAAAATAGAATATAGAATTGGAGAGTCCGTACTTGATATGGAAAAAACCTGGAGACATGAACTAAGAGGGTTATGTGGTGCTAAAAATTAAAATACAGTTTTAGATTACATAAATAAATGCATAGCCTCCAGATGTAAAGAGGTTGGCATGTCACTAACCTGGAGACAATAAGGGAAGATTCTGATTTAAGATATAGACTCCATCACTGGAAGTGAGTCAATAAATGTTTAGTAAATACCAATTATGTGCCAGGGACTGTACTAAACCCTAGGAATATAAGGAAAGGTAAAAGCTGCTGTTCAGGGAACTCATAGTCTGATGGAGGAGATAGCATGCAAACAATCAGGTGCAAGTAAGCTAATACTTGATAAAGGAGATAATTCATGAAATGAAGACAGTAGCAATGAAGGGGATTGGGAAAGGCTTATTGGACAAAGTGTACTTTTAATTGGGACTTAAAGAAGCCTAGGGAAGCCAGGAGGTAGAGATGAGGAAGGAAAGAAATCTATGCATGGGATATAATCTCAAATAGAGACTAGATAACTGTCATTTTTTTTGTTCGGTTGTGTTTCAGTTGTGTCCTACTATTTCATGACCCATTTGGAGTTTTCATGGCAAAGGTACTGGAGCAGTTTGCCATTTCCTTTTTTACAGTTCATTTTCCAGATGAGGAAACTAAGTCAAACAGGGTTAAGTGACTTTTCCAGGGTCAAATAAAGTGTCTGAGGCCAGAATTGAACTCAGGAATCTGAGTCTTCCTAACTTCCAAACCTGGCATTCTATCCACTGTGCCACCTGGCTGCCCCAGTGATTGTGAGAGATTTTAGAAATGGGAATCTGGCATTAGATAGAATATTAGATTAGGTGATTCCTTTCCTTCCTAAGGCCATCATCACAATGAAGCCTTCTTCTCCAACTTAGTAGATAATGTGGGGGATCAATCAATTGATCAGCAAATATGAGAAAGTGAGAAACACTGTGCTTGTCTCTGTACCAAGGACAAAGAAAGTAACAAGGAAACAATCCCTCTTTGTAATGAGCTTACATCCAAATGTGGAAGATAAGTAGGGAAGGAGAATGGAATAAGTATTTATTAAGCACTTTCTATATGCCAGGATCTATGCTAAATGCTTTGACAAATATTACTTCAAGTACATGCAAAAATACAGAGGGCAAAAATTGAAAATGTTTATAAACTTACATTATGAAGGGGAAGAAGAAGATCAAAGATACAGGAAGAGTAAATTAATTTTTACATGAATTATTATGCCTAGAAAAGAAAAACAAAAGGAGAGAGGGAGGGTAAAATAGCAGATCGAAGGAGCTCTGGGAAGTACGGCTGTGCTATCAATCAGGACAGAAGCTGGGTGACTTTGGACAGTTTTATGGTGATGTTGGGCAAGGCAATGAAAGCATGTGGATAATTGAGGCCAAAAAAATAAAAAATGTTTTTTGTGGCTCAGATCACCCTCATGGGCCATGTACTTAATTCAAAGGTTGTTATTTTGCTTGAAGTTTTGATATCCAGGGTTTCTTATTACCATTCATCAAATGCAACTGGACTAACAACCCATTAATCAGATTCCTTTTCCCTTTCTCCCTTATCACACTGACATATTAGGTCAACTGTACTGTGGCCCAAAAGGACTTAGTGGAACTTCATCAGCCTTTGATGAATGGAGATTTGGGCTTTGGGGCTTCAAGATCACTAGTTTATGGACCTAGGCGGGATGTTAACTCAAGAGGAATTATTTATCTTATCAGCACTGGCAGCAGAGTTTCACAAGGTGTGCCTACGATAACTGGGTATCTGCTGTACTGTACTGGTGATATGAAAATGATAGCCCATAGCTGCTACACTACATGTAATGACAAGCAATCAATTTCCCTGCCTTCGGTTTCCTACATAAAGGATATTCTCTAATCATGCAGAATTGTTGAAAGCAGTAAAAACAAGTGATTTGGGGTAGAGATAAATAAACCTCCTGGACCAGTCTAAGGGGAGAGTCTATACTAGACACCTTTGATCCCTGTCCCCTGCTATATACAAAGGAGGCAGGATACTCTAGACAAAGAGGTGTTGCTCTTGGAGAGAAGAACTGGTCAGATCTCAGTCCTGACGCTGGCTAGATCTGTGATCACAGTTGGCATCCACTCTGAGCCTCAGCTTCTCATCTATAAAAGCAATGCTGCTTCTCTGGGATGGCACCTCCCATCTTCCCCTTGCAACACTTTACAGGCATGCCCCAACCACCCAAAGCCCTGTGAAGTGTGTGGGGATGAGGGAGCACAGCTTCTCACACCAACAGCTGGCATCTGGGACAAAAATTTTGAGTTGTCCCCCCCACATTCCTGGACTCTACAGACTTCACTGGTGTATAGGGAGGGGAAAATGCAAAGCTCTGGAGCTAGGTAGAAACCAGAACTTGTGGTTTTGGTCCCAGCGTAGAAGAACAGCTATTTATATATGAGTTATAGTTCATTTACATTACAGAGAAGTGTCCTATGGAACTAGACAGAAGAGCCCTGCAGCAATATGACCTCTCCAACATTTGTCATTTTCTTTTTCTGTCATATTATTCAATTTGATAGGCATGGAGTGGTAGCTCCAGAGTTGTTATATTTTGCATTTCTCTAATCAGTAGTGATTTAGAGCATTTTTTCATATGATTATAGAGGGCTTTGATTTCTTCATCTGAAAACTGAATATTGGTATCCTTGGACAATTTATCAATTGAGGGATGGCTCTTATTTTTCTGAATTTGACTCAGTTCTCTATATATCTAAGAAATGATATCTTTACCAGAGAAACTTACTGTAAATTTTTTTCACAGTTATGATTACTAATTGTATTTCCTTCCATCCTATTTTCCCTCTGTTTATCCTATTCTCTCTCTCCTTTTACTCTATTATCCTCAAAAGTGTTTGCTTCTGTCTTTTACCTACCTTATATCACACCCCCTTCTCTTATCTCATTCCCCTCCTACTTTTCTGTAGGGTAAGATATAGATTTCTGTACCCAAATGGGTATGCTTTTTATTCCTTCTTTGAGCCATTTCCAATGAGAGTAAGGTTCACTCACTCCCCTCTATATCCCTCATTTTCCCCTCTACTATAAAAACTCTTTTGTGCCTTTTTTATGTGAGATAATTTACCCCCTTCTACCACTCTCTTTTCCCTTCTCCCAATGCATTCCTCTTTCTCACTCCTTAATTTTATTTTTAGATAATCATCCCATCATATTCAACTCACATCTATGCCCTCTATGTGAAGAGAAAGTTTTTAGAAGTTGCAAATATTTTCTCATGTAGAAATGTAATTATATTATTTATTAAAGTCCTTATGATTTCTCTTTCCTGTTTACCTTTTTATGCTTCTCTTGAGTTTTATTTGAAAGTCCAATTTTCTATTCAGCTCTGGTCTCTTCATCAAAAATGCTTGAAAGCTCTCTATTTCATTGAATGTTTATGTTTCCCCCTGACAGATTATACCTTTGCAAAGGAGGTGATTCTTGGTTGTAATCCTAGCTTCTTTACCCTCTGGGAACTCATATACCAAACTCTTTGATTCTTTAGAATCAAAGAACTGCTAAATTTTATGTTATCCTATGTCTCCATGATATTTCAATTATTTCTTTTTGGCTGTTTTTAATATTTTCTCTTGACCTGGGAGCTCTGGAATTCAGCCATAATATTTCTGGGAGTTTTCGCTTTGGGAATGTCTTCTAGGACATGATTGGTGGATTCTTTCCATTTCTACTTTACCCTCTGGTTCTAGAATATCAGGGTAGTTTTCCTTGATAAGTTCTTGAAGGAGGATGTCTAATCATTTTTTTTATCATGGCTTCCAGGGTAGTCCAGTAATTTTAAAATTATTTCTCCTGGACCTATTGTACAGGTTAGTTTTTTCCAATGAGATATTTCGCATTGTCTTCTATTTTTTTAATTCTTTTGATTTTGTTTTATTGTTTCTTGATGTCTCATAAAGTCATTCATTTCTATTTGCCAAATTCTAATTTTTCAGAAGTTCTTTTCTTCAGTGAAGTTTTGTGCCTCTTTTTCCATTTGGCCAATGATTCTTTTCAAGGCATTCTTCTCCTCATTAAATTTTTGTACCTGTTTTATAATTTGGCCTCTTCTGTTTTTTAAGGTGTTATTTGCTATTGACTCTTTTGCTCATGATTTTCTTTTGTCACTCTTTTTTCTCTCCAATTTTTCCTCTACCTCTCCTACTTGATTTTTAAAATCTTTTTTTTAGCTCTTCAATGGTGTGGAACCAATTCATGTTTTCCTTTGAGGCTTTGGATATAGCTGTTTTGATTCTGTTGTCTTCTTCTGAATGTGTGTTTTAATATTCTTTATCACCATAGTAACTTTCTATATTCAGAAATTTTTCCCTGCTGTTTGCTCATTTTCCAGCCTATTTCTTGACTTTTAACTGTCTGCTACAAAGGGCACTCTATTTCTAGGGTGGAGGGCTCATTATCCCAAGTTTCTGAGTTTTGTGCAGGTGTTTCCAGAGCTAGTTCTAGGGACCTGTAAGTTTTCAGTACTCCCAAAGTGGTTTGATGTAAACAGAGATGTGTTTACTACTCTCCTGGCCTGTGCTGTGGTCTGACTGACCACAAGCACCCTTTTCTTCTCTGGAACTATGACCAGGGTTCCTGCTTCCCTGAAGCCACAAACTCTGGTGTGCTAGTGCTCTTCCTCACCCTGGGACTACCACCAGGACTGTGATCGAGTATGGACAAAGCAACAGAGTCCTGCCCTAGGGCCAGCTAAAGGACCCCCTCAACTCTCCTTCTGGCCAGTTGTCTAACTCCCTTACCATCAAGGTTAAGAGCTATGGAAGTGGCTGCTGCCTCTGCTGATTCAATCACTCCCAAGACCTACTATTCGTTTGCTTGGGATCTAGCCTATGCTTGTACAGCTTGAAATCCCCTCTCACCCCAGTGTGACAGATCTTTCCTGTTGAGTATATAAATTATTTTGGACTGGAAAATTGTTTCATTCTGTCCTTTTGTGGGTTTTGCTGCTCCAGAATTTGTTTGGGGGCAATACTTATTGAAGAGGAGTTTGGGAGAGCTCAGGCAAGTCCCTGCCTTTTCTCTGCCATCTTGGTTCTCCCCAAGTGTGTGAGCTTTTACACTAAAGTGGACAAAGGGAGCTTGATGTTTCAATCTCTGGTGGGTAGGGGAAAGGGGAGGGAGGGAACCCCTGTTGATCTTTAATGTTCCAATCAAGAGCCATTCAAATGCATAAGGTTAAACACAGAGATTGGTAGAATTCCTTTGGAGTCAGGCATTTATCAGTTACACTCTGTATCCCTAGATGCATGTCCTTCCCCCTCTGGTTGATGGTGTTGATGTAACCAATCTGTATCATCTAAGCTCCTGCTGAGACTGTTTATAAACTGTTCATTTGTTTCTGTCTGTTTTCTACTCCATCAGTTGACAAACAAACTCAGCCTAAGCCAGGTTAAAAAGCCTGAAAACAAATAAAAAACCTCTGTGTATCTATTTCCCAAATAAGACTTCAAACTCATCAAACAGCTGATAGGTAACAAAAACCACAACATAAAAGCATCAGCCACAAAACAATCATCAGATCCTTTCCTAAAGCACCAGAATTTTCTTGCCCTTTCCTTCTCTCCATCGTCCCAGAAATATCAAAGTTAAGCCAAAATCATCCTCTCCAAAACCTCCCTCACCAATATCCTGACAAAAGAAAAGACTATGTACCAAGCATTACCCAAAGTCTGTAATTCTCCCCAGAATTTAAATCCCGTGTCTGTCTCTTCCTGCATTTGTGACCTTAGACATTTAACTTTTCTCAACCTCAGTTCTTCATCTGGAAAATGAGTGCCTTGGACTGAATATCTTATGAAGATCATGAGGGACCTCTCTGTTGCAGGACCTCCAAATCTGCCTTCTGAATGCTTTCCAGCACAGTTAGCTCATTGGCTGATTATACAGGATACCAATGTCTTTGAGTAATCTACCTATTACTAGTAGATTAATGGAATCCGCTTAAGACCAGCACCATATTACTTCTCATACTCACCATTCCTCCCTCTGATTCTTGCTTTCTCCATCCTCATGCCCCATTTTCTGTCTCTTCTGCTCTATTTGGCACACATGTTCCTATATGACCTACCCCACCCCACCCACAGTTTTCTCCATTTTATGCCCAGTCAGGCTGGTATGATAAGAGAGAAGACAGTCCATTGAATTCATTGAGATTACACTATATTATGGGATAGAGCAATGTCCATTTGCAAATAGAAATAAGGTCCAAGGTGCTGAGATTATGTCCAGTTTAGGCAGGCAACTTCTGTTTATTTGCAAGTGAACACTGTGTGGTTTCCATAGCATAAACCAAGGTACTAATGCTGAGGCCTACTGGTGTAAATGAGCCATAAATGTAACTTGTTCCATCTCCTACCCAAATGTTTGTTAAAGGAAAAGGAATTCCCCCAAACACTGACATAATGACTAATTTCCCTAAGATAAATTAATGCTCCAGAAAGGTAGATGGGTGAAAAAGGTGATGAGGCAGGAGGGACCTGATCAAACACTCTTCTTTGGGGTCAGGTTGGATAATGGATTCAACTTATTTCTCTTTAGCCTGAGTTTCACATTTCATTAGGGATCTTAGCGTTTGGCTTATAACTAGCACTCCTTCACCTGTAATGGTAATACTATGGATAGGCATTAAAGGAATTACACACGGAAGAAGATAATTATGCATAATTAATTCACATCCAGCCCTCTTCATCCCTCCTCTTTTCCCCACTTTCCACTCCTATTCCTTCCTAATGAAGTTGGAAAAAGGGTAAAAGCCTATAATTATAGCCTGAAGTAGTTGGAATTCTGCCTAATAGAAATCTTGGCCCAGGAAGACCAGACCAATAGGTTGCAGATTGCTTTTAGGGTTCCAAAGTTCTTTCACCAAGTGTAGCCCTCCTGAGTGATCTCTGGGGTGCTGAATAATTTGCTACAAAAAATGATGCTTTCAGGTCCTCTCTCCTGACTGGCATGTAGTATGGTGCCATCTACACCTTTAGCATATTTGTAAAGTTCACCTGTTAATGGGTCAAAGCTACTGCCAGCTTAATCTTTTAGGCTCTCTCATCACTGTAATAAAGTCATATTTTGGTCATACTGTGCCTGTACAACCTAGATTAGCTAGATTCAAACTGGCATTATGGAATGGGCTTTTGTGCTGTATTTGTTCCACAGATAAAGTTGGAAACATAAAGCCAAACTGCGTCTTTAGTACTTCAGTTCTACACCTATAAATTATTTTTTTATCATTAAGTATTCTGCAAGTGTTAAGGTCTTCCTTCATTGGCTCTCTTCCATGGAGTCATCAGATGTTTGTGGTCTCATTTCTAATTTTATAGGGAACTCCCAAAGAGAAAACTCTACCAATGGAGGAAGAATCATAGGTTTAGAACTGGAAGAGACCTTAGAAGTCATTGAATCCAACCTTCTCATTTTATAGCTGAGAAAACTGAGAGGTTATGTGACTTTCCCTGAGGTCAATCAATAAATCAGTCAGTCAGTCAATAAGCATTAAGTATTTACCATGTACTAAGCACTGAAAATACAAAGAAAGGTCAAAGGCATTCTCTGCCATGAAGAATCTCACAGTCTGATTATCACATTTCTAGTAAGGATCTAAGGATTTGAAACAGATCTTCTGGACTCCAAAGTCAATCCTCTGTTGCCACTCCACTACAGTTTCTAGAATGTTTATAGCATTAGAGACCCATGTAGCTCTAAGGATGATTTGCTTAGGGTAAACCAGCCAATAGGTGTCAGAAGTAGATTCGAACTCGGGTCTTCACAACACCATGGCTCCTATCTACACCATGTTACTGTATTGTCTTTGTTAGAGTGGATATTTCTTTCCAAGGGGCAAACCTTGCAGGAAGCAATCAGCTCTTCATAAAAAATACAACCAAGGCATCACTGAGGCTAGGATGCCTGGTAATAAGGTTCCTGTTTACTACCTGCATGGCATTGAGCAAGTCTCTTCACCTCCCCCGACTGCAGCCTCAGTTTCCTCATCTGTAAAAAAAATCATCTAAGCTTCCTACCCATTACAGTAAGGGCCCCAAGTGAAAATTGGATAAAATGAATTTATAATGTCCCCAGTCAACATAGTTCACCAGTTCTATTTAAAACAGCAATGTGAAAAAGGGCAGAGAAGGTGGTTGGCAAGAATTGTCCAGGACTGAGGTTTGGCAGAGAATGAGCATTGACAGGGAAAGGGGTCAAGAGATTGAAGCACAGAGGAAAGTTCAGAGCTGAACTGACTCACTTGTAGGGTCAAGACAGTGAGAGAGAAAAGTAAAGTCAGAGCAAGATTGAGAAAATACTGAGAGGCAGAGAGAGTCAAGGTCTCACCGAAGGCAGAGAAAGGTTTAGGAATGATGAAGAATAGAAAGGGGCATATGGTCAGGTAGAGGAATATCATTGTTCTTAATTAAGGAAGTAAAACATTTGTGGACAATAGTGAAATCCAGGGTGTGACCATTCCTGAGTGTGACTGAAATGGAGAGAATGAATAGGTCATGAGATATGCGAGTGAGATTGAGGGAGCATCAGTAGGGATGTTGACATTCTCTAGTATAAGGGCAGGTATTGGGGAGGAAAAGAAGATGCTGAGCCAGCTTTGGAACTCTTTGACAAAGGGATCTCATATACAGCAGTCACCATGACTTGGATTAAGTGGAAAATTTTGAGGAAATGAACTTCAAAGGAGGAGAGGTTACTGAGTAATGGTGGTCAAGGGAGAGTTTAGACATCACATGGGAAGTAAGGAGTTTTCCAGCTCCCCTTACAGGACTAGTGTGTCAGGGTATGAATGAAGGTATAGTTGAGGGGTGGGAAACCTGTGACCTCGAGGCCGCATGCGATCCTTGGGTGGAGCCTTTTGATTGAGTTCAAGTTTTACAGAATTCGTCCTTTTATAAGAGGGGATTTGTTCTGTGAAATTTCAACTCAGTCAAACCTTTCTCTGTCTTCATTGAGGCCCACATCATGCCTCAGTCCCTTGCCTGAGGGACTGTTCCAGTTCTGGGGCCATATGCTTATTATTTTTCTCCACAAAAGGCTAGCTTCAGAAATTCAAGTAGAGCTATCAAATGATCTCTAAGAAAACTAAGACCCAAGAAAGACAGTTAATAAATAGCAGAGCTAGAATTTGAACCCAAATCTGATTCAAAACCCAGTATTCTTTCCCCTTTACTGCACAATCACTCCAAAGAACAATTGAGTGGCCATTGACCTTAGACCATCATTTTAATCCTTCTGAATATCAATTTCCTGATCTATAAAACAGGAATTAGAATGTTTACAGTATCAATTATACCTAAGGAAGTTGTGAGAAGAATGTTTTAAAAATTGCTGCCGTCATTGCTCTGATTCGCCTCTTAACACACTGGTTCATTCCCAGTTCGAGAAATGTTCCCTAGGAATGTGATAGAGTTTTATAGTGGGGGGGGTGGGAATGAGGGAGGTAGGGAGGAAATGACATGTGGGAGAGAGATTGCTTCAATTCAAATTTCACAATAAAACATTAACACAGTATTTTTTAAAAAATTAATAGCAATCAAATTTGTGCACAATATATTCCAGAATTTACAGTATTGTTTTCCTTATATAGTGAAGAGTCCTGGATTTTGGTGTCAAAATCAATGAATGAATAATGAAGCCCTTACTATGTTCAAAGCACTCTGCTAAGTTTTGGGGCTACAAGTAGAAAAATAGGACAGAGCCTGCTCTCAGAGAGCTCACATTCTAACAAGAGAGAAGCAACTTAAGGCTGACCCTTATCTCTATCATTTATTTCCTGTGAGACTTTGAGTGAGTCACTTATCTCCCTGAACCTTGGCATCCTCACATGAAAAGTGATGGTGGTCAATTGGCTTAGGATCTCCAGAAGATCTCAGAGGTCTCTTCCAGCTACAAATGTCAGGGTCTTAACCACAGGCAATTTTGAGATCAGCCCCAATTGAAATGTTTACCTTGAGGCCAACTGCTAGAAGCAGGGTAGGTGTCCAGTGGGGTGAGTTAAGTAAAGATTAAAGAAGAAATCTGCTTTATGCTCTTTTACTTTTAAACATAAGTTTATTTCATATCCTTACAGATAGAAAAGATTTCAACTATTTTTTGTTCATTGACAAAATGGTCTTGCGGGGGCATAGAAGGGCATTGGTGGAAGAGAGATGAGTGCCATCGATCGCCAACAAACATGTAAATGCAAGATTCTGGAGTAATCCAATTAAGTCTCAAACATCCATGTAGGGGTAAACTGAGGAGGAGACTCAGATGTCTTGAAAATGTTGATGACTGGGGAATTCTACATTCTACTCCCAAGAGAAAAAGAAACTGGAGACTGAAGGCAGCTGAGCAGGCAAGCCTGGGTGAGGACAGTCAAAGGGCAGCTTTAAGATGGGGGCACTTGGGACCTGTGAGGGAAAGGATACCAAAGAGATGGAAGAGGATGCAAGATAAAGTCATTTTATTTTCAAACATTTTCCCAGGGCCAGCCCTTGGAGCTTGCGTTGACTTTCTTGAGGAGAAGTGGGATAGGAGCATGGACTTTCATAAAACATTGCTGAGGGAGATTTGATGGTGGCAATGAGCACCAACCACTGAAAAATCAGCCTTTGCACCATCTTTGACATACAAGCCATAGTTTGCCAAAACCAATTCTCTAGCCCCATGGAGGCTGAGAATGTAAAATAAAACAATGTCACTGACTTTTAAAACAAACATATCAGAATAAGGATATCCAAGTGAGTGTTGTCCTTCAGAGTCACCTTGAGAGACATCTATTATCTATCTTCTGTCCGTCTGTCTATGTTGCTATTGCCAAAAATAACTCTGAAGCATCTCATCATCAATTGCTTTCTAAGCTTCTAGCAAATCTTTGTGAATATTCTCAGTGAGAGCAAATCTTCATCATTTGAAGGTGAATTTTTTTTT
Organism: Potorous gilbertii; assembly: GCA_028658325.1. Classification (NCBI taxonomy): domain Eukaryota; kingdom Metazoa; phylum Chordata; class Mammalia; order Diprotodontia; family Potoroidae; genus Potorous; species Potorous gilbertii. The sequence goes on along the minus strand of CM053770.1, from coordinate 31,819,290 downwards.
CAAATAGCCAAGAGTCAACTCTTTGATCAATATTTTGCAGCTAAAAATGTGGTTAACAAAGTAATTCCAAAGAGGGGGTTTCATCAATGCTCTTAGTGGTGAGAGTATCATTTGATAAACATATAACCTCCTAAGGCTACTTTGGACCACACCCACTGGCACATATATGTTCTCTTTTAAAAATCTTATTACTTCATAGTCACATCCTGTAATTCTATCCTGTTAATAGAACTGTGTGTTGGCATCAAAGTATTTTGCTGTCTCCCAGAGCGAGGGGCAGCTTAGCTACCATAGAGCATTGTGCAGCATACCAATTACTAGATGGTGTCATTTCCCCTTGATGTAGGAACTTATTCTGAGGAAGAGAAACCATTTTAATTTCCTATATTTTAATTCTTATGAAAAATGGGATGGAGTAGCCGATGGCTATCCTGAATTCAGGAACACCTGGTTCAAGTATTTCCTATGACACAGACTGGCTCTGTAACCATAAACAAATTATTTGACTTTTCATTGTCCCTAATCAACTCTCTAAGATTAGAAGTCATAGACAATATGCCAATTTGCTTTGATGGAGGGAGTTTCCACACCTAGAGTTTCCCCACACAAATGAATTGACAGGTGTAGACCACAACAGAAAATATTCTCTACACCATATTCTCGGGGAAACTCTAACGCCTTCAGCCATGGCCCACAATGTAGGATTTAAATAATTAACTGGAAGAACCTTTGACAAGTACATCCACTTCAGCCAGATGGTATGTGTGGTCAGCCAATTTGCAGGCTTTAATCATTCACTGGTGTCCACATTCTTGTTCACTTGCAGAGCCAGAGTGTGTCTTCTCTGTGATTCTCTATAATACAGAAGTGAAGAATAAGATTTGTAGCCAACCACCATTTCTGTAATGATTATTTCTTGAGCTGTGAATGACTCCTTTAGCCTCACACCCAAGAGAAGGTAATGGTAGTGGCAACTCAATCCTCATGGATGACTATTTAAATAAATGTATCTGGCTCCTAATTAATAACAAGCACTTTGGGCAGAGATGCCTGCTAAGCAGCTGCCAGATGAATCAGCTCTATTGGTCGCTCCACTGGCAGCTTATGTGTCCAGCATGCATTTACAGAAGCTGATGGATTTCTGGGAAAGTGTCCCTCCTAGCGTCCACAGCTCATCTTTTTAGAGTTGGGAAATGCTAGAAGCCAACAAAAGGTTGCGTCTTCTCCGTTTGGTCATGTTTAGCTCCTATGTGACAGGAAACAGTAGTGTGACTAGCTAATTGAACACAGGGATGGATCATTGAGCTTCCTCATGATCCATCCAATCAACTTCATCACTGTTTATTAATAACATGTCCCGTGGTTCTTGACTAGACATGTGAAAACAAGATGCTTGTCTTAAGAAGCTCATATTCTATAGGGACATAGCAGGTAAGTCTGTGTATAGACACATATGCAATGAGTGAATTATTAGGGTTATGATTATTCGTATAACATTTCAATCTCGATGCTCCTTCCTTCTTTGTGAAGTAGGGGATTATGGGTATTGAACATTGCTTATAATGGGAGATGCATTGGGATGTTGGTTAGTTTTTCTGAACTGAATTTTTTCTCTTTTTTATTCTTTATTACAGATGATATTTCACTAGATAGGAGAGGAGGAGAGATTTATTTCTTAATGAAAGTGATATAAAAACAAAAGGTATCAACCAAAAATAAAATTTTAAAAAAAAGAGTTGAAGTTATAAAGGACCTCAGGTCATCTAGTCCAACCAATGTATACCCAAAAGGAATCTTTATTTTAACATAACCAAAGTTCAGTGTCTGTCTAAATAAGGAAATATCCCTTCCTCCTGAGGCAACCCCACTTTTGGAAAACTAATTGTTAGGAAGTGTTTTCTTTTTCTGATAGCAAATTTAAATGTGTTCCTTTGCCTCTTTCTCCCATTATTTCTTAATCTTCTTCTGGGGTCAAATAGAACAAGTCTATTCCTCCTTCAAATAATTAAGGATATCTGTGACGCACACTTTGAGTTTTCTTTTGTCTGGGCTAAACATCCCCAGTTCTTTCAGTGCTTCTCAAGGGACAAGGACCATCCTGGTGGCTCTCTCTAACTATTCTTTAGTTAATCAATATCTTTCTCATACTATGGTGTGCATAACTAAACACAAGAAATACTTCAATTGTCAACAATAATGACAGTAAAATAATCACAATAACTTACTCTCCATATACACAGATTACTTCATTGGAGCCTGACCGCATCCCTGTAAAGTAGGTGATTGTATTATCCCCACTTTACTGATGAAGGAAACTTGTCTGAGATTGGATTTGAACTCAGGTCTTCCTGACTCCAAGGCTAACACTCTGTCTGCTGTATTAAAATATAGCACAACTAACCCTTCCATATTCCTGGAAACTGTACCTCTCATAATGATGCCAAAGGTCTCATAGGAAGGTTTTTGGAGGGCTATCATATCACACTTGAGTCCTATGGACCTTATTTCATTCATAGGTGATAGGATCATAGTGCTAGAACTGAAAGAGACCTGAAAGGCTAGGTCCCTCCTTTCATCTGGTCCAATCCTTCATTTTATGGGGGAGGAACCTGAGGGTAGAGGAGATAAAATCTCTGTCCACTGTCATACAGGTACTAAGAAACAAAGCCAGGATTTCTACCTAGGTCTAGTTAGGAGTAGTTTGTCTCATTTTAAGGAGTGGGGAGTATGTCACAAGTTTATTTATTTTTTAATAGATCAGCATATTCTAAAAGGATGCAAGTTAAAAAACTAGGGAATTATTTCTCAGATTACTTTCCTCTTCTGTTCCACATGACACTAGGGAAAGGGGATTATATTGCCTGTTTTTTTTGGACAGATGTAGCCAAACTGACTTTACAAAGTCAGTTCTCCCTCCTATCTATTGATCTATGTGACTGCCTTCTTTTGATCACTCATAATGTTCCTCGAGGAACCCTAAGTTTTCCCCTGATCTCCCATAGTCTTGGCTCCATGTGTTCCTTTGGCTGTTTTGGCTTCTCTCAACTTACAGAAAAGGTATGTATTATTCAGGAGCCTGGGAGATAGCTGCTCACCCAGAATGAATAACCATTTATGCTGGGACTGAAGGAAAGAATGCTGATTACCTCTATATAATGAGGACTCTTGTCCTGTAGCCTCCTTTAAAAGTGTGACAGGGAAGGAGAAATTCATGATCTCTGCGCTCAGAAAGGATGACAATTCTGGTCATCTTTGAGGAGTGCCATTCCAAAGGAATCTTGCCTTCAGTTTAACCTCTATGTAGCTGCACAGGATTTAACTTGACTGTTTCCTAATTTGTCATTTACTGGATCTGACCTTTCCTTGATGTACCTCCAGCAACGGCAGCTAGGTGGTGCAGTAGATAGAGCACCAGTGCAGAAGTCAGGAGGACCTGAGTTCAAATCTCACCTCAGACACGTGACACTCACTAGCTGTGTGACCTTGGGCAAGTCACTTAACCCCAATTGCCTCATCCTGGGTCATCTCCAGACATCCTGATGAATATCTGGTCACTGGATTCAGATGGCTCTGGAGGAGAAGTGAGGCTGGTGACCTGCACAGCCCTCCCTCACTCAAAACAAAGTCAAGTGCAAGTCATGTCATTATTTCTCTGATGGCATGGTCTTCTTTGGCAACGAAGGATGAACACACATACTTCCAGTAAACAATAGCATTTCCAAGAGGATCTCCTTTGCTTTTGCTGAATCTGCATTTTCCCACTGGCAAGGTAAAGGGGACATTATTAAACATCTACTTAACCCAGGAGGAGTTGCAAAGACTAATCAACATATAACTGTGGATTCTGGATATCAAAGGTCTCATGAAAAAAAAAAAACATAAGAGAGAGCATTTTCAAATCCAGGGTTCTCTGTAGATCTCCTTTTTGTTTTGTTATAGGTCCTTCTTCTATAATTCACTCTTGAACAAGTGAATATAGCTTTGGTGTGTGTGCATGCATGCACACACACACACATATATATGCATGTGTGTATGTGTATAGTTTTAACCAAAGAACAGGGAGGACATTGCTTTTCATGTTAGTGTGCCCTGTTAGATGCACATGGAAGGATGAGAAGGAAGGGACCATCTGTTCAGCCAGACAACTCATCTGAAAGGCAGCATGGTGTAACGGAAAAAAAGACTGGATTGCGAGGCAAATGACAATTCCCAATCCTGCCTTTTAAATGGGGTGGTGACATGTACTGGCAGAAACAGTAATAGTAATAAAAATAACATCTAACATCTTAATTACATTTAAGGTTCACAGAATGTTTTATGTAGATTATTTTGTTTGATTTTCTCAACCCTGTTAAGTAGGGGGTGTTGTTATTCCCATCTTACAGAAAAGGAAGTGAGACTGAGAGAGGTAAAATTATTTATTCAGTGTAACACAGCTAGCAAGTGTCTCAGGAAACATTCAAATGATCCCAAATCGACATTTGATCCACCACTGCCCGGGTGTGAGCACCTACCCATGTGATCTGGAATAAGTCATTTCACCTTTGTGGACCGCAGATGCCTCACTGGCAAAATCAAGGGCTTGGACTAGGTGGTTCTAACCCTGTGGTCCTCGGACACTGTGGTTCCAGTCAACCCTGCTGATCTGGGGAATAGACTATATCAAAGCTAGATCACCCTCATGGGACACACTAGTCGTGCAAGTAAGAATGCTGCCATATGCCCTATCTCTCTGGTGGGCACACTTTCCACGCTCGCCATTTCTGTTGTTGTTCAGTTGTTTTTCCAGTCATGTCTGACCTTTCATGATCCCATTTGGGGTTTTCATGCAAAGATACTGGAATGGCTTTCCTTCTCAAGCTCATTTTACAGAAGAGGAAACAGAGGCAAACAGGGTTAAGTGACTTGCCCAGGGTGACACAGCTAGCATCTGAGACTGGATTTCAACTTAGGTCTTCCTGATTCCAGGCTAACTGTCCCAGTACTAGCCAGAGGAACTCTCAATTCAACAAATATATGTGTGTGTGTGTGTGTGTGTGTGTGTGTGTGTATGTGTGTGTGTGTGTGTGTGTGTGTGTGTGTGTGTGTGTGTGTGTATAGTTACTTAACTTCTCTGGGACTCAGTTTTCTCATCCTTAAAATGAGATAATTGTATGCTATGACTTCTGAAGTCTCTTTTAGCTTTGAATCTATGATCCTCTGGGATGACTGTGCAAAGAATTGTGATAAAAAGTGCTGTTCAATAGTAATAGAATATGAAGATATCTATATTTCATAATGTGCCTTTCTGTCTATCAGTGAGGCTATGGGCTCATTATCAGTAGCCTTGAACTTCATTAGCCTCTAGGGCTCTGGTAGGATGCACTGGTCTACATGGCCCCAGGAGATGATGCACACTTGGGAGATGCCAGCAGGGATGAAGGGATAAAGTCATAAAACAGAATTTCATCTATATTAAAAGTGAACTTGCTCCTAGGCGGGGAGTGTGACCAAGCTCCAGCTCTAATCAGTTCATCTCATTGACCTTGCCAGTTTCCATTGTGAATGAATAGATCCATTCTCTTTATGGTATCCTGGTGCTGAAAGAGCCATTCTTCTGGAGACTTGAGCAAAGACACTGAAGTAGATACCTCCAAATCCCCATGGTACTTTATGGCACTTCTTTTCTTGAAATCCTAGCTTCATAGACCTAGAAATTGAAGGTACCTTCAGTTCAGTGATTTTTAGTCATGTCCAACTCTTTGTGACCCCATTTGGGATTTTCTTGGCAAAGATACAGAAGTGGTTTGCTATTTCCTCCCCCATTTACTAGATGATGAACTGAGGCAAACAGGGTTAAGTGACTTATCTGGGGTCACACAGCTAGTAAGTGTCTGAGGCCAGATTTGAATTCAAGAAAATGAGTCTTCCTGACTCCACATTACCCTGAAGGTACCTTAGAGATTTTCTAGTCCAGAGGTGTCAAACTCTTGGAGGGTAAGCTGCAAACTCCATAGTGTCCAGATTAAAATATAATTGGGAAATGTTTAATAAAATAGAAAAAAATACAAAACAACATATTTTAATTGTGGTTTTCTAAGTCATCTAGGTGGTGCAGTATATAGAACCCTAGGCCTGGAGTCAGGAAGTCCTGAGTTCAAATCTAGTCACCAGCTGTGTGACTGGTCAAGTCACTTAACCCCTGTTTACCTCACTTTCTTATCTGTAAAATGGGGACATACTGGAGAAGGAAATGGCAAATCACTCCAGTATCTTTTCTAAGGAATCCCCAAATGGAGTCATGAAGAGTTGGACACAGTTAAATGACTAAATGTAACCCCTGTTTCTATTTGAGTTTGCCACCTCTGATTTAGTCCATCCCCATCATTTTACCAATGAAACTGAGACCCAGACAAGCGAAGAGCCTTGACCAATCTTACACAGCTTACAGAAAGTGTCAGAGCCAGAATCTGAACGCAGATCCTCTGACTCCTCTCTCCATCACAGGTGAATATTTGCAATGATAAATAACACTCTTGATACTGAGTCCTACTAATAGAGGGAAAAGTCTAGGAGGTATTTTGAAATCAGTGTATATACCAGCTGGAGCAGGTGTGATTTACTCATCCTTTGTGGGATGAGCTCTCTCTGGGAATAATGAGTGTTTTCCTTCCCTTGATCTAAGCACCTGACTTCAACCAGATTCTTGAGAAATTATTTGGCTTTGGGCTTTATATGGAATGTGTCCATCAGGATCTCAATGCTTGACTAAACTTTTTGTCAGAGAATAAGGGGTGGAGAGAGGAGGAGAAGAGTGTACACTAATAATAGCTTCATGGATGGCACTCAATTCTGTTACGTTTTGTGTCTTGACGCTGAATCCTGGAGAGAACCTCAATTATGGTCCTTGATTTGACTGTGTATTGGGCTGCTAATGATTTCCTTGATGACTTTCTAATGAAGACTTTTAAAAATAGATTCGTACAGGTGACAAATAAAATAGCTTCATTTTTAGGTCTTTCATTCTATATCCTCCCCCTGTTCATCACCTCTGCTTTCCACAAAGGTGCATACCCCTGTATGCAAATGTGGATTACTTGTGGTCTTCCCCTGATAGAAGGTTCACTCTCTGAGGATGGACTTCTACTTTTGTCTTTTTATCTGCAATGCTTAGTGCATAGTGGGAGCATTCTTAAAAATACTTATCAATTGATTAATCTAGTCTGAAGATTTGGCAGTGTCTTCTCTCCTGGGAACCTAAGGAAGTTATGGAAGTCTGCAGCTGTGGCTTGTTTTTCCCCCTCCATTGACCCAATTTAATTTAATTTGATTAATCTGTAAAATATCTTTGCTTCACACTTAATGAGAGGAAGGGGACAGTCAAGGAAGCAGTTCATGATGTGTTTGTGAAATGCTGAGAGATAAAGAGAGAACTGATTATGGAGATCTGTCATGATTTTATTGTACCTTTAGACTGACCATCAAATAAAGTACTCTAGAGGTTAGACTAAAACTCAGAGTTGACACTGTGCAGTGAATGTTTTCCCTTTGTCTTTACAGATCGTTTCACAGAGGAAGCTGTCCAAATCCTTACTGAAGCATGGAAACACTGCAGGAAAGTCTTCCATAACGGTAAGTTTCCATCTGGATGAGGTCAATGTCCCTGATGAGATGGTCAGAATAAATCAGAGGCCAGAAAATGGAGGGCACGTGTACTTGCTTATGGTTTGCTATGGATTATCCAGAGCTACCCCATTGTTTCTACTTCTCTCCTGCCAACAAAACATAGGTGCCATTGCCACAACATAGGAAGGGGTAGAGAAAGAACAAAAAAAAAAAAAAGCAGAGCAGTCAGCCATCAATTGTAATTGTTAATAGCTCTGATAAAAGATTAATTGAGAGAGGATATCACACTCCTAAGTAAACTGTCAGTTTCAGAGATCCAGATGGCTTCCATCTTGGTCTACTAAAGATAATTTTCTTCAATGTACCAAACCTACAGAAGCTTTTAGTTCAAACTTCGGACTATACCATGTAGACTTTAGATTCCAGTCTTCAATGTTCTGCTTTAATCTGAATGTTTGGCATCATTTTGAAATATAATTTTTTTAAAAATTCATAGAGAACCAGCTTTTAAACATGTTGGAGAATTGTTCCCACCAATGACTTTGTAGACAAGAAAAAAGTGGGGAAAAGGGCTAGAATGATCCCAATTTTCAGAAGTCTACACCTGAGCAGCTTTAAACTCTCACTTTGAAGTTGAAATCCACAATGAAGAAAATCCTCAAAGTTTTTGTTGTTTTTTGTTTAAATGGAAATTCAAAATTACTCCCAGTGAGCTGAGGGGAAAGTATCTGTCTCACAAGAAATGCATGTCCTAGTTGCTTCAGCAATTAAAGGAAAGCATTATAGATGGTAGACTAGACACATTCTCTGCTGTTGCTACCAATTGAATAACCTTACAAAATCTTTACTGCCTTTAAAGATGTTGTGAACCCTAATGATTTGCTCACCATACTAAGCTAACCTCCTAAAAGGGTAGGGATCCAGATTGGAATTTAACATCTTTTTCCCCCTACATTTCTTGAAACCTCAACCTTGGATGCTTCCAAATCTTCCTTCCTCAAAGACTTTTTTTTT